>JAMXBB010000011.1:95329605-95785444 GCA_024138015.1 Lumnitzera littorea
TATATTTATTTACATGTATATATATTAATATTTAATTTAAAATAAAATAATATAAATTAAAAAAATAAAAAAAAATTCAAATTCGACTATTTGCTCTTGAGTAATCGGATTTCCTTTACATATTTTTGCATTTTTTTTAATTTTGTATTTTTCTTTTATTAATTTAAATTTAGTATTAATATATAAATATGTATATGATTATATATAATTGTACATATATATATAACAATTATATACATCAAATAAGGTTTTTTTTTTCAATTATAAAGATTTTTTTCCATTTTTCCTATTTTTCTATATATTTTTATTATTTTTATAAATATTTATTTATATTTTTATTTAAAAATTATATGTTGACCAATTAGATCTACCACATATCCAACATTAACAGAATCTCTATGATTAAATTGGAAAGAATTTTAACTTATTTTACAATGTCTCAACTGATATAATGTCATCTTTAAGTATAGAATCAATAATGTAGTTTTATACTTAAAATCGAATTTCATTGGAAATAACTCACTACCAAAAGAAAGAAATTGAAGACCACCATGTATTAATGTTATTAGACGAGCTTATGCTTATACTAAGCTAGAATAACCGTTTAAACTTGCTCAATAATCATCTCTAAAAACATGTGACCTTTATGGAACAAAAATAATATTTTAAATATCTCTAAAACAATATCAATTTTTATTATCATTATTTAAATTTAAATGGTTTATCAACATATTTTCATCACTTGTCATTATATAAAAATTTTCATATAGTTGCTATTGATAATAAAACTGCTTGATATCATTAATTTCTATTTTAACTACTAAAGTTCAAAACAACTTGTCTTTAATCTTTACATTTGATATCGAATCAAGTCATTATAACTTTTTTCTCTTTGTCTAAAGTAGGTTATAATATTGAGCTAGCTTAGCTTTATTGGCTAAACTTACCTATGGAACCTAAAGTTAGTGTCAAGCCTAATCGTATATTGTACATTCTACTCATCTCACATCCACATATATGATGTGTGATGTAGATTAGAGGAGGTATGGTTTCGTTTTTTATTGCTTTAAATCAAATTATATAATTTGTATTAGGATCCTTTCTAAATCATAATACTTCAATTTGTTTTAGATTGACTAGTGGATTGAATAATAATTTATAATTTAAGAAAAATAAAATGCATAACATGCAATGTCACATTACAAGTACTAACTTCTTTTGATAACAATGTATATGGATACTATTTCAGTGCTCAATAGAGTTAATATTTCTACAATTAAGGATATAAAGGGTATTTTGACAACTACTTTTATTCGTAGTGATAGCATATGATATAAAATTTAGGCTAATCTATATATCTCTTCTAATAGCTTATGGGAAAAAAAAAGAGAGGTTATATATATATATATATATATATATTTCAAATAAATCTACAGTTTAATTCATTTAGATTTTATGTTATAATGAAAGAACTCTTTTTTACTATAAATAGAACATTACTTTATTTCTTTATATAGCTCGGTATAGTTTTTTGTCTTAGTTCAAATGACCCTTATAAATCAATTGTAAGTTTCTGGTTAGTTTGGATTGAAAAATTTCCAAACCAAAGTAGGAAAGAAAAAAACCACAATTTTTATGTGATATCCCTTTAATAGAAAGTGACGGAACTCTATTCATCAAAGTTCCTTTTCATGTAATGAGCTGGAATTCATTATAGTTCTAAGGTCAAGTGTGCTTAAAGAAAGCAAGATAGTAGTTGCACTCAAAAACAAAACCATACGATATTTGATGTAAAAATAGATAATATATCAATAGAAGGAGTCCCATTAGGTTATAATAGGTGGCATCAGAGCAGTTCACTAGCCAAAAGTGGAGGAGATAAGTATCATATAGGGTAAAGTGCTAAATTGGGGGGATACCTCTTAAGCTTAAAAGAAAGAACTTATAGTGTCCTCCTCACTTGGAATAAGTCTAGATAGTGATATTAACAAGGATGTTACTTTTGTAAGAGAGGTAGACTATGATATATCTTAAATAGAAGATGATAGAATTCTAATCATTGAGACTTTTTTTATAGTAGCAACCTAAGAGTAAAAAAGTGGAGGAGGTAAGTGTCGTATAGGGTAAAGTGCCAAATTAGGGAGGATACCTCTTGAGCTTAAAAGAAAGAACTTATAGTGTCCTCCTCACTTGGAATAAGCTTAGATAGTGATATTAACAAGGATGTTACTTTTGTAAGAAAGGTAAACTATGATATATCTTATATAGAAGATGATAGAATTTTAATCATTGAGACTTCTTTTATAGTAGTAACCTAAGAGTAAACTCTAAGGCTATATGTGCTTAGAGGGGAGTGATGGATGATCTCATAGAAAGTAGCCGCACTTAATGTTGTTGAACTTAGATTAACCTAGTTGATTCAACCCTATTTAAAGTGAACTAGCTATGAGAGTGATTGATCTATTAAAGAAGCCCATTTCTTAAGTAGTTTAGATGGACCTACTTAACTTAAGTGGTTCAATTATAACTCAATCGACTCGATAAGGTCTCATAGGTCTAAACACAACCCTTATAATTTATGAGAAAAAAAAATCGACAAAATAAAACCTAAATGGAAAAAAGGAGCTCAACTATTTAAGTTGCTCATGTTAATAATGATAATTGAGAAGTAATAAGAATAGGAATAGTTCTCAATGGATCAAAAGTTGAAATGGAGGAACAAATTCTCGAGTTTTGCTTCTACTTAGATTGTAATGGATAAAGGTGAGTCGGTAACCTTATTATGCAAATTCTCATTTATATCCTATTTGATCAGGTAGGTTATAAGTAGGTGTTGAATACTACAGAATAGATTCTAAGTATCGATTTTCTAAAACTTGCTCTTATAGGGTGATGTATATGTATGAGTCCTTATATTTTATATCTACCATAAAAACCTATATTCTAAGGTATAAAGGATATAAATTTTAGGGCATTTTATACTTGCTCTTTAAATTTATTGAATAGGATAATAAATATTAAGGAGTGAAAAGAAACTTTATATTTTCTTCAATCAAGAATAATAAAAGAATAAAACAATACTATATATAAATGTTAAAAAGAAATGGCTTAAAACCAATACAATCTGTAAAGCTAAACTAATAATCAAAACTTGTAAATAATAACCTTAAATTTCAAGAGGTAATATAGGTAATATTTGTTGTTAGTTGTAAAAAACTTATATCTTCTTTTCTTTAATACACGCATCCTCATTCATTTATTATTTAATTACGTTTAGGTTTCATGTAAAATTTGAAAAACAATAGAAGGAAAAGAGAAAATACAATCGGTTTGAGTTATAGAAATGAGTGAAAAATTAAAATTTATAAGAAAAAGACTTAAAGTTATATAATTTGTGTTTTTATCACTTATAAACAACAAATAAACTAAAAAAAGAAAACCAAGAGAGAAGTTTGTTCAAAGAAAAAGATATAACTACTTTTGTTAGTCGGTGAAATTTTCATTTCATTGGTTGTATAATTATGTTGAATAAGAGAATAAAAGTTTATAAAAAAGAAAAAGATATAAGAATTTTTATCAGTTACTAAAGTTCTTCTTATCTTATCGGATATGTACAGATAATATTATTTAAAGATAAAGAATAATATAGTTTAAGATATTTTAGTATGAAATTGAAGTTTCATCATATGATAAATTGATAGATTTATATCGAAAATTAATTCAACCAAATCTTTATAGGTTTCTCTTACAATTTATTTTAATATCTAATGATTATAATGATGATAGTAATATGATGATGTGATTTCTTTTGTTTTTCCTTTTTTATTAAGAACCAGTAGTGTAAATATGTTTATTGAGCTGAAAATAATATAAACATTTAGAAGCTTCTTCTACATACTAATTAATTTAGGAAAGTCGAAAAAAAAAGAAGAAAAATAAATGAAAATGAGGGTGCAAAGGGTGGAAAACCCTAAACTTAAGAGGCCAAAACGTAATTTCGCAATATTGTTCTCGATCTTCACAAACATTTACAGGTCTAGGTTATTTGAGCGACTGAGGGTGAGGATTTAAATTCTCTGTGTGTGTGGAAAAGATTGTTTTTTGAGAGAAAACAAAAGAAGAAAATGGGAACAGTGAAGGAAGTGAAATCAAAGGAAGATTTGGAAAGAATAGTGACAAGTGGAGAAAGTGCAGTTCTACACTTCTGGGCATCTTGGTGTGATGCTTCTAAGCATATGGACCAAGTTTTCTCTCACCTTTCTACTGATTTCCCTCTTACCCATTTCCTTAGGGTTCGTTCTCTTATTTTTCTTATTTATTAATTTTACATCATCATTATACGTACGTGTGTTATCCGTTTATGTGTTCTTAATCAATGATTTTAGGAAGTTATTTTTTTCAGTTGTTAATTGATTTGTCGTGCGATTAATAAACGAGTTGTGTGTTATGGATGCCTGGATGATAAGATTGTAGTCTAGTTGGTATAAACACGATTTTCTGTGTAGGATGGAATAGGTTTGATTTGTCTGTGGTTCGGAAAAAGATAACTTTTTCAGTTAGAATATACATTTTAGGGGGAGAAAAAGAGTGAAAATTTGTTCTTGCGTTCATTTTTCTTGACATATTGCCCGTATTAATACGCTTATCCCTAAAGGTAGTTGGTATAATTACAGTCGTGCACTCATGATGATAAAAAGAAAATTTGTCGTTTAATTGTGTTAGTTTATTTTAATGTTGTCATTAGTGTTGATATAAGGCAAAACTGCATCATTATAAGGTAATAGATGTCTTTTTAAGGAGTTTGCGAGGAAAAATTTTGTTAATTTTAATGCTTGGTGGTGATTATTCCACTCCGGCAGTGTTCACTCTTGAATTTTATATGTGGAATTATGTGAGTTACCTCAGAAACTTGTAATGAGACTAGGAAAAGGAAAGTTTGCATGCATTGATGTATTGGTTATTCTCATGAAATAATAGTCCCGTATCCTGGGAAGAAAAAACCTATCGGCTGCCTGGGTACTTGTTAATGGGCTAAATAAAAGTACTTTTACTTTGCTCTTTTGTAAAATGGGTAACGAACTTGGAAAATGCAAATAATTTCTCTTTTCATCCTTTAAGAAGTAACCATTTGGAAATTGCAGTTGTACCGGATGAACAGCTAGTGCATGAGGAGGTATAGACCATACCCATATTGTACTTGATATGGTGTCTTGTTATTGATTGTTATATGTTTTCATGTTTGTTTAGGCTTATTGATTTTTATGCGTGTGTGGCGATTGTAACCGGTTGCACATGGATGTCCTTTTTAATGCTGGAATAATGTCATGGATAATTGATTTTCTGGTAGGATAGTTGTTGATTTAATACCTCCAATTTGACCGGTCCAATCAGTTTCTTGGTGGTGCAAATAGGACATAGCACAGCAGCATGCTGTGCCGATGCAGAATAACATAGAAGATTCTTCAAATTTTCTTGTATTGATAATGGTATCTGTGGTTGTATTATGGTATTTGTCTAACAGGTATGTGTTTGTATTATTTTTGTATATTATAGGTTGAGGCTGAGGAGCAACCTCAAATATCTGAGACTTATTCAGTGTCTGCTGTTCCATACTTCGTCTTTTTCAAGGTAATTGTAATACTATTATCTTCATGTTGTGATTCATCTATAATTGGTTCCTTCTTCTCTTATACTGTTTTGGAAGTAACTTTTTTCTGGTATAAGACTTGTTATGGGGTTTCAGTAGTTCATTTTTCTTTTTTGGGGTAATATAGTTGGTCATATTCATGCAAGAGGTGAATTACATTTCTGGTTTATTCTTGAAATTAATATATTATTTTGATTAGTAGTAGAGAATTATAAATGGGATGGTGCAGAAAGTATTGCATCATGGGTCCTTGAAGGAAATTTTTATTATGTAAGAATTGCTTAATTAAATAAAATTCTGGTTCTGAAAACATGGATGGTCTTTGTTTATTGTGTCAGCAAGTATTGTGAATATGCTAAGAGCTCAAAATGCCATTCATATTTGATTTGATGACAAGAATTATTTATCTTATTGATCTCATTTTTCCATAGAACTTAAACAGTGCAAATGGTAGTCAATCTTGTGTACTATTTGACCTCCATACAATGTACTTGAATTCGGTTCAAATGAAATCAAGTTGAGCTGTAGCTCGAATCACTTGAATATCTTATAGAGTTGAATTTGAGTCCAGACTAATAAACTCTGATAGTTTGCTAGCTCAATCAAGCTTGGATTCAAGATTAAGTTAAGGTTGAGCTCAATCAGTTTGAGTTAACTTCATGCATGCTTCAACTTGAGCATGATTCTACTAATTTTTTTAGTGGAAAAGATGAGTAGTGCTGTTGAGCTTGATCTTTCATGACTTTGATGGGTTGTCTTGATCTCAAATTTTGGAGATTACGTTACCTTAACTTGACTCATTTATAATTAGATTAAATTAGCATTGTAATTCGACTGTAGCAGACAAATTCCTTTTTCAAGATGCTAGTCAAACTTGTTTAATGTGATGGCAAACAAATCGAATTTGAATCAAGGAGCTTCTGGTCACTTAAAGCTTTAGACTTGAGCATAGAAACTTGTCTGCTTAATGATATCACCAATTTATGTGACTTCTCTACTACCACTTGTCCTTGAAAGATGCTCTTTTCAATGTCAATGCTAATGATCTTCGGTTGTATTTTGTTAGGACGGGAAATCTGTGGATACACTGGAAGGTACAGATCCTGCTAGACTAGCTAATAAGGTAGCTAAAATTGCAGGGTCAATTAACCCTGGGGAGCCTGCTGCTCCCGCCAGTCTTGGAATGGCTGCTGGACCTACTCTTCTTGAAACTGTGAAAGAGTTGGCTGGAGAAAATGGTTCTTCCCAAGTGGCACAAGAAGCACAACCGGGGCTGCCTGATTCATTGAAAGTGCAGCTGCAGAAGCTGATTGATTCTCACCCTATCATGCTATTCATGAAAGGAAGCCCGGAAGCACCCAAGTGTGGTTTTAGTCAGAAAGTTGTTGACATTTTGAAGGATGAAAAGGTTGAATTTGGAAGTTTTGATATCTTGTCAGACAATGAGGTTCGTGAAGGATTGAAAAAGTTCTCTAATTGGCCAACATTTCCTCAGCTCTACTGCAAAGGAGAACTACTCGGTGGATGTGACATTGCTATTGCTATGCATAATAATGGAGAATTAAAAGAAGTGTTCAAAGATCATGGGATCAAAACAATTGGATCTGCTGAAACAAAAGCTAATGATGCTGCAACTGGAAAGGGAGGTGTCATGGAGTCCACCGGTTTGAGTTCTACTCTTACTTCACGACTTGAGAGCCTCATCAATTCGAGCCCAGTGATGCTGTTTATGAAGGGAAAGCCAGATGAGCCCAAGTGCGGTTTCAGCAGAAAAGTTGTTGATATTCTTCGACAAGAAAAAGTGAATTTCGAAAGTTTTGACATTCTAATGGATGATGAAGTTCGTCAAGGGCTCAAAGTGTATTCAAACTGGTCCAGTTACCCACAGCTTTATATCATGGGGGAACTTATTGGAGGGTCTGATATTGTCTTGGATATGCAGAAAAGTGGGGAGCTTGAAAAGGTCTTTGCCGAGAAAGGAATCGTTCGCAAAGTCAGTCTTGAAGATCACCTGAGGAAGTTGGTTTGCTCATCTCCTGTTATGCTTTTCATGAAGGGTACGCCAGATGCTCCCAGGTGTGGATTCAGTTCCAAGGTCGTCAATGCCCTGAGGGAAGAGGGAGTAGCTTTTGGGTCGTTTGACATTTTGTCTGATGAAGAAGTCAGGCAAGGTCTTAAAACGTTCTCCAATTGGCCCACCTTTCCCCAGCTTTACTACAAAGGAGAGCTAATAGGAGGCTGTGATATCGTAATGGACCTCAAAAGCGGCGGAGAGCTGAAGGCCACCTTATCTGAGTAGTGTGCTCACATACTTCAAGATGATCAAAGAGTTAGCAGACCTCAACTTTTCTTGTCTCACTAGTGTGTTGATTACTACCATAATGTTCCTGAGGTTGCCTTAGGGAGCGAGTATATATGGTCCCCCATGAAATCTGTGTTATTGGGGGTAAGTCAGTACTATGAAATGAACATGAGTTGATACGGACTGAAAAGGGTAAATAAGCGATAGGGCTTTTAGTCGATTTAGTTATGCAGTTTTATGAAGCTCCTATTGCTGACCAATATTTTTGCATGTTTCATGTTCATTATGGACTGGTTCTATCTTTTGCTCCATTTTCCATCTTCAGGGGTTTCTTTATGTGTGACATAGTCTGCATAGGCACTTTTATGCTTTCTTTGTCTGTTGGGTATGTGGCGTTGCCTCTCTGGGTTTTGCGTAGTTGCAGTAGGTTTGATATTGATCCTAATGCTCCTCCTTCCGTTGGTAATTTATTTGTAAATCATCTTTCTTTATTGTGCTACATTCTAGGACTTGTGAGATAGATACGACAAAATGCTGAGTTTGGGCTTGACGAGAAACTCTAAAACTCAAAGTGAATTCAAGCTCGATCGCATTTACAATTTTGAGATGGAGTTTGGCTTGATGTGGTGTTTACTAGCATAACTGTTAAAATCATGAGTAAAAAATACAATTTTACTAGTTGGTGGTTTTATAGTGTTTTTTTTAGTTAAAATAGGTAAAAAAAACTGTTTATATATAGGTTTTTATTAAAATTATGTTATAAATTTACGATTTTATTGATTTTATATGATTACATTGATTTTATTTTATGTATTTAAATAAACGGTAAAATCATAATTTTAACAATTATATTTACGAGTTTGATTTTAACTTGATTGAGGTTATTTGGACTTTGATTTTTTTAATTAAAATATTATTAATATCTAAATTTGATTCAAATTCAATTGACTCATTTAAGTTTTGATTTGCGCTTCATTAGGTTTGGGAGACGCTCAAACTCGACTGGATGAATTATATTGAATACTTAAAGCTTCCGAGCCCGAAGTCAAAGCAGCTTGTGAGTAGTATGTAGTTCAGAATTTTCAGTTTAATTTGTCCACGTGATCTTGCCATGATCTTACATGATACAAAGGGCGGAAGCAAAGATCTTACATAATACCCTTTATGAATGTTGTGATTGTGACATGTTAATTAAATATTAACTTCTCATTTATCGTCCTGCTCTTGGCGTTGGTTATGGCAGCTATGACTTCTTGTTAGAGGTTTGCACCGTCCGAATTAGCTTGTAACCGGTCTTGAATCGTCAGTTCAAGAGTCGGTGATTAGTTGAACTGGATTTTACCCTTAATGCCACGAGGCTCAATCGTTTTATATGTCGGCTCAAAAGCTTTTGAATCGTATTTTTTAAATTTTTTTTAGTTTAACATTTTACATTTTTGTTAATTATTATTAATAATTTGTTCTCTAGTTATGTATTTCTTTCTTTCTTTTTCTTAAATAATTCTAATATTTTATGGAAACATATAGTAACATGTAAATGGTTTACTTTTATTTTTGGTTGAAAATTATTTTGTTTCGAAATATTTGATTTGGATCATATAAGCGTGATGATATTTATTTTGTTTTTTGTTTTTTTTTTTTAAAACAAATTATAGTTCAAGTAAACCTAAATTGGTGGTTAAATTGTCGATTTAAGAGCCTATTAGGTCGATGGTTTTGAACTGCTTAAACTCTTAAAACTAGGCAATTCGTCAATCTGTTTAGACCTATCCTCATCTGAGTCGAATCGATTCTAGCTTAGTTTACGATTTAAAATATACCTTTACACGTATCTACTTCTTATACAAAGGTCTTGTCGGTATACTCATCTTTAATTTACTATGATTAGAAAGAATTTAAAATCTTTGGGCAAATGTACTTCATATGATGGAAGTATTTTTATTTTGTAAAACTCTCACCTACATTGGATATAATCGAGTTGAGTTGAGTTTAGGAAAAAAATTACATGTTTACTATTAAAATTAATAAATAATATACATATATAAATTTGATAAAATATATTAGCAAAATACCATTAAAGATAAAATAGTAATATATTTATACTTGCAATGTAATTATGATATATAAATATTAATAATATTATTTCGATAATTTTTTTATATAATTTATATTTATCTAAATTTTTTTTAAGTCGATAGACATCTATCGTACCATAAAGTCAAAAAATCCACGTCTCAAGTTTGCTTAATAATTCAAACTTTGATTAATATTAAACTTTATCATGATTCTTCACTTCATTGACATATGAAGTTGGCATAGGGTCGCGTGTTAATATTATATGCTGACGTTGATGATCATGTTAAGGAAAAATTAAGTCGCTGGTTTTGATTTCTTAGATTCTATCAATATCATGGTTTTTTCTTTTACTATCTAAAACGGTTCTCCAGATAGGGTTTCTTCAATGTGATATATTTATTTTATTTAAACAAGTTTGACTTGAACAAAAGACGTGCTTATGGAATGGAAGGTTATCGGTTTAGGCTCTTAACTATAATGAATAAATATGTCATCTTACAGACCAGCTTTCTTCAACACAAATCTATTCAAATACACATAGTTACTTTTACTTGTTCCCGTGTTACACGTGTGCCGCATTAGGCCAAAAAGATATAAAGACTATCATGACACGTGTTTGCATTTAGCCGACATTATCGGCATTTATACATCATAATCTCCTATCATTATCAAAAGTGTGAACTGCGAAGCATCGATATAAAGTGTTATGCTGGATTTACTGGTTTTCCTTTTCTTATTTTTGGGAAGAAATGTTCTAAGAGGATACAAATTTTTTAATTTTAGTTTTAAACCTATGTTTTCGAAATTTTCTTTCCAGATTCTAATTTTTTAAAAACGGATCTAACCGGGATATTGATTACTGCTACTAGAAGTGTAGTTAACGTTTGTTCCCGAAATGAAAAATAAAATAGAAAAAGATAAATTCTAAATTGAAAAAAAAAGTAAAAAATAATGAAATGATATAAGTTCTGCTAATTATCTTCTTTAGAGGACCTAAATTCGTTTTCATCTGAGAACCTATATTTTTATTATTTTTCATTTGAGGACCTAATGAGAAGTAATGGACGTCTTAATTTAACTCATTTTTAAAAGTGTAGGTCTTGAAATTTAAAAACTGTACGCATAGAAGGAAAAAAAAAAAGAAAAAAGAAAAAATCGATATTTTGACTCCGCAAATTAAGCTCACTCACCAGCTCAAATTCAACTTGTAGTTTGAAAGCTTTAGCTCAATTATATTGAGTTAGATTTAACTAGAAATGTCATTCAACGAGTTTAACTTCTATTTATTAAGCATACCTCCATTATCTTTTCTGTTCTTTTTTTTTTTTTTTTTTTCTTGTATTTATTGGTTAAGGAACTTGTAAAGGAGTTCCTTAGACTAGGGAATTGGGATAAGAACCTCCAATACAAATACAGTAACACCCCTTCAACATCCAGGCAAGAATTCCACAGTAGTATACCATGTAATATCACCAGAGACCGAAATATGGTGAAGCTTTTCCGCAGAGGAAATGCTTAGACGTGGGGACATCCACCTTCCACCTGCTCCAGTTCTCAAGAACCTCAAACATGGAACCTAGTGGAGCCATCAATCATGTATTACCATGAATGAAAAGATTTAGTATAGGCCTCTCCTTCTATTCTTTTGTTTATACATGGCAGCATATGATTGGAAACGCTGCTGATAAACATGGGAACTTTGATCGTATAGGCTATAGCCACATATTTGGTTCAAGAGTAGGGGCTCGGATTTCACCACCAACATTTGCAGCACATAGTATCTCTGTGATGGGCCCTTCCTTTCAATTGCAGACAGGGATATCTTCTCATCAATGTGAAGCTTAAGCATTGGTTTCTGAAAAAACGACATCACTGTAACTTTGCTTTGTTCTTAGATACTCCCCGAGGCACCCAGCACAAGGGATGCTACTCCAGACATGGCATAAATAAAGATTCTGTACCCCAGGAACAATTTTTCTTCCCCAAGAATTTGCTTCAACTCATTATTTTCATCTATACCATCCACTGCGATTAAGAAGTCTTCAGCAGGCCTGCAAAGGCTTCTATATCTTTTGAATCACCAGCATCACCAAGCCAACCTAATATTGCTGCAATCGTTCCAGGATCTGGCTTCCATTTTTTATTCACCTTATGCAGAGAGATG
Source organism: Lumnitzera littorea (assembly GCA_024138015.1). Taxonomy (NCBI): domain Eukaryota; kingdom Viridiplantae; phylum Streptophyta; class Magnoliopsida; order Myrtales; family Combretaceae; genus Lumnitzera; species Lumnitzera littorea. The sequence goes on from JAMXBB010000011.1 coordinate 95,341,795, forward strand.
GCTACTTTCATGCTCTCAATGGCTTTCTCCATGTTACCATTGTCCACATATCCTTGGGCGACAGCACTCCAGCTTTTTGGTGTGGTTGGCTTTCCCTTCTCTATCAACTCTTTAAGTAATGCTTCAGCCTTCTCATTTAATCCCTTCTTCAAACAGGCTGATATAACTATATCTGGCACGCGTGCATCATAACAGTTCCCAGACAATTGCCATTCCTTGAGAATCTTTTCTGCTTCTTCAAGCTCACCAGCCTTCTCTAGAGACTTCAGCACGGTTATATAATCTTGATTAATGCACCTGCCACAGGCTGTTTTCATTTGATGCCACAATCTCAAGATATCCGATGAGTTTCCAAGACTAGCATGGAGGGAGATAAGATGATTATAGCCAACTCCATCTTTGTTATCTAACCTCTCTTCTGATCTCTTTAGGGCATCGATTGCTTTCTCACTGAAGCCACCTTTTATATAAAAATTTGCTGCAACTGCATATGTGTTCCAGTCCATGCCAATGTAAGGTTGGATCTCCATTTCTCTCAAAATACTTTCCATACCTTCTAGATCAGACCTTGCACCACAGGAGTTGATACATATCCTATAGCTTAAATTATCTGGGCAAATATTATTTTCCTTCATTTCCCTTAACACATCCAGAACCTTTTCGTGCTGACTGGTATTTGTGTATAGAGACATTATGTCATTGTACGTGATGGCTGACGAAGCAAAACCCATCTCCTTCATTTTCTGGAAGAGGCAAAGAGATTTATCCACTTGATGCTGACGGACATAACAATTCAAGAGAGCACCATAGGTCTTATTATTTTTCTCATTATCACCTAAGTTATTAAAGTAGCTTTCAGCAGAATGGAATCCACGGACCCTCCCAATCAAGTTTAAGTGCACAGCATGTTCAACAGTTGAAAATTCAAAAAGCCCTTTCTTAAGCGTCCATTCAGAAACCTGCAGTATGAAAGCATGAAATCACCGTAGATACGTGTGAAAAGAAAAGGGAAATCATGGATTTTACAGTTTCTTATGTCCTAGGAGAGTTTCACTATCAATATGAATTTGTATCCATTAAAAAGAAATTATGCTCCTTAACAGCTTCCTCAATCATTTTAATGAACCTGGCAACATGACATTGAATTGCGTGACTAGCAGTCTAGAACAAAAACATGGCTGAGAACTAGCGACAACAAGACAACAATATAGTGATAGTTTTCATTGACCATCAGCACAAACAAAGTTTACTGGCTTTATTTTGGTAATTAGTTTACCATTCCCTTTCAAAATCTCCCAGAACATACATTTCCATTTTCAAACCCTTCCTGAGTTGCTCACAGAGAAAACCTGTCCACTATATTGCTTATTGCTTCCACCAGAAGACTTCAGAATCGAACACTAATTAGGGAATTTGATATCTATGCCTCAATTCAAACAACTAATACAAAACAGGCTACTAGATCTTGATTACCATTCCACTTCATTAAGTCCAATTCTTGCTACGTAACTAACCACGGGATTTAATATCTAAACACCGAGGGCAGTCAAGCTTATATTACTTAAGGTCAACCTCATCACAAACTGTTTCTGAACAAGTTTGAACTTGGCTTGACTTAAATTCGACTAAACTCAATATATACTTAAACTTGACTACACTCACAAGCCCTCTCACCCCAATAGTTTGAAGTTCAACCTCAGCTCAATAAGCTAATCGAGAGAATTAGTTCAAACTCTACAACACATGAAATTTTATCCAATTCCACATATATAGTAAAATCGAGCTCGAATAAGTATCAAGCTGAGCTTGTAATCTGGCTTGTTATACATACAACCTAATTTAGTGAGAACATGGCTCAGAAATCTTTGCCCACACATTACCTACTCAATCATTCATGCTCTCATTATTTATTATTAACTCTAATCTCATTAACCGAAAATTCTAACTCCGAAAAATAAATAAAACCGAAAATTTTCATCTTCAGAATCCAAACCTGGAGTGCTTGATTATACCGTTTACGCTTACGAAGATCGCGAATGATGCGTTGAAGTTCAGCGAAACGGACTTTATTACCATTTTGGATCCAATCATCGAGCACCGGGACCAAACTTGTTTTAGGGTCTCCTAAAGGACTGATCTTTGAGTACAGTGTGGGCTTCCGCGTCCTGCTTGTGTAGTATTCTCTCGTTGAAGTTGAAATTAGGGTTGGAGGTTGAAATGGGGTTTTGATTAGGGTTCTTCGTAGGGCTTGGGAAAGGATTGATTTGATCATGATTTGCGGAAATTGGGGATTTCGGGCTTCGAGTTTCAATGGAGGTTTAAGTAGGGCTTCTTTGACCCGGTTCGCGGGCAATTTATTTCATATCGCACCAGGTAGGGTTTACGGTTCTATTTAACCCGGTCCCAGAAGACATACATGTTTGGCAATATTTTTATAGAATAAAAATGGGTGAAAGAGGAATGAACAAAAGAAATGAACGAGATGATAAGAGATATAACTTCTATTTTGTGTTTAAGAATATTAAAAAGAAAAAACTTTGTTTGATTGGTTTCATAAAAAAGAAATTAAAAGAAACAAAATTAATGTTTGACAAAGTTATAACTATTTCATTCTGAAAAAAATTGTTGTATGGACTAAATTTGTAATTATATCCATTTCCCCAACTTCTCCAATTTGAGAGAAAATAGACGGACTTCAAGTAGAAACTTTTCCCTCCATTTCCATTTTCAGTTAAATTATCCAAATATAGCATTTCTTTCCATTTTTAGTCAATTTAATTTTATTTCCACCCTCTTATGTTATCCAAACATAGCATTAGTGTTTTTTTTATTTCACACCTAAGTTTTGATTTTTTATGGTTTACATGCTTGTTTTAGTATATGAGATGCATATTGGGAAAAAAAAACCTTAAAATTTTAATGCTTAGTTCATTGGAGTTGAATAAAGCTCCATTTGGTTCATTTATTTTCTATTTTATTGGCATTTTATTTTTATTTACTTAAATCTTTATATTTGACAAAAATAAAACATAAAAAAGATGGAAATATATATATTTTAAAAATATTAATTAAAATAATCATTTTCAATATATAAAATATATATTTTTAAAACTTTTCTTTTAAAAGTATGTGAATTTTCATTTTCCAATTCTGACATTTCAATCACTTATTTTTATCATAATTATAAAATAGAAACATATAAGGTACACATCAGACAATTTTCCAAACACCAAATTTCAAATAGTTATAGATTAAATATGGGTCGTATATAAACGAAAAAAAAAACAATTCAAATAGGCCATAAGGCTAGAAGGACCAACAATTTTTTATATGTTATTTTAGTCTAAGGGAATTTTTGGAATTAAAGTTACACTCTTAAGGAATAACAATTTTTTTTAAGGGAAGGAATTAGAATTTCTTATTAATTAGCTATCATCATTTCATGGGATGGATAATGCTACTATAATACTTTTTATATATTAAATAACGGAATAGCTGTTTCATAAATAATAAAGGTAAAATAATAATTCCATCTCAATTAATTTAATCCAAGTTTAACTTTAAAGAAATACAAGAAGAAGAGGTTCGTTTTCTTCTCCATGTCTACATCATATGTATAATTTAGTGTCTCACTAATGCTTTCAAAGCGGAGTCTAATATAAGTATACAAAGTTTAGTGGGAAAAAAAGCACATGTTTGTAGAATCACTTATCATGTCCTATGTTTTTATTTTGTTTTCCTTCTATTTTAGGATATTACTTTTTGAAAAATAATTTGAAATTAGGCCTATCATGCTTTTCATTATAATTGTCCTCAAAAGTCAGAATTCTTAAAATAAAATTGTCTACAATTGTTGTTGAATTCAAGGCTTTATAATTGATGTAAAATGTCTAAGAACCGTTTTTTTTTTCTTTACCAAAAGAAATAGTAAAGAAAAACGTAGGTACTTAGTCTAATGACATCTAACTTTTCGATCTTTCTCTTTGAAAACAAGGATATCAATAAGATCAGACATTTATAGCATGTTTCTCAATTTTTAGATGGATATGATGTTCGATGAATCTTGATGGAGGTAACGATGATGCAATCGCAAAAACATCCTTAAATCTATCCAATAATTCTTCGATGAATTGTTGCTAGTGGTATACATGGATGATTCGCTACTTTAAGCCACCAAGAGAAATAAACATGCTGTAGTGTTCAACTACACTAGTTTCCTTAGTCGTTTATATTCTATCTATCTAATTAATACTTCAATATGCTCTTGTAAATCCACTAATTGACCATTCAACTGAAAGCTCATTGTAAGTTGCTTATAATAAAATGTAATAGACCCTAAAGTTGTCAACCATTGTATCCAAAGTGCTAATTTTATCTCTTAAATTTCTAACACATAAGAATCCATAGAAAATTCAATTGCATACAGCAACAATGGTACTTTTTTGAGATCTTTGAACAAACAAGTTTATCCCCAATTCCTATCATAACAGAATTGTGGAATTGGAATAACAGGCCAATTCAAAGATTTAACTACACTTGTTTGAATAAAATTGTGGGTACTTCTTGAATCTACTAAGGTTGAGACCACTTTTACATTGATATTATCCAGTAGCTTGAGAGTTTTTAAAGTTAAGACTTGATAATGCATGGTAATTAATCTCGATAAGGTTAGTTCTTTCTATGCTCACTTGTTCTTTTGCTAACATTTGCTCTAATTCTTGATTAGGTGCTTGTTCATCCTCATCACTGTCTTCTAGTTGAATAATCATTAAGCACTTGGCTTTAAACACATGCCTTTTACAAAATTTCTCATTACAATTATAACAAAGACCTCTCTCCCTTCTTAAAGCTAATTCTGATGTAGACATTTTCTTGAATAGTAAAGATATATTATTGGAATCAACAGATTTATTATTTTGAATACTTAGCTCATTTGATGATTATGATGAAACAATAGGTTTATTGAAAGATTATGAAATGTATGATTTTTAGATAAAGGTAGGTATAGATGGTTTAGTAAAGAAGAAAAATTCTAGCATTTATTAAATGGAAAAGTCTTATGATTCGGGATTCTCTACAACTTTGATTCATATAACTTAGCTAGGTGTACCGCTTCTAAGTAAGAAGAAGGTCATACAGAAACTACCTCCGCTTAAATTATAGATTCGAGGCCTGAAATAAAGCAACTTTGAATAAAACTCTTAGATAACCTAGAGATATAATTCAGTAAGCCTTTAAACTCATTCTAATAGTCTAATACAATGCTTGTTTTTACCAACTTGGATAACTTGCCCTGATAATCTTCAAAAATAAAAGGGCTAAATCTTGTTTTAAGTGTTTTTTTTTAAACCAAGCAATGTAAGCCATCCTTGGTTAACCATTGAAATCACTAAAGAGCTCCATTTTCTATGGCAAATGATGACATCTTCAAGTGTCCTAATGCAAGCACCTCATGGAAATAAAAAAAATTGATTTACCCTAAAGATCTAAGATTCTGGATCTTGACCCGTAAATTTAGGTAATTCCAATTTGATACTTTTTGGTATAATTATGTGACTCTTTTTCAAATTAGTCTAATTCATTTCTTATGGTTGGAAAGTCTTCATAGAATTCTCGAAATTGTCATTCATTTCTATCATCACAATTTCAAGGCAATTTATTCCAAACTCCATTAATACAAATCTTGCATCATTTTTCTAAAGATCTTATAAACTTGAGATTTTACTAATATTACTTGCCATGATTGATATTCAAATCAATGAAAGCATCAATTGTTAGGCTTATAGTGGAGCCCTAGTCTAGCTCACTACTAACACTTTACTAAAGAAACCCTAACTCTCGGAAATATCTAGAATCAATGGTAATCTCTCTCTCTCTCTCCCTCCCTCCTCCCCCCTTCTCTCCTACTAACTAGGATTTTGGTGTGTTGTTTTGCAAGGGAAATACAAGAACTATAAGTTTGAATTCAAGTTCTAAAGCAACTCTAAGCACATAAGGCCAATTTCTTAGAAAGGGATCTCGAAACTCTATTATCCTTCTTCTATTATTTGTACTATTTTTTCCTCCCTTTTTTGATTTTGTTATATTCTATTGTATATTATTGTATACAAGTAAAGTAGCTAACTAATCTCTATTGTCTAATGCAAATTCAATGCTTACATGTTGTTGAGTCATTGCTCAATGTAATCTTTGAGATAATTAGCTTTTTAATTTTTTTCTTCAATCTCCTCTTTGTATTTCCTATCATAATAGATATAATTTCTATACTTGTGAAATAATGAAAGGTGCCCTTATTACATGGACAAAAGATACGTAAATTCTTACTCTATCTATCTTAACAACACCCTCTATTGACAAAGTGATGCCTTGGAAGGCAATCTTTCATGCGGGTTTTAATGCAAGACCATTTTGCTCTGTTTTACTTTTTTTACAGAGGATATTGTTAAAATAAGTAGATAAATGATCTACCACCATTTACTCCTCTTACACCTACTTCATTGTTCTCCAATATCAAAGCATGTGACCACGTAGGAAAAAGAAGATTCTTGGGATGCTTTAGGACTAAGATGACAAATTCCTAAAAAGTAACTAAGATAAACTTTTGGACAATTTTTTCCCCCATCTCTCACCCCGCCACCACTCTTTTTTCAATTAATCAGCATAACAAGTTAATATAACCTTCAAGCATTATTCATATCTTGGTTAGGATGGTGTTTCATACATTGAGCAAGGCAATCCATCAACTTCGCTTGTAGATCTTTGAATTGAGCAATTTGGTTCTCTAATTCCATCTTCTCTCTCCTCAAGCTCTTGTTTTCTTCTACAATTAGATGGAGATTTTCCTCTGGAATAATATTATTTGAGTTGGCTTTGGAGGGTTTCAAATATGGTGGGAAAACACTAGGCTCGCATTTCTTCCTTGAAATCTCAACCAATAAATGCCTATGGCCTTTTTTGAACTTGTCATGCTTGAACTCCCATCTTTTAGATGATATCTTCTTGAAACCCTGTAAATGCATGTGAAATGAAATTTGATTGTAACGAAGAAAACCTTTTATCATTTATCATGATAATTATTGATAACGGTTGTGTCAATTTGATTATACCTAGGTAAAGAATTGTAAATTAAACAGCACTTGCGTAAGCACTAAGGACAGCGCCCGGTCAACAGTTTGAATTGCATGCAACAAATTCATCAGCATTGAACACACAGTTTTGACTGCCCAAACATGAAGGTTCTAAAGTATTACCGCCCCCCCCTTTTTTTTTTTTATAAATATTCATTAGGCATTGCCACACTTGTACGGATATATATACGGAGTAAACTACAAATAGATTTTCTAAATCATTGGAAAAACTATAAATATATCCCATAAAGTATTAATCAAGTAGAATAGACTTTCTAAATTCTTAAAATATAAACCTCATCCCTTAAAAACTTTTGAAAATGTGCAATGATGTACTTAACTCATTGCTATCTATGATTTTTCATATAATAAAAAATAATTTATATTATATTTATAAATTTAAACTTTAAGATAAAATGATTCTAATATTAGTTTTAATATAGTAAGAGAAGAGGAAGTTCTAAATTTAAACCCATATATCATCAATCGATCCTCATCTAATTCAATCATTTACTCGTTGGACTCAATTAAAGTTTAGCCCATAGGTAAGGAGTATTATATAATAAATATAATAATTTATACCGTATTTACAAGTATAAACATTTACATAAGACAGTTATACCCCTATTTAAATATGGTACAAAAGCAGAAGGTAAGAAGTTTAAACTCCTGCATCTTTGGCTAATCCTCATTTAATTAAATTATCCACTTATTGGCCTCATCTACCATTAATTTTGGATTATCTGTATGCTTTAAAAGTTATAATAACTTTGAGAGTTTAAAAAAAAAAAATCTTTCTATACGTTATCCATCAATTCCGCCCAATTGAAGCAAAATATATTACTCGGATTGAAAATTTTGTAGGGAAATAGAGGAAGAGGATCATACCCATCTAACTTTTCTTTTTAAATTATTTTATACCTACCACCCAACCGTTTGGTCGTGTTCCATGGGGAATTGCAGTTTAAATAAAGCACCAGGAGCTCATTTCTTATTGTTTATGTTTTCTAACACAAAGACTAAGGTCAGTGTTTAGCAATAATTTAGAGATTGAGTTGAAATAAATCCAAAAGAAAATACGCTTAGATTAAAAAAGAAAAAAGAAAAGTGATATAAAATGTCTAAATACTAGGTGAATATTCACTTGAGGTATGTGTCTCTAAATTTTTTAAAAAAAAAAATCAAACATATTAATATACTTTAAAAATAAAAGCTATCATGGAAGTTAAAAAATCTTTTCGATTTGCACACTTGATGGCTAAAATTTAATCTATTTAATTAAAATGAAAAACGTGATATATAGAAAAACAAATAATTAAGTTGAAAAGAGAAAATTATACATACCCTTAAAATATGAGAATGAGAAAGAAATAATAGGCTCCTAAATTTTTTAAAGCAGCATTTATTTCTTTATAACTTTTGAAAAAGATATATGTATTCTTAAATGTTTCTCGAAGAACGTAATATTAATTATAAATAATAACCATTTATTCAAAAGGAATCAAATATATCAACACTATCTTAAAAACTTAAAAAGGCGAGGAGAAATCTTGAAAGTTTGGTGCGTTTAAATGCGTATGAAGAATGCTTTTGGTATGTATTTGCGATTTGAAAAAGGGATAAAAAAATTAAGGATTAGCATAGTATATACTCACATAGGTGTTGAGTTGTCGAATGAAGCTGGAGAAATTGTTGTGCTTGAAGTACTTAGGCAACAAAAGCTCCGAGAATTCTGCCGGAGACCACACCACAAACCCTAAACCATCCGAATTCCATGAAACTATCTTCTTTTTCATCTTACGTTCATCCCCACTTACTCCGCCTCCTCCTTCTCCTTCATCATGTCCTTCAATTAAATCGTAAGTCTTGACCAAAAATGGAGCGGCGTTTTTTGTTTTCAGAGAAGAAGGGCTGGGGCTAGTGATAATGAGTTCTTTAGCCGCCATGTCTGATTGGTGTATTCTATTCTTATTTGATCATATTTTGGCATTGGACAAGACAATGCCAAAATCTAAAAGAATTCCTCTTTATTCCAGCATGTTCACTTTATATTGTACCCTTTTGAAGGAAAAGTACTAGTATTGTGTAGAACGAAGACTGTTGTTTTCCTGAATTTTTACCCTTTATTTTTCTTTTTCCTCCCTTCACTTCTCACCTTTCGTGTGATATATTAATTACCAGATGCTTTGCACTTACAAGTAAAAAATAAAATAAATTTTGATTGGTGCTAATATAATACGTATTTTAATAAATGATGGATAAATACTAAAATATTTACATATACATTAATAATACTGAGTGTGTACATGATAGAATTTTATTATATTTATCCACTACTCATCATTAAATATGTGACGTATTAGTATAATTAATTTTGTTTTTTGGGCAATGGCATCATGTATATCTTACTTTTACACTTTTTTTCAATCATACACCTCAACTTCGAACTTGTCATATTAGGCGCCTAATTTGAACTTTGCTCGACTCAGTATACACCTCCATCATCTACCTACTACACCGTTAGTCTAATAAACATAATTAGTCAATTAATACACGACACATGTTCCTATATTTCCTTTTATTTTTTTTTCCTAGTCAGCTTATTATTTATTTCCATCAACTTCCATGTAGGAAAAAAGCATTTCTATGTAAAAAAAAGAAAGAGACAAAGATTAAAATAAAATAGAAGATAGATAAAAGAAATAAACGAACCTACCTCCTTCTCTTTCACATTGAATTAAAACCTTAACCCTAAATTGAAACTCCAACCTAAATTGGTGAAAACCTAAAAATTAAAACCTTTTGCCTTCAAATCGCATTTGCATATTACACCTAAGCCACTACAACTACAAGACGACTTCGATGAGTGGACAAAACGTAAAGTCAACATTTTTTTCCTCACAATCTCCAAGAAGACTTTGATGAGCGGACAAAACGCAAAGTCAACATTTTTTTCCTCACAATCTCCTTATTGTTCTTCATTTTTTGTGATTTCAATTTATCTAATTTGAGAGCAAAGATTAAAAAAGTCGCTTTCTTTCCTTACACAATGTCAAGATCTTGATGTTTACATTTCTCTAACTAATTGATTTTTTGGGTAACGACTTTTAGGGTTATGGTTCACTTTATGCACAAGAAGGGAGAAGGGCTTTCGATTTTAAGGTTTTTAACAATTAGTGTTGAGGTTTTAGAAATTAGGGTTAGGTTTTTTGGAATGTAAAAGAGACGAAGGTGTTTCAATTCAACGTGAAATGAAAGGGAGCATATCTATTTGTTTCTTTTATCTATCTTCTATTTTCTCTTAATCTTTGTTTCTTTTTTTTTTTTTTTAATTTTGCTGACATGGAAATGCTTTTTTCGAAAGCTAATGGAAATAAATAACAAGATGACTAGGAAAAAAATAAAAGGAAATACACGTGTTGTGCATTAATTGGTTAATTATGCTTATTGGACTAACAATGTAATAGAGAGATATCGGAGGTGTATAACATGATATCCCATGAATTAGCAATCATGACATAAACATTTGAGTATTAGGGTAAAGCCCTGTTTTTATATGATTAGGGGTAATAGTTGATTTGGAGTATTCAAGAAAGTAACTTAATTAGGCTAAAAATTTACGAGAAACATAATAACTCTAATTAAGTAATTCCCGTATGCTTGGAAATTAAAAATATAATAAAATATCAATAATACAATCAAAATAATGAGGATTTACTTTATATGTGCCTTTAAAATAATATTTAGAGCAATTACACCTAAATTTAGAGCTTTTAGGAAAACATATCTGATTGAATCCAAATTTTACAACTAAATTAGAAAAGTTAGTTGAAGTAACCCAACAAAGTTAGGTTTTAAAGTTAATATCCTAAAAACTCAATTTTAATCTTAGAAGTACATTTATTTAAAATAGTGTAAAACTCGTCGAAACCCCAAAAGCCAAGCCTAAAACGCAATGGGGACTTAAAAATAGATTATTTAAGCTATAAAAAGAAATAACATCACATAATATACTAAAGGAATGATATCACATAATATACCTGGTATATATAATACATGTATCCATAGTTTAACATAAAATTATATAATTATACATAATAAGTGATAAATTCGCAAAATTAAATAGAAAAAATATCTTAAAAATAAAAGACATGCTAAAAACATGATTACATGTATATAATTACTTATTATGTATATAATATATATATATATATGATATATACCCATACACTAACAAAATCATTAAATACTAAAATAAAATACCCTAAAATATCATCAAAAAACTATAACAAAATAAGAAACAACATGAATATTATTATATTAAATGTGGAACAGCTTAAAAAGGATAAGCAGCTACATCAAAAGTGATTTGATACCTCATCATATTAATTGGACACTTGTAAATTAAATAAAATGTCTTAATAATTAAGAAAAAAAATCCAACTAACTATAATCTTTATAAATAGGGTTCTTGGGTTCAGATTTTACACTTTAGCAACTAGAAGTGCTCAAGAAAAATTCAAAAAAAAAGGAAAAATTAGAAAAAATAGAGCAAATCTTGCCCTAGCTTGGTTCCCTAAACCATTATTTATCTACTATTGTGGTCATTTAACCACCAACAAAGCACTTAGCACCACCTCCGGCTGATACACCCAGGCTATCAGCCACTTCATCACCAATGAACATTAGGTTAAAGATCTGCCATGTTTTTCATTAAATTCTAAAAAATATTAAATGAAATGAGAAAATTATGAAAAAAATTATTCCTAAGTTATTTTAGGTATACTTTCAAGTTATAATTTTATTTTTTACAAAATTATGGATATTTTATATACTTAAGAAAATCATTATTCATTCGAATTTTGACTTTCAAAATAAATACACTAAATAATGTAGTTTCTAGCTCAAAATTTTTATATAGAATACATATTACATATAGTTAATTACTATGTAGCCTGATTTTCGATTCATGTATTTTAATAATTATTTTATTTTTTGACTCTAAAATGACTAAAGATAGGAATGTTGAAATAAATTGATTTTTATTAAATTAATTAATGAATTTTTAAGTACTGACCTCTGGACACTTGTAGTGATATTGGGGATTGTTGAAAATTAGTTCATATAAAAACAATATTATTAATGTAATTAATCATAATTTAAAGGAAAAATGTAAATACATATATATAGGCAATAAACCGATAGTATGAAACCACATATTGATTGAATTACCCATATTTTTATAAGTCTATATAAATTTTCAGGAAATTATTAGATGACCCAGACTATTTATTATGAATTTACTTAATAAAATAACTTAAATTACGAATTGAAGCACGTTTTTAGTAGTAATAAGTTAAAATGTGATAAATATTGAAATAAAACTTATACACGTACATGTTAATCAAGTTTGGTAAAAATGAATTTTTTTAACCTATTTAGTGATAGTTATACGATCGGATTGTGATATATACATATTAGGGTCAGATAATACCTATATTATTAAGTTATATTAGCAAATTATATAAAATATCGTCTAATTACATAAACTGAGTCTAATATAATAATACTTATTCTAGAAGCGTATAGATATAATATAAAGCTGCAAATACCTTTTAAAAGTCATCTCTCAAAATATAATCCGTAACAGGTATTGCTAGGTATGTATGAATCAAATGACATTACTTTTACTAACTCGGACAATTCTAAATAAAATAACCTATATCTCTATAATATTATGAGAATTTTACATATTGTGATAGCTTGATTGTAATTGAAACTTAAATTAATTGATTAAAAGTAAGTTTTGATTCGATCAAAACGATATATTATAAGTGATAGTATAATTACGCATATTATTGCTACTTAATAACTTAACTTAACTTAACTTATACAATAAAACTATATTTCATTATATAAGGAAAATAATAATATACCTTAAAGAGATATAGATATATATAACTTCAAAAAGAAATAAAAGAATAGGTAGAATCTTAATGTTTTCGTAACTTTTATGAAAACTAAATTTGGGTTTTGTATATATATAGGGTCTCCTAGTAAATAAAGCATTGACGATATGAGTCTTTCATAAAAAGCATCTGGATAGGTAAGTAGGATTAATGCTTCACAGCATTTTAGGATATTCTTTTAGAATATCTAAAGACTTTCGTATGTATTTGCTTATGATTGTAGTTAGCTATTTGTATGTATACAGTGCTTATGTTTGAGATTCAATTTGCTATAATGAGAGCTAAGCTCCATGTTATAGTTATTTTATGAATATTATGCTTGAATTCTTTGAGCTTGATTGATCACCCTAAAAATAAATTAACTCAAACTTGGCTTAATATCTAACTTGATATATATCATAACCCACTAGGGGTAACAGCTATGACTCTTGAGCCAATCATGGACTCTCTTCAATAAGGATAGCTAAAATGATCATTTCCCTACCCTTAGCCGAATTAAGTGATAGGAAAGGAGGTCACAACAAGGTCGTGATTCGTGATTCGTTGTTTGAAGATGGTCATAGGAGAAGAGTGTTTTCCATTACACAAGCCTCAATTTGGTTTCGATTCGTGAGTACGCGACGTCAAGCTCCTCGACTTGGATTAAAACGGGCACAATTTCTTTGATCTCACTACTGACTAGATAATATCATGCGATAGTATTTTCTTGTATATGCTTTACATTTAATCAACTTAATTGAAAACCCTATTTATAATGTATTGAATGCATATTTCTGTCTCTGCCCTATTTATTGAGCAATCTGTCACTTATTCCCCTATAATTTGTTTATCAGGTTCCAAATGGATTTACAAGTACCTACTCAGAACTAAAGTACTAGTAATTGGGATAGGGAGTAAGGTGTAACAAGAAATAGCTGGTTATTAACCTTAATATTGACTTTCTTAACTTTTAAGGAAAACTATACAGGACTCCTCAATGGGCCTAGTAGTTTTCAATATTCTATTATGTATATGAAACGATAGGTACTTGTAGGATTTACTACCACTCTTTTGCAAAGTCAAATTTCAAGTTTATTTTTAAAGATTATTTTATAAGTTTATATCAAACAAGTATCAAATTAGATACTTTAAAGGGATAGAGTCGAGTAATAGTATGAATTAGGTCTAAGATAACAATTGTTGGGCCAGTTTTTATCTTAAGATGGCTCATATAGCAAGACTGTTATGACTCTACTTTTTTAGAGCATGATATATACTAAGCCAAGTAAAGTTTTAATCAAGTGCATAATATAACAAGTTCAAAGCTAAGGTGTATGATTGAAAAAAAGTGTAAAGTTAGAGTATACACAGTGCTATTGTCCCTTTTTCTTAATAAGTTTTAAGGATATCGTTATTATTATCTCATCTAATTTTTTTTTTTTAAATTGTAGTTATGGTGTGTATTTTATAGTCATTAACTTATTTACTTATTGTTGTCTAAAGTCTAAGGGCCTCTTGGGGTGTAGTGAGCTATTTAAGACCTACAATCAGTTACTTGGAATTTAACTCGTAAAATTTAGGATGATCGGTTAAAAAATCCGATTGAGCCTAAATTATAAAATAAAACTAAAAATATTAGTAAAAATGATCCCATAAGTTTGAATTTAAGAAAATAAGTAATAAAATAAAAGAATATAAAATTTTCAAAATTTAAATATATTACCTGTTATTCATTTAAAATGCATAAAATATATTTCGATAACTAACAAATCACTAGAAATAAATTATATGCACACTAAAAATCATAAAATAACCTAAATAATATTAAGGAATATTTATTTTTACTACATATGAATTTACATGTAAGTAGAAATACTCGAAATGTGCTAAAATAATGCTAAATAATTAAAGAAAATTCATAATTAATTAAGGAAAAATAAAGAAAAATCAGAAAAAATAAGGAATGATCCAGATTTAGGTCATGGCAATTGGGGAAAAGAAGAAAAAATTCAATCAATTAAATGGGAACGACAAAAAAGGTAAATTGAAAGAAGATAAGGCAATTGTCTAATCAAATTAATGTATAATAATTCCCCAATACCTCTATAAATACCCCAAATTTTTCAAAAGCTCATTTTGGATGTTTGGAATTGTAGAAAATTAGAGAGAGACGAAATTAAGAGGAAATTAGGGTTTTATAAAAAATTACAAAAATATTTGTACTGTTAGGGCTTCTAAGTAGAACCCAAACCCGACGAGCACTTGGGAGTGGACAGCCATCACCACCACCACATGGTGGTGGCAGCACCCAGATCGGTTGGCAAGGCCATGGCGGCCAATGGTGGTTGGAGCTACCTACACAGGTAAGTCCAATTTCTAACCCAATTTTGTTTAATTTTTTAAAATATTAAATATTCTTATAAAATTATGAAATTTGGTATTCTAAGGTTTTTAAGTATTCAGATTTAGGAAAAAATTTTATTTTGTCGATTTTGTGTTTAGAAATATACCATCCTTAAGAAACCATGCAAACTCGAGCTTTGTTTGAATTAGAAATAAATGATCTTAGAAGTATAGTTTTGAGCCTCAAATTTTTGTGTAGACTATTTAAGTGATATAAAATAATGCCACAAAGCCCTTTTTCAAAAATTATTTTTTGAAATTTTTAGATAATTTTTAGGCCTTAAAATGATGCATAAAATTAGTGATTTAGGGCTAATTAAGTAATTAAATGGTCAATTACTTATTTAGTGTATAATTAAATGTTTTAGGACATTAAAATCTGATGAAGTATGATACTTGTAGCATTTAGGGTGTTAGATGTAATTATTAGGGTAATTATATAGTAAATAAGTAATAGGAAAAAATAGTAAATTTTAAGTTAATTTTGTAAATTAGGGTAATTAGGTGTAAAATATGATTTGAGATGAATTTAAACATTTTGAAATGTTAATTGATGTTGTGAGATGATAATTAGAGTGATAGAAATATTAGATGTGTATTATGTACATAATAGGTAATAATACATAATATGCAATTATTATAAATGTAATAAATAGAAGATATTAGAATAAAAATTGATATTATATAAATAATAGGAATATATAATAAATCTGATAGAAAATTTAAATTTAAGTAATTATATGAAAAATGTAAAAATTTCTCACATCAGGAGTAAATTCGGTACACTAATAAAGATTTAAGTGTACTAGGTGGAATAAAATACTTATTAAGGGTAATTATGGTATTCAGTATACCAAAAAATAATGTGATTAATTTCACATTATGGGTAGAAACAAGTTTCTAAGATTCGTGTATAAAAATGTATTTAGAAACTGAACTAGAATGTAATTTAGAAATCGATGCGGAAACTAAACCAAAATCTAGCTCCAAACCTAAAATAATTGTAAAAAATTTGAGAATCTAGATAATTGGACATATTAAACCCTAAACCAAAGATAACAATAAGTATTATAGGATAAAACAAAGATATAACAATTATATGAAAATCGAAACAATGTTGGTATTATAGGGATCATTGGCGATGGATTAAATGAGTCCCATCTCGAGTGAATAAGCAAGGAGTCGAGATAAGTTGGGATTAATATATTGTTGTATTTTAGAGGCTTCAAATTGTACTTGATTGTGCTTGTTCTAAGCTAATGATATGATTTTGATTTGCTGCTTGGCTTGTATTGTATGATTTGTATGAAATGATTAATAACCCTAAATTGGACTTAATCAAATATACGACCTGTAAACATAAATCGAATCTGCATAGCAACGCATTAAGGGAAACTTAGAATTCTCTAGCCAAATACCAACCTCTTTCAAAAGGGATAGGTTGGATAGCATAATTGGTCCCTTCTTCATCCTTGGTCAAACTAAGTGATAGGTGAGGAGGTTACAGTAAGGATAAAGTCAATGGTTCGAAGGTAGTCACGGGAGGAGTAATGTTTCTATTGCATAAGTCTGGGTTTGGTCATGAGTTGCTGCATTAACGGCAACTCCTTAACTCGAGTTAAAGCATGCGTAATTTCTCTAATCTCACAACAGGTCGGATAACGTCGTGCGATGGCATTTGCTTGAATATATATTACACCTAATAATTTGGTTGATAATCTTATTTGTGTTTATAGTATAGTTTTAAGTCTTTTATCCTAACTTATTGAGCCGTAATTGCTTACATCCCTATAGCCGTAGTTGTAGGTGTTAGCGATGAAGTGGCCTATAATTACCTTGATGCTAGTAATCGCAAGATCCTGAAGAGTGAGGTTGTAAACAAAAGACCAAATATATTCTCTAGTTAGATTTATTTTAAAACTTTTAACTTTAGTTTACAAATTACTCAATTAGATTGTGATTAAATTGCTAAATCTTGTAAATACACTTAGATTAATTTAATGTAAATATTTATTTTTCTTAAATTCATAAGTAAACAATTTATTTAATTTATGAACCGTTTGCTTAAAAGCAGGTTAGTCGTGAATGATTTGTATAAATCAGGTCTAAGATGACGGTTGTATGGTCAGCTTTTATTTTAGAATAGTTTGCACGGCAAGATTGTTACGACTGTGTCTCTTCGGGGCATGACAGGCTACATTCGAGAGGTGTGATCGGTCAAAGGATATCTTGGAAGATGAACATAGGGTGAGCCACGAAATTGGGAGTTGTTCGGTGTGGCCACTCTAATACTTAAGTTAGTAAAAGAGAGAAGGAAGCTTAAGTTCATTATGGAAAGTGTGAGAATGTACAACTCTTTATATTACTTGGACTTAAATAATTGGCTTAAGAATTTGACTTAACTTTTAGGGATTCAAATAAGAGTATTTATAGGATACACCTTTTAGAATGAGTCACTTTACTTTCTTGAAGGTAAATAGAATTTTCGTATACTTTTAAAATGTCACAAATCATTTGTTAACTCTACCTCTAGAGCAAACAACTCGGTTTAAAGCTTCCTTTAAATTAGTGGGTTGGATCTAAAATTTCAGCTAGTTGCTAAGCAAGTAACAATAGATTAACTCATTTAAATTACAAGTTAAAGTAGTTTGAGATGAATCGACTTATTTAGTCTACTTATATAGCTCTACTAATAAACTCAATGCTAACTAACAACCACCATCTTTCACTAATCCCACCATTCTCTAAGAAAAAGCACCACCATTTTCGTTTTAGTTAGTGTAAAATCTAGATATTATAAAACTATATATAGTATTAAAAAGCTTAAAAAGTTTGGAAAAACATATTACATAAAATGAACTATCTTAAGTACGAGCAATTGGGCATGAGGCTTCAACTCGACTTGTTAAGAGTTAGTGAGCCATAAGACCCCTAGACATGGAATTGAGATGGCCTAACCTAGCTTGTTCTAGGTGAGTCTTAAGGCAGTCAATTTAATTGTAATCCATAAGTCTTGGACCATCGAACTAACTTGAAATGGATTTTTTATACAATTTAATTTTACTTTGCCTTTTCTTCTTTCTTTATACAAAACTACATTTGAATTGAACAATGATACATGTAATGTAGGACAATATATTAATATGATATAGAAAAACTCTTTTTTAATGAAAGTGTATATATATATATATATATATATATATCAATATAATATCATGTTTGATATGTATGATTGATTTATAATGGAATGGAATTGAATAGAATATAATTAAAACTGGAATAATAGATCTATTCATGTATTATGGAATGGAATGGAATGTATAGGTTGTGTTTATAATAGTGTATGTTAAAATTGTTATTAATTATTAGATGTTATAATCGAGTTAAAGGTTAAATAAGTAATTTTAATTGATTATTATTAATAAGAGCATAATTGAATTATCATTTTGCTCTTCAAATGTGGAATCTTGGGAATTAAAAATGAAATTTCTCCTTAAAGTAAGAATCAAGATTTCAAGGAATTAAGATTATGCTTTCTAATAGGACTTCCAAACATGAGAAATAGAATAAAACCTAAAATCATGAATTCATTTTATATTCATTTTTGTATACTAAACGTAACATAAAAAGTTTGATTCTTTTGTTGCTAATAGTAGCATATTGATTGGTGTGAGTGAGAAATGATTTTCTTTCTCCCTCTCTCTCTCTCTCTCTTTTTTCTTTTAATTTTTCCAAGTTCACCAGAAAATAGACTAATTCACTAAAACTATATCTCATGGTTTATTTTCTTACGTTTTAAATAAAGACCCGTCTGTGTGGTGGACCTCATGATGCTCATATCAATGCTCACGACTCACCCGCCGTTAAATTTGTTATTTTACCTGTATTTAAAGAGTGAAGAGTAGCCAAGTTCAGTGCGATGTAGTTTTATCTAGTATATCCATTTGTTAATAGTCGATTCAAATAATTGGTAATACAGTGCCAGCCCCTTGTTCCATTCCTTGTTAATTTAATTTGAATTGAGTTAAATTTAAAAAAAATATATAAATTAAGAGTAAGATAGAGGACATGATCAATTACATAAAAAATAAAGATAGAATTATAGAAAAATTCACATATATATATTTTTTCTATTTATATAATTTTGATTATTAAAAATTATTGTAATAATTTTAAAAGTTTATTGATATCAATAGTTTTCAACCTAAATGTGATAATGAAAGTTCTTATAAACTAACGTTATGAATATTAATCTTTTAATCGATGAATCAAAAAAATTTTCCTTCTTGAATAATTGTAATAGTAATTAGAGCAAGATTTAAAAAAAATAAAAACCTAAATGTGATGAAAGATATTGATAATGGTAATAGTTGGCTAATGGATACATGGTTGAAGATTATAAAAATTATTTATTTTAAAATGACTAGAATAGTTTTCTTTTTTCAGATCAGAATTCATTTTTCCTGGTATCTCCTACATGGTTGACCATCATCATCGATTATTGGCTGTGAGTCACTACTTCACCATCACTTATCTCATCTCAAGAGGCTTAATTGTAACCATAACTTCTTCGGATATTTGGTTGTAATAGATATTTAAAAAAAAAAAGAAATTCTAAAAAGTTTTTTTCTTTCACAAATTAAACACACCCAAGTAATCGTGGCTGATGATCACGACATCTACCAATAGGAAATAGGAAAATGGTTTATTCCTCTTAAAATGGAAATCATTACCTTTTAAAAGTATTTTTAATTCCCATTTCCTCTATTAGTTGACTGTTACACCGATAATCATTACCAACTTTTTTTCCATCATCACTTACAGTTATTACAAAATCAGTGGTATGACAATATTTTAGACATTACCATAATATTGGATAATTTTAAGACATCAATTAAAACATAAATTGAGAAAGATTAAAAGAAAAAAGGAAAATACATCATAATTGTTTGATTAAGCCTTTTTTTATTTTAAAAATAAAAATTCTATAGATATACTGTTTAAACCATTGACATAAATTGTGATGAAGCCAGCTTCATGGCTGTCCTTTTCCTTGTGCTATGAGTATGACCTGTAATCGTGTCTTGGATGCTTCGGGCAGATTTCTTAAGATACTTTATTTGTTAAGATCTTTCGTGATTATTGTAACTAAATATAATAATTGAAATATATATTTATCGAATTTAGAAAAAAATATAATTATATAAAAAAATTATTAAAATATCGAGATGCGACAATATATCATATTGCTATGGTATATAAAAGTTAATGTTTAATTTTGAAGATACAACATATTTAAAGATACGATGTAGACTTAGTATTTTGAAAATTATTTTTATATAATTTATATTTTGATAATTCTTTTAAAATTTTAATTATAAACAAATAATTTTCTCTAGATATAATACATATATGTTGTAGCAAATTCTCACTTTCGGTTGGGTTTAAATGATACCCGATGATGATTTTTTCCTTTCTGGTCTTATTTCTTCTCGTTTCAATTTCAACCATTTTCAATTTAATATATATATTTTTATCATATATGACCATACCTTGAAATATTTTAAGTTATTATTTTTTATACCTAATCCTATAATATTTAAGCCAATAAGGAGCCAATAATTACCATTCGACTCCACGATTTTATTTTATTAGCTATATTTCATATGTTGTATACTTTTATTGATTTTATTACATATCCCATAAACATGAAAAAAGGGCCTCCACTTTCTTCAATCTAACCCGCATGTCCATCTTCATTTATGCTATTCTACGTGCAACTACTTCATTTGTCATCTAAAAAAATCCCAATCTTAATTAACGTATCATTTTTTTTTTGTTGTTGTTGGAGCATATTATATTGTGGAAACCGAAAGTTATTGATTATATTTGATATTTTTTATTATTTATAATTATATAGAAAATAGAAGAGGAGAAATTGAGTATGTTCCATTATAAGGGAATTAATGTTTATAAGAGATTTATTTCCATAAAACTTTAGTTATTTGAAAGAAAATTTTTTATTTTGGCAATAGATATGGAGAATATTATATAGCTTACTCCTTTTTTAAGAAAAAACGAGTAGTTGCAGTAGGTTTTGTTGACGGTTGATCTTTGTCTTGGTGTGTAAATACCTGCAAAATAAGAAAACGACTTCAAGGGGCGTTAGAGGGTGTTCCGACGCGATCACTCTAATGCTTAAATCTGCCCTCTTGTCTTATAGAGAGAAAATGTCGAATGGTTATGTGAATGAGAATGCAGAAGAAAATCCTCTTACTTGGAGGTGTTGTTTAGTATTTATAGTGTCCTTGAATCGGGTCATTGGACCGAGCTTAAATATTGGGCCCAATAATATAAGTCTAAATAATAATTATTCAAAAATACCCATTAACACTTGCCCCTTACTTTCTTTAGTGACAAAATCGAAAAAGAGAGTATTCAAAGAGGTTGATTTAGTGGGATTTCTGGAAAAGTTTGCAATCCCAACCTGAAGAGGCAAAAAGGTGGGAATGCCTGAAGAGATGGGTATGCCTAAAGAGACCAATATGCCCAAAGAGGCGAGAGAGTCTTAAAAGGTTAGGGAGGTATGCAGGTTGTCCGAGTTGGACATGACCTGTGCTAAGTTGTAAGATAGGTTAATTGGCCTCTGGTTCGTTAAAGTATAAGACCTGAGAATCAGTGTTTTGTAATTTGCTCGTTGCCCGTAGTTTGTAAGGCTTAGAACTATTCGAGAGTATTTCGTTAGCAAGTTATACTTTGCATAAGGTAAAAATTGAGAGCATTTTAAAAGCTTGAAACATGAAAGCTTGGCATGCTCAGGATTTGTTGTTCGATGTAGAGATGGGTAATTACTTGGCATGGGGGTACTAAAATTCACATCTATCATATATAAGTTGGTCACCCGTTGCTATGCCTATGGATGGTTCGAATAAATTGTGAAGTGCAGGTCTTTAGCTATTTGGCATGAAGTTCGGAGACTTGTATGATTTGGACGACTTCGACTTCTTGGCTATTTATAAGCCGATAGAAAAGCTTGGCATCATTGTCTTGGCATCTTAGTTCACAGTTTCTCGGCAATTCGGCATAGTGCTTAGAGCATATCTGTTTAGTAACTTCCAAACTTGCTGCTATGCTACAAAGCTTAAATTAGGAAGGGAAGCTTAGATGCACTTGAGCTTGAGAAGAATGAAGCCTGGATTTGTTGAAAGTGTGACGAGTTGAATTACTTAGCGAGGTAGATGAAGGCTTGCACTTATTACTAAGTTTTGTTGTACTCCTATATGACAATGTAACCCAATTAAGGAGCTCCAAATGAGTTGGCTTGGCATGATACTGCTTGAACACTTAAGGAGCTTACCGTGGAACTACTGCAATTTACTTTTAATGGATCCTACTAAGAATCTGGCAATTAATAGTAGGTCGTCATAGCTGTTCGACTTAGTTGTAAGCCTCGTAATGGATGGACTCAACAACCTTGGAGTTTCTTGGTCAACTTAGAGTAGCTCGGCTAATGCGAACTGTCAGTAAGCTTGGCCTCTGCTTTGCTTTGATCTCATGTAGGTAGCTATTGTTTGGAACAGCACGACCATAGTTGCTGTTAAAGCTTAGTAAAGAAAAAAGCTCAGCCTTGACTTGGTATTCGTGGTACTCGACCTGTTAAAAAATTAGCCTTTGCTTTGCTTTGATTGTGCTTGTTTAGCATTCAATGTCTTGGAGCGTAAGCAGACATTATGCCAAAGTGCTCAACATAGATTCAAATATGTATAGCGTGGCTTCTTAACACTTGGCAAGTTTTCATGGCTTCTCAGCACTCAGCATAGACATACAGCAAAAAGATTCTCAGTAATTGGTGTCCTGGATTTTGCTTGGTCTCTTCTTAGCCACGCAGCACTCGACATATCATGTGATGAACATATTAAGTTGTCATAGCACATGAAGCTGATGATTGTCAGCAGTAATTACTCGGCCACTTGGCCGTTTGGTACAAGCTCGAATACTTCTAAATAACTTGATCGAAAACTTCTCAGCTACTCGGTTGGTGCTTGGACTTTATGAATCGGCATTCGTAAAGTATTGTGTATGGATTTACATAGCTTCGCACAGTAGATGGAACTTGGAAATTATTTTAATTGATACGTACTCCATTTTATCAGTGCGTGCATTAAGTTTGGCCCTTGTATAGTTAACTTCTCGATGATCATTGTAGGTCGATATAAATTTCTCGGCACGGCATGAACTACGAATCGGTGCTCAAAAGGATCTTGGAGCTTAGTTTGCTTCTTGGTGATCATGGTAGAGAGCTCTGTTTACGCATGCATGAACTCCTATACTGCAGCTTGGTTTCATTCAATACTTAATGGATCAAAGCACTAAACAACTTTGATCTAAATAGAATCCTAACGTTTTTGTAACTTCTATGAAAACTAAATTTGGGTTTTGTATATATATAAGGTTTCTTAGTAAATAAAGCATCGACGATATGAGTCTTCCATAAAAAGCGTTCGAATAAGTAAGTGGGATCAATACTTCACAATATTTTGGGATGTTCTTTTAGAATATCTAAATACTTTTGTATGTATTTGCTTGTGATTGTAGTTAGCTATTTGTATATATGCAGCGCTTATGTTTGAGATTCAATTTGCTATAATGAGAGCTGAGCTCCATGTTATAGTTGTTTTATAAATATTATGTTTGAATTGTTTGAGTTTGATTGATTACCCTAGAAATAAACTAACTTAAACTCGACTTAATATCTAACCTAATATACATCACAACGCACTGGGGGTAATGGCTATGATTCTTGGGCCAATCATGGACTCCCTTCAATAAGGATAGCTAAAATGATCATTTCTCTACCCTTAGCTGAACTAAATGACAGGAAAGGAGGTTGCGACAAAGTTGTGGGTCGTGGTTCGTGGTTCGAAGATGGTCATAGGAGAAGGTTGTTCTCCATTGCATAAGCCCCAATTTAGTTTTGATTCGTAAGTGCACGACACCGAGCTCCTCAACTCAAATTAGAACAGGCGCAATTTCTTTGATCTCACGATTGACCAGATAACATTGTGCGATGGTATTTACTTGTACATACTTTGCATCTAACTAACTTGGTTGAAAACCCCACTTATTATGTATCGAATGCATATTTTTGTTTCTGCCCTATTTATTGAGCAACTTGTCGCTTATTCCTGTATAATTTGTTTTGTAGGTTCCAAATGGATTTACAAGTATCTACTCAGAACCAAAGTACTAGTAATTGGGATGGGGAGTGAGGTGTAACAAGAAATAGTTAGTTATTGACCTTAGTATTGACTTTCTTAACTTTTAAGGAAAACTATATAGGACTCTTCAACAAGCCTAGTAGTTTTCAATATTTTATTCTGTATATAAAATGATAAGTACCTGTAGGATTTACTACCACGCTTTTGGAAAATCAAATTTCAAGTTTATTTTTAAAGATTATTCTATAAGTTTATAAGTATCAAATTGGATACTTTAAAAGGGTATAGTCTAGTAATAGTATGAATTAGGTCTAAGATAACAGCTGTAAGGTCAGTTTTTATCTTAAGATGGCTCACACGACGAGATTGTTGCAACTCTACCTTTTTAGGGCGTGATATATACTGAGCTAAGTAAATTTTTAATCAAGCGTATAATATAACAAGTTCAAAGCTAAGGTGTATGATTGAAAAAAAGTGTAAAGTTGGGGTATACACAATACCATTATCCCTTTTTTTTAACAAGTTTTAAGGATATAGTTATTATTATCTCATTTAAAAAAAAACTTTTAAATTATAGTTGTGGTATGTATTTTATAGTCATTACCTTATTTACTTACTGTTGTCTAAAGTCTCCAGGCCTCTTGGGGTATAGTGGGCTACATCCAAAAGGTACGATCAGTCAAGGGATATCCTGGAAGATGAACATGGGGTGAGTTACTACATCGAGAGTTGTCTGATGTGGCCATTCCAATACTTAATATAAATACTAAGCAAGACCCTAAGTAAGGGGACCCTTTTCTCCATTCTCATTCACATAACCATTTGACATTTTCTCTTAACAGGATGAGAGGGTTAACTTAGGCATCGGAGTTATTGCGCAAGAGCAACCTCCGACGCCTCCTGAAGCCGTTTTCTTATTTTACAGGTGTTTATACACTGAGACAAAGATCAACCATCAACAAATGTACTATTGTTATTATACATTCCGTATTTTCTTTTTCCATGCATTTTTAGGACTGTCCATAGATCATTACATAATATCAACTTATTCCTTTTACTTTTGTGAAAGTAAAAAAAAAAAATAAAGCCTACTTTTGTCATAATTTTGATATAGTAAACTATTAATAATCACCTAATTTTTGCTACAATATAACCCCAAAGATATTAAAATTGTTATGAATCACATAATATACATTAAATTGAATTCAGGTTTGTTAGTTTAATGAGGAGTTAATTATTAGTCGTAGCATAACATTCCCTATGTTCCTTTTTGGTTTATAAGCACATTACTATTTATTCAATAAAGTATATTAAAAGTAATTACAATATTTTTAGTCTTCTTTAATAAGTAAATTGACAATATATTACTATTACTATTATTAGTAATTTCCTTCTTCTTTTTTATGTATTTTTAGCTTTACTTATGCATAATTTTTTTTCCTTTCTTAGACCAGCAACTATGCTTATAGTTTAACTAACTGAATACCTTTTTTCTATGAGTGAAGCACATGTCTACTTTTTTTTTAAAAAAAAATTTACATAAATATGAATTAAATAAAAAATATTACATAAATATAGACCTTAAATCGTATTTGAAAAATGCAACATTAAAAATAACAAAAGTGTCACATTTATGAAATGCGATTTAATCTATTACAGTAGCTATGTCGCATTAATTGTATACATATCATATCTCTTAAATGCGACATGATAAATTAGTAATATTTATTATGCAATTGGTAAATATGTAACATTTATTATATGTAAAGATAGACAAGTAAAATTCTCTTTGTGGTTAGAGTCCTCAAAATTAGGGTACACACTCGAGATTTATGCCTATGTCTTTGTCGATAGTTGGCAAATGATAGTTGTTGGGATAACACTTGGCAAATTCAAACTTCTTTAGAAGACCTCAAATATCTCTACATCAACATGTTTCAAAGAATTCATATATGTTCAAATGACAATAAACCTTCCTTAAATATTTCAAAGGAAATATTAAATCGTCCTTTCTATGTTTTATACTTTAGATTTATTCAACTCTTATACATTATTTATTTATACAATTTTTGTTACTTTCTTTTTCCAACTCTTAGCCCAAGTAAAGGATTTTTAGTATATTATTGCTATTGTTTTCTTTCAATTTTATCTTCATAAATTTCCTAACCATTTAGACATTATATTTTTAATATCAGTCAAAATTAATTTTTGCACATGCAACATAGATACATCAACTATTAGTGTCTAATTGTTTATTTAATTATTTAAATAATATTGTATAAAATTATAAACTAATATATGATATATATATATGTATATATATATACAGTCACTATTAGCCATTAATCATTTATCCTTGTTTCAAATAAGTGTGATAATGACCCGTCTAGAAGCAATAAAATTAATAAATTTTTATGTTTATATAACAGTATAAACAAAAGTTGCTGTGGTGTAGTGGTTATCACGTTAGTCTTACACACTAAAGGTCCCCAGTTCGATCCTGGGCAGTAACAAATTTTTTTGTTTCTCATGATTTACCTATTTAACATTAGACTTCAACTTCTTTGAATTTAATGTGGAAATCATATATTCAAACTCCATTGCATCTTTCACGATTAAATCTTAAGATTTCATATATAAAAATAAAATTCTACAATTTTCGATATCGTTCAATCAAGTCTTACGTGATCATATTGCATAAAATCAATACACCGTATCATTTTCACGTCACGGTTACACGGACGGCATGCCATGTGAGTGGGGTTAAACTTTTTACCGGAATAATTCAAAAAATAAAAAGAAAAAAAAAACCTAAAAATAAAAAAGAGAAAATAAAAGAAACAAAATTAGCCTAAATACAATAATCTAAACATACCATGGCAGTTTATTGCTAACTACTATTTCAATTACAATTTTAACATAAAGGTTCTTTTTTATTGAAAATTTAGAAATCAGATGTAGTGTCTACTGTCTACTGGCTTGCTATATTAGAATGTTACTAATCCCAAATTTAGGAGTCTAGTAGCTTCCCCTTTGGGATGGCATTGCAAGCCATCCTTTTAATTTTTTTTTTTAATTAATGTAAAATGCAGTACCGCATGATATAACCAACATAAAATAAAAAAAAAGAGAAAAGAATATATTGATACAGTCCATTTAGAACTTGCATGCCATTTCTCCCTTTTTCCATTCCCTTGACTTCCAACAGATGCCATAAGACGGTAACACGCTAGATCTTGTCCCAAGAAAAATCTATGGAAGTTAGACTAATACTAGTCTAACCCACCACTTTATAAATTAAATCAGACGAAAAATAAAATGCATTGGCTTCTTCTATCAATAAGTAAACGGATGAATCAAAAGAAGTAGATTCGTTTTCACTTAATGGATAGTTAAAAAAAAAAAAAATCTTTATCCGGTGTCACTAAGAATTTGTAAATCAAAATAATGTTTTAGCTACCGAGGTAGATTGTCATTAGCAAGGTTTCTCCTTTTAATTGCTCTTTATACAAAGAAATTCGCATCTACACCAACATTTCAAGTTCTAAACTGACGGCTGGATGAGTCAAAACGTTGGACTACATAATTCAGAAACATGGTTAGACAATCGATGAAATGACATTTCCAAGTTGATGATGACCTAGCCATTCACATTTGTTTGATTATATACGTTGATGCTGTAAAATTCTAATTCGATTACCACATATAAATAAAGTTACCGTTGATTAGTTATAAATGCTATCGATGGTGTGTTTAAAAGTTCTTTATGGAAAAAGTGAAAGAAGACGATTTTTACCAAATTATTTGAATTTGGAGTGGAAATCATTACTTGAAAATTGGAGAGATAAGAAATTATAAATTTACTTGTAAAAAATACACCACTTTTAACAAGTATTCAACTATCAATTAATTATTACGTAGGATTATTTCAATAATTGACTTTTTAACTCAACTTAAGGTTATAGATCTTTTTCTTAGATTAGTAACATGTCTTAAGGATTTAGACTCAATTTTAGAAATATCTTAGAAAGATCTAACTTGATAAGCTGAAAATAGGAATAGATGGATGGTTTATCCCATTATGGCCTTACTCTACTTTTTTTTTTTTTTTATTCCCTTCCTTGAGGCCTCTTATAAGTCTTAAGAGCCTTTTAAAGTCTTGTGCTTATTTTAAAAGTATATGAGCTTATCTTATAATATATATGGGTTAAGTATTATTAACTTAACAAGCTCTTCTATTGATATAATGAGACTGTCTTGAGCTCTTTTATCATCAAAGCTATCAAGCATTTCTTCATGTCAAGTTTGCTACCTTGAGACTTTAACAATACAGATGTTATTCTTATTCGTAAATCCAAAGTGTCAAATCGTATACTAGTTTTTAGACCCATAAGCTTGTGGAAACTTTTTTTATGAGATAATTTCCAGAATTTTAATTAATAGACTCCACTCTACTCTTAACTCCATCATAACTCTCCTTTTAAGTTGAAAGAATTCTAGCAAGACTCATATTTGTGGTATAAAAATTGATATTGTAAAAGCCTATGACAAGATAGAATGGAGCTCTTTCCTGGAAAATCTTACGGAAAAGATGGTCTCTGAACTAAAATATATTTTGTTGATAATGAGTCATTTTATCTATGTCTTTTAACCTTACAATAAATGAAAAGTGTATCGGTAGTTCCCATCTAATTAGGAGAATTAGATAGGGACATCCTATATTTTCATATCTTTTCCTTTTGATTGCTGACACATTTTCCATATGATCTATAAGGAAAACCTAAGAAGTAGTTTGAAGGGTATTAAGATAAAAAGGAATTATGCTTAATTCACTCACTTATTTTTCATAGATGATTCTCTTTTATTTGCTAAAACTTCTTAGGATAATATAAAAATACAAAAATTTTTGTGTAATGCTTATTATAAAGCCTTTGGATAATTAGTTGATTTTCAAATGTCTTCAATTTCATTTAGTAGAAATATCCTGACGATTTAAAAAATGTTTGTTGTAATTAGCTACGTATTCATAAATTAAATATGCTAGACAAATACTTAAGGCTTTTAATAGAAGGGCAGGTCTACAACTAAAACTTAAGGGTAGTAGAAGAAGGGACTGTAAGGAAAGTCTAAGGATTGAAAAGCTTATTAATAGGGAAACTTTGATCAAATCAATCGACTATGCTATCCCTAACATCATTACATTTATTTTCCTAGATTTTGGTGTAAAGAGTAGCAAGTTTGATTGTAGAATTCTGATGGGATAGGGAAGATTTAAAATGACTTAAGTTATCTTAAATGTTAAGGCAGGATTAACTTTAAAGATATGTTTAAGATATTTCTTTTAGGAAAAATTGGATTGGAGAGTATTGAAAAATTTAATGTTTTATGGTTGAGAGTCTTCAAAAGCATTTCCTAACACATAATTCCTTTTATCATTTTACAGTGGTAGAGCTTCTTAGGATTGGCAAAACATCTAGGCAATAAGAAGTATGATTGAATCAAAATTTTTGAGGCAGGAGGGTAATGGAGAAAAACACCCTTGATTTTGAATACTCAATCCCATGAGATTTATCCTGTAAGTCTTGATGCTTGTGACCATGAAATGAAAGTGAGTGCCATGATTAAATTTAATGAAAAGAAATGGAATTTTGAGGTGATTAAAATCTGTTGTTTCGATAGAAGAGGTGGAGGCTATGAGACTGATGAGATAGTTTAGCCATTGGAGAGAGCTACGGGATTACTTTGTTAATTTAGGATATGATAGATTATGTAAGTAGATAGAAAATTTAGCAAGAGATATCAGTAAGGCATCCTCAGTTTTATAATTGATCAAGGCTTTGGAAAATCATTTACAATATGGGTTGCACTCCTTTTGTAACTTGATTGAAATAGCATAGCACATTTCTTTTCATTGCAAATGTATGAAATTGATATGGTTTGGAACTCTTGGTTAATGGGGAGAGCTTGAATCAATAGTAAGGGTAGAGAAATGGGCCAAATGGCTAATGTGCTAATAGAAGAACCATGGAAGTTGGGATCAGATTGGAAGCATTTTTTAGTGCACATTGTAGTGACACTGTAGTTTATTGGGAAGTATCGAAATAAGTGCACTTTTAAACATGTCTCCTAAATCCTTCAATGGTGCTTTATCTACTTCAATGAACAATTACATGTGAATACTCCTTCATTGTTATCTATCATGTAAGTATGTAGCAAGATGGAGATTGGAGGCGACCTAAGAAGGAATTTATCAAGATTATCTAAGATGGGGATTAGTTTACAAAATGGAAAAAAGTGTTGGTTTTGGCTTCATTACAAGGGACAATGATACTTGATTTCTAACTACTCAATCTAATACCTGAAGCTATTTGGACATTGAATACTTGGAAGCCACTGTTAGCATAGAGGCTCTAAGACTTACAAAGGTGAATTAGCAAAAAAAAAATCTATGTTGAAATTAATTACTCTTATGGTTCTTAGTGTTTTTGGTTTTAAAATGTAATGCCCTAAACTTAGGACATTATAACCCATCACGTGTCATTATTGGGAGTTAACATGCCTATAACTCTTGACCTATCTAAGATCTACAAACACCTATAATTTCTACCAAACTCACAATCAATAAACTTACAATTAACAAACATGGTGGAATAATTATCCACTCTCTATCAATCAAGCATTTAATCAACTGAATAACTATCAATGCTGGAGTCTATATAGGCTCCTATAAAACTGAATCTACTAGTCATAAACTACTAACAACTATTGGAGTTTGACTTTACACATAACACCTCCTAAGAAAAAAAATAAAAAAGAAACAAACATTTGGAGTCTCTAACATTTAACTAATTGAAACCAATTAAGTAAGATTCAACTCTTCAAATCAAGTACAACCCATTGCTAATCTAATAGAATTTATTAACAAGTCACATCCTACTATCTGTTGATCATCATAATAGTAGTACACTCAACGTCTTGCTTATCTTAATCATACTCCATACCTACTCTCTCATAAGATAAAGATCACCTGTATTACTTGCAACTAAAAAACATAGGGTTGTAAAGGATAAGTTATTGCCTAATACACGAATATCAAAAGTATAAGGACATGACGACATGCATTTAATGCAAATATGTATCACAGATATTCAATTTATTATCTTTCATTCAGTCCATCCAACACCATATGTGATAGGAATCGAGCCATTGGACCCTTGATTCGAGCTCAAGCACGAGAACTTAAGAGCATGGTAAGGCACATCCTTTCATTTCGACCTATACTCGAGGAGTTTAAGCTACTTCTGAGTGTTGACCTTCTATAGATGCCGAGCAATACCTTCCTATTTGTCAATAATTGAGCACTAATATGAGGATTGCTTTATTAACAACTCAGCCAACTTGCTAACTAGCTTGGCCAGACCTATTTTGACGTCCCAAGAGTACATCTGAGCTGATACAACCCTAGAAAACTTACAGATCAGCACAACATCAACTAAAAATTTTATGTAAATTTTTATGGTTTACAGTTTTTAGAATTAAAATTTTTTTATTGGATTGATGTATAATGAGCTTAATGAGGAACTACTCCATATGTAGAGTTTTTTTTTTATTGTATATCTATATTATTAAAGTGGATTGACCTTTAAATAACCATTATACTTTAAGTTACCTAATTACCACCTATTTAATTTTATTTAACAAAAAACTAATATTAATATAATTTATTAAAATCATGAATAATGGATAAATTCGTTAATCTACTCTCTCTTATTAATCTCTTCTAATTTCAAAACTCACTTTCTCTGCTCTCTTCTCTATCTCTCTATATAACACGATACCTATCCGGTGTGATCTTTTAATCGGTTTCTTGATCTTTCTGTTTTCTCTTCCACTTGTTTTACTGTATGTATTGCATGGTCGAAATTCAAATTATGATCAAATTAATCACAATGATAATTGATGTCTATGCACATAAATAATTTCTATCCGTAATATTGATTTGTTAATAAGTAAGAAATTAAAATATTTAAAGTGAGTATAGATAAAGAAAAAAGAGTAAATTTATATTTGTATTATTTAACAAAAATTATGATTTTTTATTGAATAGATAATAATAAATTATAAATATACAAATTTAATATTATTTAATCTATATATACATCACAAGCACGTGATCCGCTAGTACTAGATTAAGTTGATTAACCCATTTATGTTATTGTATGTTTGTGGCGACTTTTTTAATGGAGCAAATTCAATATGATTAACAATTTCTTTTTGTTTATTTTCATAAAGATACATAATAGATCAATGTAGTTCTACGTTACTTTTCTTTTTTATCCTTTTATGAAGCGTAATTCTAATTACCGCTGCATGAAATTCACGCTCTTTGTAATACCGAATCGATACATCCAATTTTGGTACACGCATCGTTAGTACACCTCTACCAGCTCATATAATTTGGTTTCTTCTTCCCATTAAATTTACCATGTTTTGAGTTGGCTGAGAAAAATAGTTGAATGTTGCGAAAATAAAATATTTGTACACAGTATTCCGCATTCGGGGCTTAGATGACGAGCAATTTTGGAGCTTCAGTCATGGGCCGGGCCTAAAGGCAATAGTTGTTGAGACTTGATGATTCAGTCTAGCCCAGTGAAAATTCTTAGCCCAAGCCAACTAACCTAACATTTTTTACATTATTCTATCTGAAAACTCTTAGAACTTAATTGATTTGAAATAGATAAGTAAAATAGCGTTATAATTTTGAAAGATCAAACTGAACAAAGTATTTTTTGGCCAAAAAAAAAAAAAAAAAAAACCTCAATAAAATATTTAACACTACTTTTAGTTTGAAAAATGAGGCTAATAATTAGACGAGAAGCCCTTTCAGCGAGGGAACATGATTTAAAAGTTCCTACTGTGGTACAAAAATCTTGTAATTGGAGAAATAATTTCTTTTTTATTTAAAAGAAAACTCCTATAATAACCTTCTTTCTTCTAAAAGGTCCTGCATAAATAGGATCTTTTAGCTATATGACATGACTAGACTTAGTATAAGAGGGTCTTCTCGTTGGATTGGGTCTATACCTAATAAAACGATCGTAGATATCATGAGCTATTATAAAGTTAAACCTAATGCAAGCGGTTAAAATGGGAATAAAGTTTCAATTCTTAAAAAATAAAATAAAGATATAATAATTATATTTTATAATTTTTTTAACATCTTATGAATAAATATAGAAATATATTACTTAAAAATCAAAGAATCCTATTCCTTAATTAAGCAGAAGAATTCCTTATTTCATAATAATAATAATAATTCCTGTGAAATGACTATTTCACTAATCAAATGCATAAATAATAAGTAGTTTGCACGTAAAGAATAATTATTATATTACATTGTTATGAAATCAATCAGACACATTATAAATTTAATTTGTTTTAGCTTAGGAGTTGAAGATATCATCAAATAATAAAAATATCTAAAATATGTTTTTCCACAAATCCATCCTAAATTGAAGATATTGATGGGTAATTTTGTATGGTAGACTCTTAAGACCTATTTTGATCTTTATGGACCTTGAGTTGACTAATCTTGATCAATGACTTATCCATAATAGCCCAAATTGTAACCTCAAAACACCGCCCATGGTGGGATTGCCTTCAGTCGTTCCTAGACCTTTTGAAGGTCGAGTTGACACCTTGGTTCCTATATTGTGATTAGACTTGTGGTACCTGTGCCATGGGGACTTTGGACCTTTGTAGTTCATTTGGAAAGCTTGAACCTTGTGCATTAGAAAGCAATATGACCTTATTATTCTATGAGAACAATTAATAGGTCATGTTACTTTCAAGAATCTCATAATATATCTATTTGAAAGATATACTTACTTAATTAGGCAAAATACATAGCTATCCATGATTCCCTCTACAAAGGTCAAACCATAAGATACTTTACACACATGCATGAGCCCTTACATTGTCTCATTTTTCTTACTCTTATAGAATTTCTAACCTATACATCGGAGTGGTCGTGTCGGAAAACCTTCCAATGCCCATTGATTGTGTTTTTTTTTTTTTTTTTTTAAGACTCAAACCATCTTTTAGATATAGTAGGAAATCTCTACTAGCGAAATTGAACTGATACTATAAGATGATGCATTTATTTATTTATTTTTTCACGACTTCTTTCTCTTTCCTTGTTCTACTAATTTGATTTTGTTTTTGCACTTCATAAATTTTAAGTAATTTACTTACAGTTAGAAGTTACTGGACTGACTGTTTTCACATACGAGTTATAGTGTTTTTTTCTAAAAGGGTCGGATATGTCAAAAAAAAAAAAAAAGAAGAAGTAAATTTATAGGTGGTGGTGATTTATCCCATGAACATGTGACAGCTACTAAAATCACAAGTTACATAGTAATATATGAATTATAAATGCAACAAGTTGTTTTTTTCAATAAAAGGAAAAGAAAAAAATTGTGGCAAGTCGTTTTACTTGTCATGTCAATATCGAAGAGAAGTGCTGATTTGGCTGATTATACTTGATATATTAGATATTTGAACCATTTCGCCCTATTTCTCTAAATTTCAAGTAAAGCAATATCTAATAGAGAGTAGGGAGCATAGAAATCGGGTTTGTCATATTGTGCTTTATATGTAAAATAGTGTGTTTCGTTTTTATAAACTGTTTATAGAGGTATTTTCTACCTAATTCCATACAATGAAAAGATTATATTAATCTTTATTTGTCCACTTTAACCTCTCAATGTACTATTTGAGCAATCTAGTCAATTGAATTTGCCTCTCTCTATAACTCGATTGACCACTTTTCACTTCTTGATCAACTTTATTTTTCTACTTCATCTTAATCATGTCACAAACACTTCCATTACATTACTTAGACCCTAGTATAATGAGAAACCTCCCTAAATCCTGCATTTAACCTAAAATCAAAGTAAAATAAATTTATACATGATTTACATGACTGTAACTTCAATACTGTCAATTTATAGGGTTTATTGGAACAACAAAAACACAACCATACTGCATGGAAAAGAAAAAAAGAAAAAAAAAAAAATGTAAGTGAATGATTGTTCTACTTATTCCATTAGTTGTATATGTTAGGATTAGTCAATAACTTAATGCATATCTGGCTTCTAAAATTAATTGAAAACGTGCTGTTTATATACTTGCGTCGAGGCCCCATATTCAAATAGATGGGTCGTATAGTGAGGTGAGAGTCTATTGTTCATCATGAGTTGAATATTTCAAATGAAGTAATTGGGAGATAGGCACTATTAATGCCACCGTTTTATGGATTTGTAGTCATTAAAATGACGGAATCGAGGCTGATACGAGTCTTGAAATCCGCGATGAAGCTGTACAACTGGCATTGTGATTTGTGTATGTTTTGATTATTGCCTTTGGCTATGAATTTGAACCATATGCAATTCAACATGTGTGTGCACATGGTAGTGTAGTTAGTCAACCGGCATTATTGTCCATCGCTGTTTTAAACTGGAGAGCATAGAATTTGAGTCTTTATGTGTCCTTATCCTACCATAAGTATACATGGTCCACCAGCACGTGCTTTGAAGATTTAATTCTGAATTGTCCCATATTTACTTCAACAATAATTCTCCACCCATAATCAGTCAGACTATTTGGCTAAAGACTTAGTTTGTATGGCTAGAGCAATTTATTAGATTATCCGACTTTTGGTGCTTAAATCATTCTGTTTCATATGTCTTTTCATGCAAGGTCCATAATATTTACAATCATTGTCTAACTGTCGGTGCAATTATATATTTAGTGATAGTAATATGATTTATCCCTATTTGAATTATGAGATGGGGTTCTGTTGCATACTGGATGATAGAGAGGTGGGACGTCGTAATACTAATACCGGTGGTGGATGAACTAACCACGACTTACATTCGAGTGCCTAGTTTTTGCCTTCTTAGGGTATGGAACATGGCCCTTCCTTTGGGTACTGTGTTAGTTGAAGTAGGTGGTCCACTTTGATTAAATGCTGTGTCAAAATTAGATATGTTACTTATAGCTCCCTCTATATACATGGAAAAACGGTTATGGGTTCATGTGAGCATTTGGCTAAGAAGCCAACAGAAGAAATATTTTCCAGCTATTCAGATGTTGAATTTTTCATGATAGGGATGTAATCATGATGAGTTTTGAGTCATCGAATATATACATACCTATCCATGACATCGGGTCTGATAAGGAATAGAAAATTGATTACCATCTACACTCCATTAAGTATTTTACCATATGTTATGTTATCAATTGTTAAGATAAGAATATGGTGTATCCAGTTTCCAACTAAGCTTAATGGATAATACGATAGATATTCAAGTAAAGCATATTAAAATTTATATTTTTTACCATCATTTTTTCTTATATATTTAATGTTTAGGTTTATCTTGAATGTATTGCATGCTTCTATCTATTTAGTTTGGTTTATATGTTTAGCTCTTGCTAGGAATACTACTGGGTGGTATACTTGTCACAACCAATTCGTTAATCACTCTATAGAGTAATATTCTATAAGGTTTTTTTAAGCAAATAACGTATTTTGTTTTAAAACTCTATAGTGTTCTAAGTTGAATTTTGAGACTAAGGAAAAACGATGAGAAAACTCAAACTTGATATATACATGCACATCTATTGTTGATTTGGTTGAATTCCTTTGTAAATCTAATTAGATAAAGTGATTATTTCTATCCATACGAAAAGTATCGACTAACTTTTTGGAAGTGACTTGATTCTAAAGAGTTCTGTTTAAGATATTTCATATTGAATTCAAATCGATTACCTTTTGTATGTGTGAAATTTTTTGCATGGTGACGACTAGTCTTATCATATTTATCTCTTTATTTGACTTTGGATTATGAATAATTGACACACAATTATGGTTGTGGCCATTTTCATTAGTCAAATTGTAAAATGTCTTGACAGTTTGATATTCAAATTTTTTGTTATCGATCTCACTACATGTCAAGGACAATAATGCTAGATATGAAGTAGAATTTTCCCTAAATAGCCCCTAACCCCTGTTTCAATTAAAAAAAAAATTATGGTCGAGTCGGGATGTTGTTGGGATATAAAAATACCCTATAGGAGCTGGTTTTACGTATAAAATAAAAACCTCGAAAAATTTGAAGATGGGTTCCGAAAAACCTTATAAGGTATGGAATTAGATTTAAAATTTAAAAATCCGTCTCAAAATTTGCTCTGATAGCATTCTTAAGCTTTAGCTAATCATTGGCTTAAACCATATGTATCGAAGTGCATCCCAATACCCATTGGCAATTATCTTAATTAGGTCCACCGAACGTAAATATCCTATAATAAAGACTCACTTTGGTCAACTTTTTATTTTACGTCTTAATAAGAATTATATCATTGATATCGTCGGTATACACAAGAACATGTTACGTGCATATGAATAAGTTGACTTTGACTATTTCCGTTTGACAAGTCTTTATGATTATATATATATATATATATATATATATATCAATCCAACAATCCAAGTGTAATGGACTTGTGGATTCCACCCATTCATGGTTTAAAGCTCGTTTAATATTTTCGATCTTATCTTAATAAGATTGGAAGGCTACATGTTTGTTAGATTATATTTATAATTAGGCATATATATATATATATATGTTGATTGACTTGCAAGACATATGTGTTGATTGACTTGCAAGACAAGGCAAATTAGGAATGTATCGTAGTTTTAAGGTTTTTATGCCCTTATCCCATTTAGCTTTTCTTTTATATGTATTCTTTGAATTTTTTATTTCTTTATTTTAACGTTATCTTTTTAAGCTAAATATTTATGTATATATTTTTTTAGTGACTACAACGAAGGAGAGGGGATTTGAACCTGGGTCATTTCGTTTAAAAGACCAATATTCATGCCATCTAGCATAAGATTGGATCTTAATCATAGAAACTATTACAAAAAATAACAATAATGAATAAACAAATGTCGATAGTATCCCATCGTTGTAATTCTCATAAACAAAGTCCATCTACAATTTAATCCACTAGAAATACCTAATTAGTCATAGTGCTTTCGGAAAACCTACTATGCTCTTCAAACTTAGTTTTAGTTGAATCTAGACCTGGTTAAGGGACAGGTTAAACTGCCTTAGCGAATTGTTGAGCTTTAAGGGCCTTTTGCTTGAACCGGCGGTTTACAAACCGTCAAGTCGACCTGTCATTAAACTAGCTGGTTAACATGACTGATTTACCTCCTTAAAAAAAAAAAAAAGGAAAGAGAAGGAAAAAAGAGAGGCCATTAAGTCAGAAAAAATAATTGAATAATATCTAATAAATCATTGCATATCAAAGCTATTTTATTTATGATGGTGAATAATAATTCCTTTCAAAATAATATTATCAAATTAATAATAAATGACTAATTATAAGTTAATTATGTATTAAAGATAGATAGAAGATTCAATTTCAGTTAATTTAAATCATTTTTGTAAAACTTATCAAATATTAAGGATTTGAATATGAGAAAAAAATAAAATTTGAAGGAAAAAAATAAAAAAGTTTGAATTGCATTAAGTTGGAAATTAATAAAAAAATTAGAAATTACTAACGAATTAATACAAGTAAAAAAAAAGTAAAAAGAGATCACATTATTAAAAATTATTAATAAATATATAAAAAGAAATTAATAAAATAAAAAAAAATTAAAAAAAAAAACCTATTTAAGGGTCTCAAACCAGCTCTTAAACCGCAAGGCCTAGTGAACCGACCTGGAACTGTTAGCTTATGGGCTGGCCATGGTTCACCGTATCATTAACTCATGAATCAATGGTTCAGGGTCAGTTCGATTAGGTGTCCAAGTCTAATTGAATCAATGGTGCATTTCGTTTGTAAAGTTGAATAAAGTAAAAATTTCTTAAGAAATGGAATAAGAAATAATAGTTATTCTTTATAATATTTTTAAAATCTTGTGGATAAATATAGAAACATGGTGGGAAAAAAATCCAATAATAGTTATTCCTCAAGTCTTAT
Organism: Lumnitzera littorea; assembly: GCA_024138015.1. Classification (NCBI taxonomy): domain Eukaryota; kingdom Viridiplantae; phylum Streptophyta; class Magnoliopsida; order Myrtales; family Combretaceae; genus Lumnitzera; species Lumnitzera littorea. Next base: position 95,381,548 of record JAMXBB010000011.1, read on the forward strand.
AAAGAAATTGCAATTTCTTATTTCACAGAAACAATCATTAAAATTACTATCCTGCCAATATAATATAGGTATGCTATGCAGGAGAGATAGTTATTCTATTTCGTCCTTATAAAGTCAATTAAACATACTATAAATTTAAGGTGGTTCCGTTGAGAAGTATTAATTTATCTTTAATAACTTTTAATGATATGTCTATGCTTTCTAAATCATCACTAAAAGGACTAGAAATGATGACAGTTTGAATACCCAATAACCATTTGAGGTGTATACATACATGCAAAAGTTTCGAGAATATTAAAATATATTTGAGAATTGGGAATAGAATGGTACGCTTTTATAGCAACTACAAGGTTTATCATGTCATGTTTAGTATATCATCTTTTGCTTATTACCTATTCAAATTGATACTAATTTATATATATATTTTTCAATAATTAAAAAGTTATTATATCTTGTCAATTGAGTGATGAGCTTCCTAATGGTATATTTTAAGCAAGGAAAATTCTTAATAAATGTCAAATTAGTTGTGGACAACCTTTTTCGAATTTATTGAAAAATTAATAGGTCTACTTATTTGGTAATAATTTACAAAAATAATAATAATAATAATAATAAGGTTTCAACTAAATATTCGAAAAGGCTTGTATATTCAATAGACAAAGTTAAAAAGTTAAAGATTTACATGTATTTTTTAAGAAGCTTTATAACTTAATTGACAAAAACTTTAGGATTTTTAGTTATTTTTTCCTGTTAATATTAATAAATGATAATGATAACTTTTTCTTGTAATGATATTTCTTTATACATCAGTAGGACTATTGCAGTTTTGGAGATTTACAAAGATGGCATTTACTACTATAAATATCGACGTTGTAACACGCAAAGTGAATGGCATTTGACCTCATGTTCTTGCGTAGCCAATTGAACTAATGATATCCATTGCGTAAAGTTGCAAAATAAATAAGGTTATGTTCACAGGTATTTCGAGATTTAAGTTAAAATGTTTCAAAAAAAAAAATAATATGTTAAAAGTAATTATATATTTTATGGAAATTTTTTTTAAAAAGTATAGAAATTTGGAAATTTTCATTTTTTAATATTTAATAAGTAATTTAAAACATCCATTAACATTTCTTATAGAAAAGAATTTTCCTATCAAAATCATTTTTTTCGCAAACATATATCATTTCGAAGTATATATGGTAGAATTAGTTCGATTTATGTATCATAACTTATCCCATGATAACTAGCACTCCACTTCTTTTTTTTTTTTTTTTTTGTTTCTTTTTGTTTATTTACATGTATAATTAATGAGTGTTTGGTAATAATCTTTAAGGGATTGCATTTAGTCATCTGGCAAGTGGGTATATATGTTGTTACAATCATGAAATTGACATCAATGAATGATGAGTTATTTCAAATCTCACACAAAGTTGTGTGCAAAAAGCAAATTTAGTTGTCATCCTATTCATTGGAATGGCCTACCTTACTTTACTGGTAATATTAGATCTCATGTCAACCTCCCATAGGTATGATTTTTTTCCTTGCCATACACTAGGTATATGGCCCTTTTCTTTCTCTTTCTCTTTTTTACTAAAATGGATGACTAAAAAATTCATTCTCTTCAAAATCTATTCCTCCATCTGATTTTAAAGGAACGGGTCTTGTTTTATTCTTAAAAACTAGTATCTCATTTAAATGTATCTTAATACTTATACTTCTAATAATATGTAGTGATATTCGCATGAACTAAATACTGTAACAATTATTCCTCGATAATATCTAGGATCTTTTTTCCATTTTTCTTTTTACTATACATAACTTGCATCTGATTTTATCTTGCTTTTATTTTATTTCCTATTTATTATGTATCCATTATATGTATTGATTTTTTTTTTTTTCTTACTTTTGTTACTCAAACACATGGCTTTAAGTATATGCGAGTGTAAGTCGTACTAAAGAAAGATGGGGTAACCTTGGTTAGAAATATCAACGATGAATCGATTCCAACTAGAATGGTAACACATGGCCCTTACATGATTTGTGTGAAATAGTAAAGAGAAGACAGCTTGCATCCTGCTTTTCCTAGGCTTCTTGTGGGATATTTTGGTACAACAAAATGACTAAAACTAGGAAAATGAAGACAAGAAAAATGTGAGTGCAACACAAGATTGCTAAGAATATTCTCGGGGCAATTGCAACCATGTATCATGGAAAAAAAATCCCATTTCTAATAAACAGTATTCTCCATGATACATGGAGAAAAAATTCCGATTATAATAAACTGTATTGTTTATTGTGAAATTCAAATTAAACAATTGACCCGAATATGTAAAAGAATAAAAGATTACCAAATCGGTTTTATAAAAGAATTAGATAGAACTAAATTCAATCTAGGGATCAATCCAAGTCTGACAACTTTACTAATAGACCGAATAGGCCGATGCCCTTACGGATGGACCATCCAACATGAATATTGCTCTTTAACTATGCTTTAACTATGATAAAACAGATTCGATTCTTTCCTTCCACGGGAAAATACTATACGGTCATTTAATCAAGTGTGCCTGAGAAGTTGCAAAATTAAGTGTGGTGAGATGGAAGGAATATATTCAGAATAGTATGTTCTTACCTCATTTACTAATGTCAGTACTGTAATAGCATTGCCTCTTTACAAGTATACAAAATGGGGCCTCTCAAGTGGGGGGGTGGAAACAACTTCACCACTCAAAATACAATGAGACATAGCAGGAAGCAACAGAAAAGGAAAAGTGAAATTCTGTTTAATGACTTGTCTGCTTGCATCTCTTGCCTTCTCAACCTTGGGTTGCTAGCCCCTACAATATGGTAGGAATTCGGGTAACCATACAAACTCTCCGAGTTACCAAACACCCGAGAGTAAAACATCTCCCCAAACATCCCAACCATCGAGTGGTGGAACCCTGTTGCTCCCAAATTTAGGAACTGAGATGAAGGTTCGTCCTCGTAGATGCTGTATGGGTTGGCAGCAAGGTGCTGATTCTGGTAGGGATTGCGGTAAGGAAGCTGTTGACCTGCGTGTTGCGTTGCAGGTGAGAGAGCTTGGATGCCACAAGCTGCAGGCCTTGGTGGTATGACCATGCTTCGATAAGGTGCTTTACCTTCGGGCTCGGGCTCAGATGAGTTTTGACCCCTGCCATAGAGAGGAACCATCGCTGTATGGGATATTTCTGCTTTGCAAATCGGGCACTGTGGGTGCTCATCAGAAGCAAGGGATGCGCTCTGTACATGAAGCCATTTGTAGATGCAGGGCCAACAATAAAGGTGCCCACAGAGGGTAACTACTGGTTCACGTGCAAAGTCTAAACATATGTTGCAGTCAAAGCAGCCGGTGCAGTTTCGGGAGTCGATTGCTGTTTCAGGGATGTTCTTCCAATCCTGAGTGAAATATTGCTCAAATGCCATGGAACTACTCTACTCTCAACACTTTTTATTCACCAAGTTGAGATTCTGTGATGAACACAAGAAGCAAGAGTATCAATCCCTGACACTTAAATTACGTAATTACTCGAAAAGAAATTAAACATAAAATTCAAGAAAAAAGTAGTAATATCAAAATATCAACTCCACAGACTTAAATAAAGCACTTACTAAGAAGAACTGAACATTAAAAGTTCTGAGTTCAAGAAAAATGTACAATACGCAAGACATCAATTCTTGAGGCAAGACTTAAGTACTTAAGAGGAAAGAAATTGAGCACAGAATTCGGGAATTCGATACAAATGCAGAATCCAAGCCACTTTATGTTGTTCAGAGAGACAAAAGACAGCATGCCACCCAAAAAAAAAAAAAAAAAAGAAACACAAACATAGACAAGCAATTAAGGACCTATACACCTCACAAGCTAGAAAAAGAAACAAACATAGACAAGCAATTAAGGACCTATATACCTCACAAGCCAAAATGGATAACCACTAAGGACATGAAATGGGCCCACAGCTTTGGATCCTAGTGTAATAATTTTAATAGAAGGAAGATACTAATAATACTATATGCATATACAAAGATGCTCTTATATATTTTTTTTTTTAATGGTACCGTCCCTTATTTGATGGGACCGGTTTAATCCTCCATCCTTTCATGCGTTTATTCTTTAAATTTGAATTGTTGAATTTATAATTCATTCAATTATCCAAATTTAAAAAAATATAAATTAAAGATGAGATAAAAGGTTTGATCAATCTCTTAAAAAAGAAGAATAGGAAAATCCCATTTTTTTCGCTAAGCCATCATAAATGAAAAGATACCCTTGACTTCTAAGGTTTTTCTTGAGGCATACTCTTCCAATAGCACTTGGGTCATGCATGTCCATCTTCAAAACCAATTTTTTAAGGCAGAAAAATCATCATATGCACGCCACCGTAGATTCTTTTCTCAACAACCATTGATATACAAAGTAAAGCATACATGAACAGAATATGCGTAAGTCCAACTGGACAAAGATAGAGAACATAATCTGCTAAGAATACGATACATGTGAGAACAATATCTATTAGATGGAGAAATATTTATCATTAGCTAAAATTCCCTCTAAATCGAAATCCAAATTTTCTTCTACTCCATTGCTTCCTCTGATGTTGACAATGGAAAAACCGAGGCTTAAAATATACCAGCCATTTCTTTATTGATATAGGAATATTTCCAGGTCATTCCTCAGGTTGTAGCAGATCAATTGTTACAGAAAGAATGCAAAAGCATGAAAAGGATAAATTCTTATTGTCAAAACTGTGAACTATTTCTCCAAATGCAACATAAAAAATTCGAGGCTTATTTGATGTATTGATTTCACTGAGTAGAATCCAGAATAGAATTTAACAGTATATCCCTCTTCATAGTGCCTGTCTTCACAGTGCACGCTATTCATATGTCTAAGATCAGTTCACAAAGACAAGTTTTACATAAGCTTTGAACTTTAACTGAGAATCATCGCCTTTTTTTGTAAAAATTAAAAGAAACCTCCATCTTAAATAGATATACCAGACCATCTTCTCCCAATAGAAAGGAATCACAACAAATCGACTAGCTTTCCTAGGAAACCAAGCATGACTACAGATATTGTGTAAGTGAAGAACCACAAAGTGAAACATGCTCCATAAAGCCTGCCTAATATTTTTTACTTCAGACAGCCATCAGGCCTTCCCTTCATTTACATAGAACAGCATCTAAACAAGGATCAGTGGTTGTTCAATCTGACAAAATACTAAGCCTAGTCAGAGTAAAGGAGGTGGGTCATTCACCAAATCAGAGACCAAAAAAAAAAAAAACTGGTGTTAGACTGGAGAAAAAGGTGATTGAAAACTGAAAATATCACATAGTTCCTCAGAATCATATGTCTTTGCCACATGACCAAGCAGGAAAAAACGCAAACAAATGGCCTGCGTGGTTCAATGAAAACCGGGGCACAACATACAAGGAGACACAGGTTGGTTCCATCTCTGCAACATCATATGGGTCTATCTATATGGTGTATTAGGGGAATTCAATGGCAGAATTTCTATCAAAAAGCTAGTCAGACCTTCTACGGTGCAGCAACACAAAGTCCCTACAGGGACATCTCAGTGTTTCAAAATTTAGTCATCGCAATCATAATAAAAGTCCTTCAAATGTAATCTAATCAAACACAACAAATGGTTGTCTTCAACGACATACATGAAGCATACAACGCGAAACATGCACCGGTTTGCAAAAGCCATAAAATTTCTGCGTAAAGCAAGGGAATCATAGAATTTTCCCACCATTTTTGTTTTATGGTAGTTTTCCTCAGAAAAAAACCTCATCAATGGACTGAATAAATTATCGATCAATGTCGTTAATACCCAAATGATAAATTTACACAATAAAGAACCTACCATTACTAACTCCCAAGTCTACTCCATAAACTCATTCATGCACCCCAAACCAATAACAAATTTGGCTTTTCTTGACAAGTCCACAAAACCACACTCGTCCAGATCGCATAAGACATGTTCTATTTTGCCTGTTCTATTAAAACTCTATAATCCATATAACCTTCCATTATCGTAAAGAAAAATGTATACAAAATAGGCTACATTGAATTCGAAATAGATAAGGCTAAATCCCCACCCTCACTATAGCCAGAATCGATCGGTCCAGCATGAATTGAAATTGAAGCCGGTTCGTGCTTCTTAATGAGTGCTTCGGGGCACTTGTTGTTTCGAAAAACAATTTTCAATATATGCAGTCTTACACGATAATTGTTGATATATTACCCAGGAAAAAAAACAAATCAAAGAAAAATCTCGTATAAATACCTCACTTTACCCAAAAAAATCTCTTAAAAAGTTTTTAAAGTAGGCGCATCCATTAGACAATCGAACGAAAATTGATAAAAAAATCTACTATCAAGAAAAAAGCAAGAATTTCCTGGAAACTATGAAAGGAAAGAACACTATAATCATAAATAACAAAAGGCAATTTTTGCTGATTTTTCACCTACCACCATAAACAATAAATTGAATAAATTTACACTTACGTAAATAGGTGAAAAGATTGAACCTTATTCAATCAAATCAAATCCCGGAAACGTAATCGTAGTCAGAATTATAATTCCCCTTCAATTGCATTTAATGCTTTACAAATTACGAGAAGTTGCATAGTTCTGGAACCAATGGAACAAGACATAACATGGTAATGTACGAGGAAGCAGATATGAAGAAAGGAAAACGTACCCAGAAATGGAGAGACGAGTTTTGATATTATGAGAACCGAATGTTCAATAGAGAGAGAGAGAGAGAGAGAGAGAGAGAGAGAGAGAGAGGAAAGAGAGAGATGGAATGGTTAAGCTCGTTTATCGTGTGAGATACATATAGGAAGAGAACGAGGCAGAACCAGCGATGACGTTGGCTTCCGAAACCGTAAAAGCTATTCCTCTATACTTTGGAAGAAAATCCATAATATTAGCAAGTAATTAAAACAAAAAAGCCAAAGCCGATTGGAAACTCATGCTATGAATACTGTTTCAATAAAATAGATGAAGTTTAAATTCTCCACCTCAAATTATGGTATAATTGGAAAGGGGAAAATAAAAAAAAGAATGGGGAATAATCAAAACTATTTTATATGCTTATATTTATAAAAATTTAATAAATTAAGAAAAAATGTAAAAATAGAAGCTATGTATTAATAGATCGGATAGGAACTAGTTTAATATAGTTATATAGATGTATGTGATTAAGTAAAGAATCACTTTATAGATATATATATATATATATATATATAATTGGACAATCTTGAACAATTTAATTAAATAATTCAATTCAATCGTTTCCTTTCGTTAAACTTTTTATTGAACCACATAAGATCTCAATGACTATAATGCGATTGCATATATGCTAATATGTTAAGTTAAAAGGATATATGTTTAAGTTGTTATAAATTTATGTTTAGAAATATTATCAAAGAAAGGAGAAATAATAGAAAAATACAAAAAGAAGCAAGAATAGCATGAGTTGGCATATTCTTTGAAGTTTTAATAAGTTGTAGATTTTTTCTTTTGTTAAATAATATCAAGAGGAGTTATTAGATATATTTGTATAGTTTTTCTTTATTCCAAAAACTATGAATGAAAAACAAATACAAATAATTTCCTAAAAGTTTATATTTAGCTATTATTATTGTTAAATTTGTTGTAATCAAGTTGCATAAATATTGTTCACTTAAAGAATAAACTAGGCTTAAATCCGTTGAAAATAACATAAACCTTAACTATTTTTAAAAGTCAATACTTACTATCTCTAAAATAAGCATGGGCCCTATTTTCTTACTTAATTAAGTATATCACTTCTAGGAACTTAGATAACTTATGTTCTCAAAATTTAATACTTGCCTCTCTTAAACATAATGGGGTCCATACACGTCACACATAGGTACAATCACATAAAAAAGAAAGGAGCTAAGGCAATGTCGTATGAAATAAATGATTAAAAAAATAAAATAAAAAGCATAATTAAAAAATAAAAGAAAAGTAACAAAATATGGATAGTAAGTAGAATAAGACAGACCTCTTTTTTTTTTTTTTCTCTCTCTTTGGTATGGCTATAATTGACGGTGAAAATTTAACAATTAATCCTATGGTTGGAGATGTCTACAAATTGAATACATGTAAGCTTGGAATAGGCGCTAGAAGTTGTTCTGCAATAACCACTCTAATGCCTAATCAATGAAAGTGCTTGTAAGAAAAGAGTATGAAAAGAAAAGAAAGAGATTAACTTATGGCCTTTACCTGGTATTTATAAACATGGAAAGTACATTACCTTTAAGAAGTGAACCTCTGGTTATGACACGATATAGTCTCCATGGGAAATCTAATGTAAGTAGGCTTTAGATCTTTCCTTTACTAATTAAGAATTCATATGAAGTCCTTGAAGAGTTGTTTGAGCTCTAGCCAAACTAGCTTCCTTAAAAGTTGGTCGATAAAAGCTAAACTTGATGCCTCTAAGGCTTAGTCCAGTTATTCTTGCCGATTAACCAACTCAGGATGAGATTCCTTACTTTTCTAAGGGTTAAGTCATTCCCTTGAGCCTAAGAACTTGATACTCATTTAGTTAAAGATAACTCTTGCCTTGCTTACATGCACTCCAACATAGTCCAAACAGTTCCCAACATCCGAGCCAACTTGATATAAGTCGGCCAATTTGACCACCCATCTTTTCCTACCTAGTCTAAGTTGTTCATTAAGGCTACCAACTTGTTTGAAGATTTGTCCATCGCATTTTGCCCAAAACAAACCAAATGTTCCTCTTTTCACTTTCTATTAGTTGAAGCCGATCTAAGTTCGATACGTATCCCATATGTAAATCCCATAGACGATTCTTTTGACATTCCTTCTTTTTGTCTTTTCCTCATTTTACCCTTTTGAGTATATAATAAAATATGCATTTTTCTTTCTCATATGCATTCTACCCTTTTGTATTTTCCACTTATAATTGAACCTTACTATCACTAAGTATATAAGGCCCCATTTGTAATAGCTAGAGGATGATCTTCATTATTGAACATTAAATACGCTGAATTTTTCTCTCTTGACAGTCTTCTCTTAAGCTTACTCTTATCCAGCCCTTTATCAAGAGTAGTAGTGAGTGACCCTAGACTTGGTGGTCCGTAACATCCATCGAGTGCTTCCATCAAACTCCATATTCATTTTTATTTTTATTTTTTTTTTGCATGTATATGAGATGCCCCATGTGTTTGACCTTAAGGCATATCATTAGCCAAGCTCTATCAAGTCCGACCTATGGGCCATTCAACAAGGCAAAGATACTATCAAGGTTAAGGGAGTGATTAAGCCCCCTTTAAGCTCCGTATTGGACTTAAGCAAGGCCTTAAGTCCTAGAGATTGGCCTAAGCTCACATGAAGCTTGTGTTTCAAATAATCTATCAACAGCTACTGTAGCATTTTGAAGAAATTTATTAATATTACTACGAAAATGAGCTTCAATTTAGTATCATTATCCTATGTGAATATCTTCATTCTTATTGTTTTGTAAGCAGAAAGCCTTGTAAATGGCGTAATAATTGGATTATAAAGAACAATGTGTCCCATGTCTAATGAAAGGATCGTAGATGCCTCAATTGTTCCAATTCACATATATGCCAATGAAATCATTTACTAACAAGTGTTTCTCGATGGTCGACATTAGTCATCAATAAATAAAAGAAAATTTTCCTCTTAGAGAAAAAAAGAAGTATCAATCACGGATTCATTGCACGAAGTCCCAGTGAAATCATTTACTAGCAAATATACTTATTACATATACTTTATTATGTAATCTTGGACGAACAATTTTGAAAATGAAATCAGTTAAAACATTCTTAAATCTAAAAACTTCTTCTTGATTTGATCCTCATCATGCACATTTGAAGTTTTAAGTGGCTTTTTCTTTATTGGTTCATCATTCTTAGTCTTTTATCCTTTTCTATCAATCCTTCTTTCTAGTTTTGGTTATTGATATCAACTTTTACATCGAAAGTTAACAATTTTCAAGAGCTTTTGAGCATCTCCCAAGCCTTTAGAATTAAGTTATATAAAAGATAGAATTTTTTTTTTCCTCCACACGTCATCCTTTTTGCCATTTAGTTATACGTGCATAGAAAGCATAGACACCATTGATTCTGGGGAAAGTACTTAATGACCCTGATAGCCCTCAATACCCCCTTCCCCCTCCTTCTTTTGCTTAAATGCTCTTCTATAGTAAAGTCTCGTGTAGATTCAAGATATAGACATAACAAATCTCCATCTTAACTTAAATTTACACAACTTAATTCGCTTTTCCATTTTCCCGAGCAACTTTTATAATTTAGCACATTTGATTTAGTTTTGCTAAATTGTCCAACTCCAGGCTATCCAACTAACAATGCATGCTCCCAAGCCTCTTTCACCTTATGTTGAAGTGACATTGTCCATTTACTTTAACAACTATGCCCCACTATGGCCGTTGATACACAAGACATCTCTTCAGTCTTCTTAGCTTATATACTTAAGTCACCAAGTACTTTTTAGACTTTCTAAGCTCTACCTTTTTCTAAACTTTCTTCACCTTATGACTTTATGCAACACCTAAGTAAAATAGAACAAAAATTTCCATAGCACAACTGTAAGCCCTAAAGTTAAGCCAAGTAACCGTAGGATTAAATTTAGAACTCAAGGTTTAGGGCGATCGGTTAAAAGATCCGATCAAACCCAAATTATAAACTATTGAGAAGAATATTAGTAAAAATGATCCCGTAAACTTAAATTTAAGAAAATAAGTAATAAAATAAGAGACTATAAAATTTTCAAATTTTAAACATAATAATTGCTAATTACTGAAAAGGCAAAAAGTGTAATCTAATAACTAATAAATTACTAGAGATAGATTATATGTATACTAAAAATAATAGAATGACTTAAATAATATTTAAGAATTAATTTTAAGCATATTTGTACTATATATGAATTTACATGTAAGTATAAATACGCGTAATTACTTAAAATACGTGAAATATGCTAAAATAATACTAAATGCTTAAAGAAAATTCACAATTAATTAAGGAAAAATCAAGAAAAATAAGGAAAAATCATGAATCATCCAGAATTGGGTCATGGCAGCTGGGAAAAATGAGAAAAAATTCGGCCAATTAGAATAAGCCAACATAAAAGCGAAAAATCAAGGGATAAGGCAATTGTCTTGTCCCATTTAATGTACAATAAATCCTCTAAAGCCCTATAAATAGCAAGAAAAATCCAGGAACTCATTTGGATAGTTAGAAATTAGCGAAAATTAGGGAGAGACGAAAATTGAGAGAAAAATTTGGTTTAGAAAAAAAATTAGAAAAACTGTGCAATTAGGGCTTTCAAAGGGAACCCACACCAGACGAGGAGCTGAGAGTGGACGACCACTACCACCACACGGTGGTGGCAGCACCCAGGCCGGCTGACAAGGCCACGGCGGCCTGCGGTGGCTGGAGCCACCCAAATCGGCGAGTCCGATTTCTAGCCCGATTCTTGTGTAATTTTGTAAAAATAGTAAATATGATTAGAAAATTATGAATTTTGTTATTCTGGGATATTTTTGTATTTAGTTTGTAGGAAAAATATTATTTTGATGAAATTATGTCCCGTAATATATGGTCCCTAAGAAATCGTGCAAAACTGAGCACATTTCGGTTTAGAAATAAATGACCTTAGGAGTGTAGTTTCAAGCCCAAAATTTTTATGTAGATTACTTAGATGATATAGAACAGTACTATGAAGCCCGTTTTCAAAAATTAATTTTCGAAATTTTTAGATAATTTTTAGGCCCTAAAATAAGGCATAAAATGGGTAATTTAGAGTTAATTAGGTGATTAGGATATTGATTACTGACTTAGTGAATAAGTAGATGTTTTAGGATGTTAAAATCTGATGGAGTATGATACTTGTAGCAATTAGAGTGTTAGATGTAATTATTAGGTTAATTATGTAGTAAATAAGTAATATGGAAAAATAGTACATTTTAAGATAATTTTGTAAATCAGGGTAATTAGGAGTAAAATCTGATTTAGGATGAATTTAAACATTTTGAAATGATAATTGATGTTTAGAGATGATAATTAGAGTGATAGAAATATTAGAAGTGTAATATATACATAAAAGGTAATAATACATAATAGGTAATTATTGGAAATATAATAAATAGGAAATATTATAATAAAAATTGATATTGTGATAATAATAAAAATGTACAATAAATCTGATGGGAAATTTGAATTTATGTAATTATATAAAAAATGTAAAAATTTCTCACATTAGGAGTAAATTCGGTACACAAATAAGGATTTAAGTGTACCGGATAGACTAAAATACTAATTAGAGGTAATGATGGTAATTAGGAGATCGGGAAGTAATGTGATTAATTTTACATTATGGGTTGAAACGGATTTCTAGGGTTGGAATCTAAAACATTACTTAGAAATCGAACTAAAAACCTAATTTAGAAATCGATGCGAAAACCGAACCTGAACCTAATCCCAAACCTAGAATAATTGTAAAAGACTTAATACCTAAATAATTAGGCATATTAAATCTTAAACAAAACCTAACAATAAGCATTATAGGATAAAATGAACTTATAATATTTATATGAAAAGCTGAAACCACATTCGTGTTATAGGGATGATCGGTGATGGCCTGAGCAAATCGGACCTCGAGTGAGTGAACGAGGAGTGGAGGTAAGTTGGGATTAATACGATGTTGTATTTTGGAGGCTTAAGATTATGCTTGGTTGTGCTTGTTAGATAATTGAATGTGTGCATGTGCTTGATTATGGGTGATGCTATGATTCTGTTTGATGCTCTGGCATATATTGTATGAATTGTATGTAATGATTGATCACCCTAAACTGGACTTAATCAAATATACGGCCAGTAATCATAATCGAACATGCATGGCAACCCGTTAAGGGAACTTAGGACTCTCCGGCCAAATACCAACCCCTTCGGAAGGGATAGCGCAGGATTACAAAATGGTCCCTTCTTCATTCTCAGTCGAATTAAGTGACAGGAGAGAAGGTCGCGGCGAGGGTGAAGGCAGTGGTTCAAAATTAGTCGCGGGAGGAGCAAGGTCTCCATTACACAAGCCTGGGTTTGGTCGTGAGCTGTTGCATTAATGGCAACTCCTCAACCCGGATTAGAGCGGGTGCAATTTCTCTAATCTCACGACAGGCCGGACAACGTCGTGCGATGGCATTTGCTTGCACATGCATTGCACCTAATAAGTGATTGAAAACCCTGTTGTGTGTATAGTATAATTTTAAGTCCTCCGTCCTAACTTACTGAGTTGTGGTTGCTCATATCCCTATAGACGTCGTGCAGGTGCTAGCTAAGAAGCGGCAACAACTACTCTGAAGCTAACAATTGCTGGATCCTGGGGAGTGAAGAAAAACATTGAAGAATAAACACATAATTTTAAGGTCTAAGTTTTTATTTTAGAATTATTTTTCATTTCTGAATGATGTAATAACTAGGAAATATACTATAAAGAAATATTGTAAACTTTAACTGCAATAACTGAATTATAACATATATATAATTCCTCGCTTTTATAGGTAAATGATTTATTTAAGTTACAAACTGTCTACTTCAAAGCGGGTTAGTTGTGGACGCCTTGTGTAGATCAGGTCTAAGATATCGGTTGTAAGGCCAACTTCTATCTTAGGATGATTTACACAGCGGGGCTGTTACGACTTTGCCGCTTCGAGGCATGACAACAACCAACATTTATCATCACCTTCTATAGTTAGTACAGGTTTCTTGTCGAGCTCCTTTTATTATCATTAGACTTCTAAGGGACACCTTCTATTACTTGATCTTACTATGCTACAATAATTAACATGATCCATGAAGCTAAGAGAGAAATTATAAGATAAATACAATATATATGTCACATCCAATATTGTACACATGGGCCACCTACACAGTTCAACCTATGCTCTAATTACACTAGCAATCCTCAACTTATAGCCATTTTCCATCAGTATAGAGCCACTCAGCATAGGCATATAACTTTGGAACCAATATCTCTTATAATACATTTGGAAAACATTTCCAAAGTCTAAAGCCTAATTTATAGATTACCTATTACCATCAAATGTTAGTAATAGTTCACTATTCTTTACTCAACAACTACCACATTAACAATAGTGTACCTTTATCTTACCGCATCTACTTTAGCCTACCATTTAAGGCATTTTGCCCATACATAACTTTTATGTTTTTACTTTTTAGTGATAATATATTTACCTTAATCTCTAAATCTCCCTTTAAAGCTGTGGGTATTATTCATCCACCAATCTTTAAGAAGTAAATTATTTGCAACCTTACTACAAAAGAATCTTATCTTATGATCCAAGTGGTTTTGTTCAACAGATTGACTTTTACCTTATCGATTGACAAGATTCTTTACCAAGATCATGATTTCCCTACATCTATGAAAATAGATATAGTAAAGAACGTAATAGATCGCCTGATCTTCATTCTCAATCTTAACATCAATATTACTCAAATAGTTAAATAATGACGTAAATGTCAAAAAATCTTACCCATGACTTGTCTATCACTCATCTGGAGTGAATACAATCTCTATTACAAAATCAGCTAGTTCACAAGAAATTTGGTCATATGCAACTCTTTTGATTGCTTCTATCACCACACGGCTATCTTATCCAATAATACCTTTTGCGAAACATTGTTTATACATCTTAATTACATCTTCATTAAGGCCTTCTCATCAAGTTTTGCTCATTCATTATCCTTTACGCACTTTAATCCAAATCCTTTTTTGGAGCTTGATTGCACCACGACCCCTTTCATTTATACATATGCCACAACTGGATATTCGTACAAAACTCAAATTTCTCGTTATCATATTAGATGGCAATCTTTTCACGAGTAGATCATTAACTCTCGACCTCGACTTTTGAGCTTCTCTTTAATACCAATTTGTTGTAACGGCATCAAAAACTTTGGTTATAAATCACATAACACATATTTACAAGAGATACAACAAGTAGAGAAAGAAAGGAAGATACAAGAAGCTCATACGAAAATCCCTAAAAGAGTAGGTGTAAAAAAGCCACGAAGACCAAATCAATCTACGGTAATGTAACAATGATTCCATCTCAATTTTAAAACATTTAATTCGTTTTAAAAAGTATCCGGATATTTTGTTCTTCAATTTTTTTCTACCTAATATCTATATCAGCATATATGTAAACCAATAGTACACTAAAATTCTAATACATATCACTGGAAATAATTTAGGAACAAAGGAAATACAAAATAGAAAATCGCCAAGAACATAATGACTTTGTTTTAACACTTTGCTCCTTTTTTTTTTTTTTTTAATCTAAATGCTGTTCCACAACAAGGTTCCTAATAAATTAAAACGTAGACACAGCATTAATACAAGTACATCTTTTAGAAATAGTAAGGAAAACTTTTGCTTACTATCTATAAGACGATAACAATTGTTTTAGTCAATGACGGTAATTTCCTTGTACATTTTCAATGAATCGTTGTCAAAATGGCCTACGATCAACTTGTTTCGGAAAATAGCTAGGCATTTCAAATTAAAATAAATATATTCCGTCAATTATTGGTCAAATAGGAATAGATTTATTTAAATTTTTTAAATATGATGTCAATTCACCATAACATTTTTTTTTTCCTTTTGTCATCAGCTCACCATAACATTTGACAATCACAAATAGATGCAAGTTGTGGTTGGTTACTCAAGAGCGTTATTCAAAACCTTCATTAAAAAGATTATAATTAGTGACTTTAGAAATCGATTGAGATATATATGTATACTATACATATAGAAGTTCCAAAAGATGAAAACATCTTATTAATAATTTAGGAAACTATTTGTAATTTTCTCTTAAAATAATCAACGTGCTTTGGGAAGGAAAGAGTTAATATTGCAACCACTAATTGTAGCATGTGAACCGAAAACACAGTAGTAGAAAAGCAGAAGTTTGAAATTAAAATAGAAAATAGAATAGAAAACGACAAAAAAGAAGAAAAAGGTTTCAAGTGAAAATCATTAGTCGCAGGAAATGGACATGTCTACTTAATGATATAAGCATTTCAACTTTCAAAGTCTAGAATCGTGTGATTTGATTTTACCGTATTTCATAATTACAGAGAAAATTCACCTTCTAGATGATCTTTACTTTATAGCCATCCACTTTCATGTTTACACGTTAGAAGATGGGTTAACCCCATTTTGTGTTTCCATTAGGTATAGTTAACGGAATAGAGTAATAGAATTATAATTTTAAGGGATAGAATAAAAGATTAATAGTTATTAATTTATTTGATTGTATTTAAAGTGGCGTTAATAATATATTAAAAATATATATAAGATTATCATTGTCCCTTATCCTGTCCATGACCATGAGCCAAGGATAGTTTATAAGATTATGCAATAAAAAATTTATAAAATGTTATTCTCCTTCGGTACTATGAAAAACTTATAATTCCTTATAGGAGTTTCATGAAACTATTATTGTGTAGGTTATACTTAGTAATAAATTTGAAAGGAAGCAACATTCGTTTAATCCATCCTTTTGAAATCAACCGAATTATGTGAATATTTAAATGATGTCATTCATATCAATTAACTAATTAATCAAGTGATACAAGTTATTGTTCTCTAGCTAAAATAGATAATGATAACTATTTTTTACTTAGTAAAATATAATTGCATAGAAAAGTAAAATGAATTTATTTTAGGGTAAATTGCTTGGATATCCTTACAAGCTTTTATAATTGCACATGTATCCAAGTTTTTTAAATCGAACACCTTTCCTTCCTTGAAACTTACATAGGTCCACTATTTTTGCAAAAGTTTTGCTTATTTATCATTTTTGCTCACACGTATTAAAAATTAAACCTAAAAACCGATGCGGCATATATGATAAATTAAGAAAATAAATAAAAGAAATTAAAATGATGAGAAAAAATTTAAATTTCTTCCCCTTTCACTTACCTGTCAAGATAAAGTCTCGCCAAGTGCCTATACTTTAAGATACAGGTAATTTAGCACTAAATTTTCGTTCTTTTGCAATTTAGCATAGATACTTTACGAAAATAATTTATTAAATGTTTCTGTTAGTTGCTAAATTACGAAAGAATGAAACTTCAGGTATTAAAATATCTAAATCCCAATTATAAGCAAAAGAACAAAAAGCAAGACACTTGCTTAAAAGTACTCTATAAAGTAATGAAGGAGACAATGATTTCTTATAAAAAAAAAGAATGCCAAGAAGTTATTCGTGCAAATTGCAATCCACTAAGTAAAAAATTTAGTCAATATAGAAATTCCATTGAACGTCAGACAATTTATGAGAAAAAGAAAGAAAGAGAAAACTCTCAGTTTATTATCTTTTAATTTTTAATATGCTTATATAATTAATATTATCTTTATTTTTCTTTTTATTATTTTTTTCCCTATTTTTACTAATGTAAAATGGTCTTATAGGATTCCGAAAATATTTTATGAAGATATCAAGATTTAAACACTCAATCCCCATGATAAAAAGATTAGATGCTCATGTAGCAATTAAAGAGCTATATTTGCAATCTACCTGTGAATTTATGATTGATAATAGTTTATTGTGGCTATATCCATTCAAATGACGCACTCATGGGCATTATCAACTGTTCGACATGTGAACTGTGAGCAGATATATATTTCTTAATCCTCAGTAAATAAGTGTGCATCATCGCTAGTCATTGCTTAGGATCAGCTAATA
The DNA here is from genome assembly GCA_024138015.1 of Lumnitzera littorea. Taxonomy (NCBI): domain Eukaryota; kingdom Viridiplantae; phylum Streptophyta; class Magnoliopsida; order Myrtales; family Combretaceae; genus Lumnitzera; species Lumnitzera littorea. The sequence goes on from JAMXBB010000011.1 coordinate 95,399,382, forward strand.
TTTTTCAAAAAAAAAAAAATTAATGGCACTAATTAATACGTCATATGTCTAGATAAATAATTTGTATGTACTAATGATTGTATTATTTATAATTTTACTTATTAAAATTTTATTAATATTTATGCATTATTAATCTACTGCACATATGAAAGGCTTGTGAATGTACATGTGTATGTTTTATTTTGATATATGAATATAAATCCTAATATTACAAAAAAAAAAAAAAAGAAAAAAACATTTTCTCGCACTTTTTTTTTTTTTTTGCCACATATACAACAGAGTACATGTTGTTTACTCTTTTTCTCAGTCTACGTAGGTTCGTGATATCTCGCATTAAATACACACAACACGCACACATATAAAAAATATAAGTAGGTATAGTTACTTCAAATAAGGTAGATAATAGTCCAACGTTGGCAAAACAAGAAATGACGACATGATCATAATCAGATCGTTACTTTATGTTCCGAGAAGATATTCATGGAGATTCGGTTGTGCCCGTGGAAGAGCAAGTAGCTGGGATAATATTTGGCAAAGGACAAGTGGGGGAAGAGACTAGGACATAACAATAGGCAGTCCAGTAAAAAACAAAAGACAAGGGATGATAGAAGTCAAATTAATATTAAACGGGTGCATGCAATGAGGAGCAACAAACAACCAGGGAAAAATGGATCCCTAAAGATTATGTCGCTAAGAAATTATTACAATCAAGATGATTATAGTATAATGGCATGTATAATATATAGGTAAATATAAATAAAATTTTGACATGCATAATGTGTGCAAAACAAGGATGGGAGTAATTGTTTTAGAAACTACATCTTCCACTATTATTTATATGAAAATTTTCTTAATATGTAGTATATGATGCCAATGAATCTTCTTTCTATTCTTCAAATGTTATAAAGAGGTCAAACCACCTTTAAGAGTTTTGATGAATTTATAATAGAGAGAGTTTACAATGCAGTTATTCATAAACGATTAGATAATATAATCATTGATTAATTTATCTTTTTTTACAATGAAATCTCGTAGATTAAAGTAAAAATAAGCCCATTAATAGTAAAATAAGTTGTTGAAACCCTTCATGAAATTGTAGATGAATTCCCTTTTCAATTGTAAATCACCTTCGAGTTACAGCAAATAAAACCTATTAATAGTTAAAAAGTGACTATATAATACAGTAGACTTAGGAATCGAGTTGAACTGGCTTGGAATTAGAGGGATGCAATTCAACAAAACGTAGAATCACCATTCGCCTGCAGCTCACAAGCCGATTCTTGGACTTGCTAACCAAATTTTCTAAGTTTCTTATTTTTGGGGTTTATAATATATATAGATATAGACACACACATATTAACATATATAATGTAAATATGTTTAGTATATTATTATATACAATGAATTATATAAGTACATACTGGGATGTATACATATGATTTATATTTACACATTATATATATCATATATATTCAATTACAGACTATTTTATATATAAGTAAAATATAATTAAAAAACGAAATATATGTTAATATGTAGGTGTATATATATATATATATATATATATATATTATGTACTCACATCGTACCCAATAAAAAGATTTCAAAAAAAGAAACGATTTGGTTCGAGCCTACCCTAAATGAACCGGTTCATTGAATTGGAATTCACGAGCCTATTTAGACTAAGTCAACCCTTCTCCAGACCTTACCATTATTTACCATTTACAATAATATTATCTAAATGGAGTAGGATGTTACAATGTATGAGAAGATGCTATAGAATATATATAGTCCATTGGAGGTTATAAATATTACTTACTTCCTGTGTTCCACTTTTATATTCCACTTTATCATATTGGGATATCTCTAAATTATCGTCTTGTTTTTATGTAAAGATTAAGTTGTTTATGATGTAAATCTTTTATCCTCAAAAACTTATGATTCTAAGAAATTAAGTTTACTTGACCATTAGGAGGGGGGAAAACACACAGAATCTACATTGAGATGTTCACACACGACATATAAATTACAATAATGTTGATACATAATCGAAATACATGACATCTAGCGTGTGAATCACAATACCCATATTAAAATTTTCACATAATAAAAAGATTAGGTAGGATGGCAAAGGAGAAAAAGAAAAGAAAAGAAAATTTTGGTAAAAATAAAACAGTGGAAGCTCTCCTCCTATTACATATCTCATTCATTGTCAACAAATTCTTTCTTAACTACCCATTATATAATCCATTTGGTGGAACCGAATGAGCTCTATTCTTCTATACAACTATATTACAAGAGTCTGGTCAATATATAATTCACATACAGTGCATGTATATGATTTATTAAGTATAAATAAAGAAGGACAAAACAATAATTTGTTCTTTTTTTTTTTTTTAGAGAATATAAATTTTATTCATTGACACACATTCCAATACAACCACATATAGTTGTGATAAAATAAACTAAAAGAAATGGGGATCTAAAGATCCCATCTAAAAACAAACACATCTTTCATATGATGGGTAACATTAATTCAGAAAAAAAAAAAATCCTACTCAATCACATAATGAAACTCAAGGCTCTAGCAGAAAATCCCATATGGGAATGGCAAGCAAATAAAAGAAGAATGATTGAAAAAATAAAAAAATAAAAAAAGATTAGAAAATAAGACATCAATGCGACAATTTTGTTGATGGAGGAGTGGCTTTAGATTTTTGAATCTAAATAACAATATCTTTTATTAAGGGTGTGATAAAAGGCATTACTCAAAGTAAGTAAATGCTAATCCAAAGTTAAAAAAGGGGGTATACTTCGGCCACAAAGCAACATGCCCATGCTTTCAATCTATCTGAGATCTTGTAGCACTTTTTGCTTTTTCTTCTGCTGGTTTCCTGATCTGAAGGACAAACATGTTTCATGCCCATGCACTTTTTTACTTTTTCAGTGCGAGTATGGTCTACCTTCACATTGCCCATGGTTTATCCGATACTTCTTCTGTTGCTTTCAATATTTTATATTTTTTTACCAAGTGTAGACAGAAATGTCAGTGAATTTTTCAAACTCCACGGAAGCTTCTCTTGGTGGAGAATTCCAATATATTGAGATGTCAAAAATAAAAAATGGACCCCCTAATGTTAAAAGATTATTTGTCCTTTTTTGAGGGTCCATATTCTATATGGGTGTAAGATTTTTATCTTTAAAATAGATTATCTGACTGCTCTAACATTAATTAAAAAAACCAAAAAAAAAAAAACCTAATTTTAGACTCATATATATTAACCACTTTTCCCCTAATTACATAACAAAGAAAAATAAAGAATAAAAATTAAAAATATGTATAACAGCAAAGTATAAAAAAACTAATTTTGATGTTTTTTATCAATAAATTCAATCAATTTCTCTTAAAATTAAAAGTATGTCTATTATTTAATAAAAAAAAATTGAAGGTTAATTTCAATAGAAATAAAACTAGCAAATCAAAATATGAAAATATAAATATTCCAAGATCCTATAATAAGGTTAAAGACCTCATCATAAAAATCCACGTCATATCTGTCTAAAGAATATCATTCATTGGGATGGGAATCGTTATTGTCGTATGAAGTTCGCAGTGCTCCACAAGTTACAGCTAACCCATGACGTGTTTATATATACTCCATCAAAGATAAGATTGGAGAGAATGAAACGTACGGAGTGGCCATAACAGCGATTTCTTCAGATCCATTAAGCAATAGGGACGATAAGTTAAAAGATGGTTTACAAGTAATTGATGCGGTTGTCAATTCATAATAGCAATTCTATTTTGTAATACGTATCAACTAATACTTCCTTGTATGTTTGGATCATCCATGCTTGTGCCTTGCTTGCTTATATTTTGTATTTTTTCACACATAAAGGATGTGTGTTTTAGGTCTTCTTCGCTATCTTCACATCTTGCGCAGTTTGCATACATTTTTATTTGTCTCTTCCTGAGGTTAACGGAAGAAGGCAAATTGTCATGTTGTATCCTCCATGGTAAAATTTTGAATTTTGAATTTTTTTTTTTTTTTTTGTGGAAACAGTGAGCGCCAAATCCAAGCCCAGTTACCCTTATCCATTTTTATATTACAAGTTTTGAAAAATGTCTATAATGTACAAGTTACAATATAATAAGAAAAAAAGATTATCACAGTTTGATACTTACAAAACATAGAAATACCACTATGAATTAGTAATTACACCAATTATTCATAAATTATAGTAATCTCAATTTCTTCATTTTATTTTATGGTACTTGAGTGGATGTTCTTACTTAAATTTATGTTTGTTAAGCTCAACATATAAACTAATATTCTAAATTTTTTTTTTTTTTTGACGAATGATTGGGTTTGGTAAGATTTACACCCGAAATTTTAAGGACAACAATGTTCACTTAGTGATCTTGCCAATTGAAATTTTTGTTTTCGTCTTCTAAAGTGATAATATTGTTATTTAGTACTTGAATTTTGAGTGATTTTTCGGTTAAACACCTAATTTTTTCAACTATCAATTTCGGTATCCAATAGTTGCTACCCTTTATACCTACCCCCTCACTCCCTCAGCTTCCATTTACCACGTTCGAATTGCAGTAAAGATGGCTTATGAAATAAATCAACTCCTAAATGTCACTTAAGAACTTTTCAACATATTATATTTATATATATATATACACACACATATACATATAAATATCTCACATGGCACTTACTTAGTATGTCATGTCATGTACCCTAAAAATTGAAAAATAATTAAATAAATACATTATATATCATTAAAAACATATCATTAACAAGATTAGGCAGTTCATCATCTCATTATCGAAATAGTTATAAAAGTTATCATAAAGGAAATTTTAATGATTAAATGAGGAAACTAGAATTAAACTAAAAAGAATAAAGAAATCTTAATCTAGGAGCATATGATAATAACTATTTGCTACAAAGCTTCACCTACCCAACTACGTACAGATATGGAAAATAAATTCTCAAATTTATAGCTAGACTCTTAAGAAATAAAAGCTTCTCAGGGTCCGTGTGCTGGAGAAGAGCGTACGAGGAAATTCAATAATTGGGACCCATATTGACCATCCAGATGAAAGCGACATCCTCACATAATTCATCAAGTGAGGCCCATTTTCTTTTTCCTTTTCCCCCCTTTGATTTCGATGAAATCAAAGATGAAGACAAAGCATAAAGCTCAGGATCCAAATATGCATATACTTGATCATATAACACATACAACACTTGAGGTATAAAAGTTGTCACACCCCCCCAAATAGAAAATATTTCAACTCACCGTTTGATCTTATCATCTGATAAATCTACTCAATGCTTTAGAATCCTAATGCATTCCTTTTCTTTTTAAATATATGTTAATGAGTAACGGACCTTTCCACGTAAGCATGGATCGGTAGATAATTGATCATCTACCTTGGATGTTACTATTTTACAGTGGGCAATATTAACCAAATGGCTACACTCATTATAACAAAATTAATTAAATTTGAGAATTTTCTTTTAATGCAAATTGGATGAAAAATGGTCGTAATATAGCTATTGTGGGAATTTTAATCGACACAAGTGAATGCACAACCACATTTCTTCATTCTTGCTCTCTAGAATTTCAGACTTCTAGCATTCGGAATGAGCCTTTTGGGTTATTTTTACGTACTTTCAATTGTCGTTGGCTAATTTTCAAAGCTCTTATTTTCTTCAGAACGTTCACAAAGATCAAGACTTAACTTATACGTATACAATATGTAGACTAGTCATCAGATTATAATTTTAAGGGTAAATAATTATATTCATACAATTACCTGTTTTTTTAACATTTTTTCACTAACATAATACGTGAAACATGGGTTGTATTCCAATCCAAAACTATTAATTCTTTAGTAGATTTAATCTCTCTCTCTCTCTCTCTCTCACACACACACACACATATATATCTTAATAAAAGACATAGGGATCTTAATAACTTGCAAAATCAAGCAACAATCATAAATCACTTCACTTGCATCAATATAATATGAATTCCTAAAATTAGAGGAGATGGTAGTAAATTTATTAGAATGCCTCTTTCTTTCTTTCTTTTTTTTTTTTCCTTATATCATGTATGATACGAAAGACATTTTTACTACTTTATTTTTATAGATGTTAATTGCCATTAACTTTTATCAAGGTGACTTATAATAAAGATTTTTGTCGACGTACCTATCGAACCAAACGTGCTAATATGAAAAATAGAAAACGAGTCTTCAACTTATATTGTATTTCTGTTAAAATCATCTAATTTAATTTTCAATAAAATTGACCTATAACAACAGAAAATGTAACCCTCTTCCCAACACGTTATTGAGGAACTATGAATGTTAAGATGTTTTCCAGATTCTTCTCTTATTGGTGAATTCAGCAAACTACCTCCACTAAGTCGCTAGTCTCTACTGCAAGTTGGCCAACGGAAATTGATTTCTTATCGCTATATTTAGTGCGTCATGACTTTTTCGAGCAGAGACCGGTCATCATCCGATCGTTAAAATGAATTTAGGAGTTAATTTAATTAATTCAATGGAGATAACAACAGACGGATAATCAGTTGGACGATATCATCAACGGGGTATAATTACTCACACTAATGATTTTTTCTATCGCTTATCGAGTCGTCATCCTTTTCATTTTACGTGTATGTTTCAAGAAGTAAAGCTACGAATTTATCAAAATGGTTGTTTCCAGTGACTTTCTAATTGCTGGCTTAACTTTCATGGTGTATGGATGAGATAGCTCAACTACTAGTTGATTTTTAATCAATTGTATTGAGTTTAGGTCACTTTGGACACAAGCCAAAGCTACCTTTATCAACTTTGTTTTAGTTACCTGTAAAGTTATAAATAAATCCAGTTAAGTTAAAATGATATAGTATTAAACTTGAATTCAATCTTGTTTTAAACTTAAAATTTTTAGTGCATACTTAACTCACTTTATTATTGGACAAGATCAGGCTCAACTCAGTTAAGTTTATTTATATTCGATTTATCTAAAAATATCTGAGGTACTTCTGCACATTGTCTTGATTTTTCGAAAAAAAAAAAAAAAGCATTATAAATTATATTCTTTAGAATAAAGTAACTTTGTATTCCCACTATAGTTAGTTTGATTGATATTTTCAACCGACAGAATGTTAAATTCGACTAGTAAAAAATCGTGAGTCAAATTCTCGTGGACGCGTGCATTGATTAATTAATTAATTTTCTCTTTTCTAAGCAAAGCCTGCATTGATTTAAATAAACGGTCCTGGATGTTGTTGATTTCTGTCTTAATTATCCGATCATCGGACTAGAAATGATGAGCAAGGTCAATTGTCTCATGGTAAATATTGAAAAGTATAAATTTAATCCTTTATACGTTTTTTTTTTTTTTGAGTTTTAGATGTTTTAAAACTTTTATTTAAGTCCCTTAATATTTACAAAAATTTTCAAATAACTCATTTATTAGTTTACTATTAACTTTTCCATTAACATGACATTGTGATACTTTTTTTATTAGTCCACTAAAGGAGTCAACTTTTTGTATATTTTTTGTTTGATCATAAACGTTTTAAAATTTTTATTTAAGTCCTTAACGAATCTAAAGGTTTTCAAACAAGTCTTCTATAAGTTTACCGTTAACTTTTTTGTTAATTATGGTGCATGACATTTCTTTATTGATCCATATATTTTTATTAAATTATTACTATAATTAAATAATTGAAAAATAATAAAAATTTTGGAAAATTCAAAAATAAGGAAAAATATAAAATGTATATAATCAAATAATAAAGATATATATACATATATAATGTAATATATATATTCTAGTATACAATTTACTAAAAAATAAAAAAAAATCATTTTGAGCACTATTTAGTCTTGAGATAGTTAAAACAACCAAAAGAAAGTGAAAGGTCACTATTCACATGCCAAAATGGGCCGAACCTATCTACCACTAATCATGTATTTGAAAAAAAAAAATAGAGTAACACTCAAATGGGTTTCTAATTAGGCTACCACTACTAAGTCTTTCAATTGAAACACAATGGAGTTTTACTCTTATTTCTCTTTTTTTTTTTTCTCATTAAATTTGAGGGTAAGAAGCTACCCACTTTAATATGTAGGTCGCAACTCATTACTTCCTTTCAACCATTTCAACCATCTATAATCTTGAGCTAGTTAGAACAAATATTTTTTATCTTTTCATCTTGTTATTTTTTTTATATATTTTCTAATTTTTTAAAATTTTTATTGAAATTATAATAAATACAAATATATATACATTTATTATATTATATTATATTTGTCTATATCTTTGTTATTTGATTTTGCATTTTTTTTATTTTTCTATTTTGTCTATATTATTTTGTTAATTTCTTAATTATTTTATTCTATAATTATTTAATAAAAATAATGGGATGAATCATAAAGTGTCACCTACCATAATAAACCAAAAAATTAACAGCAAATTAGCAAAAGATATGTTTGAAAACTTTTGCAAATATTAAAGACTCAAATAAAAAATTTAAAATATTTAGAATTCAAATTGAAAATTTACAAAAAGTTAAATCCTAAATTTATACTTTTTACATGAACCAATTAAAAAATACCACATGTCATATTAACAAAAAAATTAATATCAAACTAAAGGAGGACTTGTTTGAAAACTTTTGTAAACATGGAAAGCTTAAATAGAAATTTTGAAATGTTTTAGATTTCAAACAAAAAAGATGCAAAAAAATGAAGAATTTTCTGTGATCCGATTTATATTTTTTACGGGATCGATTCCATTCTCTATCTAACATTTGATTTGATATCTATTAGATTTAAACCATTAAATTGATTGTATTTTCAATCGTTCAAATCTAGTGAATATCAATCTATGAGACAATACGGTCGGAGCGAAGCATTAACATCAATCTAAACCGCTACTACTTACTAATATACTGCAATGGAAAGCTTTTACTATCCTGTTTCACATTTTGATGGACTAATTTAGCCCTTGATTCAATTATTAATTTATATTTCTTTAAATTTAAATAATTAAATTCATAATTAACGAATATAAATATAAAGTAGAATGGAGGATTGGATCAATTCAGTAAAAACCAAGACAGAACCTTAAAAAATTCCTACTGCAATATTTTTATGACAAGTTACGTTATTGATTTCTAATATACAACGGATTGCTTTAATAAGACAAATATTTCTATTATAGACAATAAAAACTAAGTAGCCATAGAAGAATGACAATATTATAACTATTGATAAAATGTCGCTGAAGGACAACCCTATTGTTCTAATATATTGTATTTTTGTCATCGATTAATTTCAACCTCTATTTTATATTTTATCTACAAAATGAAATATAAAACTGTTTCATATATATTTTTTTTTTTTGCACTTTGTTTTTAGTAAACATATAGTTGCATATCAATATTCATTAAGTTGGAGGATCAAGTATATAATATATATTATTGTCAAGTGAAATATATAGATTATAATTATTGAAGAAGGAAAATCTAACTTGATTTATGTTGCCAAGAGACCAGTATTTGTAATTTTCTCTCCATGCTACAGTCCCAAACATTATTTTGATAGAATCAATGTGTCCTCTACTATGCTGTAAATTTGATGCCCACTTGATCTAAACGGTTGAAAAAAAAAAAATTCAATAGTTTAGATCTAGTGGACATAAAATTAAAAGTCAGATAAAGGACGAAATTAATATTATAAAAAATATAGATAAAATTATAAAAAAGTCCATAAAACTCAAGCAAAGTCATCCTATTTTACTCTGAGAGTCGACCTTTGAAGTTTCAAATATTTTGACCATATCTATCTCATATACGACGATATCCAGACCAAAATTCAATAGAAAGTACGACGAGGCTTATAAGTCTATCCTCGTGTTCTATAAAATATTAGACCATAAAACAAATGGACATAATAGAAAACTGAAACTGCCAAGACTTTTCACATTTGAGAAAGCAGCAGACAATATAAAAGACGTTGCAATTTGGATTGATGAAACATTTCAATGTGTTCATTTGCGTTGCCATGCAAAACAAGATCATATGGGATACAGAATCATATGACATTTTGGGTGTGGCCTCGATGTTAGCAGTCCATCCAAATTGTTGTCATGGTGAAAATATCGCAAAACTTAGCCTGTATTTGGAATCGGCTAAGTACGAAGGAAACTAAGATTTTTATAAGATTTTATACCCATCTCTTACTCTTATCTTTTCATTTTCTTATTATTTTTATGATTATATTTTGTAATTTTATATTATACTTCATTTAATTTTTAAAAAATTCTAAAATTCCTTTCATTTCGTTTCTTTTATCATCCAAATATATAAGGAGGAATCAAATACTCCCTTCTTTTTCATCTCATATACTTTTCTTTCTACTTTCTTTCCTCATGCGAAACAAAATGTTAGGGCGAGCGGTTTTCCCCATGAAACCAGATCATTTGTGTTTGTTCTATGAGAAAATATGTACTCTTTGTTTTAAAATTGTGTTTGTTTTTTCTTATTAAGGAAAGAAAATCAGAGCTCAATGATACTCATTGATTGTTTTAAAGTTTAGAGAAATTAGATAAAACCTTCTTAAATTTTAATTCAGGTATAGATTATCTCTTTAAATTTTTAAAGTGTAGTTTTTAAACTCTAAACTTTCATAAATTAACAAACAACCCTTTAGATTGAAAATAACTCATATAAGATATTTATATACCAAAATAAAAATTTAAGGAGTATTTACATACCAAAATCAAAGTTTAAGGAAATTATTTATCAATTTATGAGACTTTAAAGAGTAAAAAACCATGCTTTAAAAGTTTACGAGAGAAATCCATACTTAAATTAAAAGTTGAAGTGAATTTTATGTATTGTCCCTATAAAATTTTTACATATATAATAAAATCATATTTTCTAAAATAACTATCACTGTTATTTTACACATATATCGTATATCTACAGTACATATATTTTATAGAAACATCAATTCAAGATATCTTAGGGTTTTTTTTTTTTTTGGAATCTTCGTGGTAACCCATCGCAAACATTGTTCAATCAATATTTTCTCATAAACCGAAAAGGCAAAATTAAATAATCAAAACTAAAAAGAGGGCTATGTTGACCATATATTATTGAAACTTTAATTAAGGCCTAATTAAAACTTTTCAAGCTTTTTACTTATGATAATGCAATTTATAAAAAGGTAAGTAAATGAAAAGTTACAAGGTTGCCAATTTACCCGTCATCTTATTGAGTATTGTCAGGACGCATGTCTACATTTCTAAGTAAGAAAGAAAATAGGAAAAAAAAATAAAGAAAAAGAAAAAGAGAGAGAGAGAAGCACAGTCAAAACATTTGAAAAAATGCAAAAGCTAATTTCGAAGAGCATAGATGTATTTTTACTTTTAAGCTTTCAAATCCAGATTTAAATAATAATTTATAATTCCTTGTAAAGATCTATAATACAATGACTAACATCTTTTCTAATAATGGTAAAGAAAAAATGGATCTTTGATCCATTTTATTTGGAAGAAGAAAAAAAGTGATAAGAAATTTTATTTTATATAAATACTATGGTTTAAACTTTTGGTTCGCTTTCATCGACAAACATCTATTATATTTGTTAAAAGGAAAAAAATCAATCATGTCTCATTCAGTTAAGAGATGAATATTCTTGCCCAACAACATTGAAACATTCCACACTGGAAAGTGAGTCAACTTTTGAAATTTCAAAAATTTACACTGCATCGCTCTCGTATATGACGATATCCAGACCAAAATTCAATAGGGAGAAGCATGGGGCTTATATAAGTTTACTACCTCCTTGTGATCCACAACGTGACACGATAGAACGGACATACTATATGAAAATTGGCAAAGACTTTTCACACTTGAGAAAGTAGTAGGCAAGTAAAGTGGGATTTTTCAAATACTATTTTTTTTTTAAGAAGGAAGGAGAACGGGAAAAATCCGTTCAATAGAAAATATTTTCTTTGGATCTCACCAAATTTAGTTTCCCTCCATATATTGGAGAAAAAGGAGAAGAGAAAGTGAAAGAAGTTATTTAATTTCCCATTCTTCCCTCTTCTTTACTCTATCTTTTCACTTATTTTTTTTTTTATGAGTATGTTCAGAATTTTATATTATACTTTATTTATCTTTAATAATAATAATTAAGATTTCCTTTATTTTCCTTCTCTTTGTAGACCCCATTTGGTTAATCTTTTTTCCATCTAATTGGTGTATTTTTAGTATCCACTTAAATTTTACATTTGACAAAAATAAGATAAAAAAAGATGGAAATATAATATTATATATAATCCTCTTCTAAAATTAATTACTCAATAAATCAAAATAAATTTGAATTTATTTACCTTTTACTTTATTCATATTTACAAAAATTATCATCTTCAATGCATAAAATGTATTTTTTTTTCAAATTTTTTCTCTTAAAAATAAGTAAAATTTTATTTTTCAATTCTAATACTTCAATAATTACCTTTATCATAATTATAAAATGAAAACAGATAAAATACGGATAAAATAGTTTTTTAAATATCATATTTCAAATAGATATAAATAAGATATAGACAAAAAAAAAAATCCAAATAGGACCATAATCAAACATATTGCAAAAAAATTTACCACTTTCATTCTTCTTCCTCCCTTTTTTTTTTTTTTCTTCTTCCTACTTCCTTTCTCATGCCAAACAAAGTGTTAGAGGGAGTAATTTTACTCACGAAATGAGATTACTATGTTTATTTATTCATGTAACCTCTGCTCTTTCTTTGTTTAAAATTGTATTTAAGAAAAAGGAAATTAGTGCTCAACTATGCCCATTAATAGTGATGCAATCGGGTTGTTTTCAGCTATGATGGATTCCTAAAACTCAAACTCGATAACATATTATACCCATCATAAAACTTGATCCAAACAGTGTAACATGCACTTAAAACTCAACAAATAGCATTATAAGATTTACCCTAAAGTAAGACTGATAAGTTTAATCTACTTTAATAAAAAAAATATATCATAATTTATGTTGTTACGCACAAATAAATATTCTGAAAATTTAACGATATCTGGGACAAACTTATACTTATAATATTGCGTTTAGATCATCGAATATCAAATCCTTTCTTGAAATTTAAGCAAAACACAATAAGATACTAAACTACAGTCCAATAATCCAAACCCTATAACGAACTATCCTAAGGTTTTATATCAAGTAAGTTAAATCAATCGTTCTATAATACCTTATGCGTTAGCATCCCTACTAATGCATAACACCGTACGTATTCGGCCACGAGAATGCTATGGATGAAAATATACACACACATACATACATACATATATATATATATATATAAAAGCTAGGGCTCAAGCTTTTAATTCATGGGCCCATGACAGAGTTTATGGGCTATGTCTATGTTTGTGTATGTCATAGCTTGGATAGGATGGAAGCATTAATGCTGTTTTTGAAAAATAAAATATGTAGGAATGTTTCTGGGCAATTCATGTCAATCTTGTGCGGTTCATTTAATGAGATGCAGACGTTCACCTTTAAAAAAAAGAAAAAGAAAAAAGAAAAGAAAAGGAATGAAAGGGAAAAAAAAAAAAAAAAACATATAAGGACAAGCTGTCAAGTTTTTCGGTTTTAATTGCACGCTGGTAAAAAGGTAAACATATAAAAGGGTGAAATGTTTTTAATATATTTGTCCTCTCAAAGAATAAAATCTTGATATAAGAAAAAAATTAAAAAAGAAACACGAGTACAATCAATATGCCCATTAGAATATAGTAAGAAAAAAGGCAGTAAAAAAATTTGATAAAATGCAAATGCCTATTTCAATACTTCTGAGGATTTAAATCCAAATTTAGATAATAATATATGTTTTCTTGTAGGGATAGGGATAATAATGAATCTAACATTTTCTTTAAATGGTAAAGAAAAATATATTTTTGATACAGTTCATATGGGAGGAAAAACATGATACGAAATTTTATTTTACATAAGTGTTGTAGTCTTTTTCTTTTCTTTTTTTTTTTTTTAATTATAGTTCAAATCTAATCTATCTTATTAAGAGATTAACATCCATGCCATTATAAATTTCAAATGTAATTTCTCTACTTAACCTTTTGATATAATTTCATTATAAATTTTAAAGGTGAAATAGTAAATTCTAACTCTAAAATTTTGAAACTTGCTCTCCGATGATATAGAGTTGTACCATTAAAAGATGTAGCCTCTACCACATCTTAAACCTGTATGTTGTGTATCATTACTTTTAAATTTTTGAATAAGTTATTACTATACTAAACACAAGTAACATTATCAAGATTATTATAATTTAGTGGTATAAATACTAGCCATTAATTGTCTGTTCAGATCAATTGGGCTGATAGACTCTATGGGCTAAAGGTTGATGTTAAATATGTGCTGTACGTTATGGCAGTGAAGCATTAACGTTGTTGTTGCAAATAAATTCTACAGGAAGTAGTTGTGACAATTTATGTCAATTTTATATCTAAGCTCTTGAGATACACATTCTATTCAAATATCAAATGTAGCCACACAATGTAATAAAATATCATGAAATATTAATCATCCAATTTATTTGCCATTTGTATCCCCGTGATATGATAAAAATACCTTATATAAATATGACCCGTAGGTGAACGCTTCTAATTTAATTTAATTATCCTTTATCAGTCACATAACCTAGGTGACTATGCGTTTAGAGCGTTAATTCTCTATAGTTTGAATATGTGTTGCACACATGCGCATCTATTTTGATGAAAACTAACAAAGTATACATTAACCCAAAAGTAAATAAATAAAATAAAGAGATGATACCATAGATCCAACATAGACAACCTCTTATAATAAAAATAGTATTAATAACTCATAAAAATAAAAAGGTTATACTAATAGAGTGAAAATGTAGGATTTTGATAGAAGAAAAACCACGCAAAAAGGAATAAAAAACCACACTAATTTATATAATAAAAACTAACAATAAAAAGACTGAAAACCCACACAACAATGGCACCAATAAGAGGATGAGAGTGGAATGGTGCATAATTAGCTCTCTAGTATCGAGAAGGGCAAGATAAGCTTGAAAATACGTCCACAGCACGTTACGGCACGTTCTGGCCTCCTTTTTGGAAAAAAAAAAATTTTAATGATTTTAGCACGTAAATTAATGAATAATATATAAAATATCAATAATATTTAAATATTTAAAATAAAAAAATATATTTTCTCAAAAAAATATTAATTATATATTTACGTAATAAAATTTTATTAATATTTATAAAAGATCTGTGAATTTCATTCCCATCGTCATGGATAATGACATTATTAACGAGGAAAATAGTGAATCTTATAATACCAATCGTGTCATCAACCTGGCTTAGGCAATCAAGAGGATGCGATTACAGTATGTGATTAACTGTAATACGAATGGGGACAATGTCCGTACACGCTCTAGATACTTTTTTTTTTTCTTTTCCAACATCAGGATTAATTGTTCAACACCAATCATAAGATTTTAGGGTCTCAAAGCTGCTAATAAGTTAAAAGAGCACAAATTGTACACGATTTGATTCTCTCCTAGTTGAGATACAGCATATTAACAATGAAATTTATGTTCAAACTTGATTTTATCACACATAACGATGGCGACACTCATTGGATGACAACAAAAGAATTCTAGTCCTTAAAATAGCTCCAACTTCAGCTGGTTGTCTGTTCTATGGACAAGCTAACTGTGAACTAACCCTTAACATCTGATTAAGGAATCAATCATCTATGGATCCTCGTACAACTTAAGTTCCCAAAGAATACATAATTTACATGAATTTGAATAGAAGCTGTATTGATAACTAACAACAGCATGCACTCATCAATTGGAGCATTGAACAAATCCAATTAACATCACCTTGAATGAGGCCGATAATCCCATGATGAGGCTGTGAAAGTTGGGAACAATGAAAGATGTCTCAACAGCTTCATCTTGGTAGGATTATTATGACTTGAGGATCAACAGTCAGCATTTTGCCGTGTAAAATGAGTATGGAGGCCAACTGCTATAACTGTATACACACTTTGCAAATGTGAATTACCTCAAAACAAATAGGATTTAGAAATAAGAAGACTGGTCATGAAGCACATTCAAGTGAGCAAGTATCCTGGCCGACAAAGATTTCATGCTGCTGCTTCCACGCTGTGTCAAATCGACCAAGGGCATTTGAGCTGAAGGTCCATACTTTTGTTTGAACTCTGGTAGCCGGAAGATCCTTTCTAACGCATGCAACGACTTCTCCTGCAATGTGGGGGAAGAGGAACTAAGAAATCTAATCATTAGCGGAATGGCGTTTGCTTCAGAAAGCACCTTACAGCCACTTTGTAGCCTTTCTGCTTCAATTAATGTCAACAATGCATCTAAAGAAGCCTCACAGGCTCCGAGATCAGCTTCCGTGAGAACTTGCACAAGTGGTCCCACAGCCTTCGCCTCCATTAGGCAAAACGATGATTCAACTGAACAAAATCCTCCATGAACTGGACAACCAGCTTCTGGAGGAGCTGAAAAGCACAGGAAGCCCTTTCGTCTCTTTATCGGCCTGCTGAGTCTAACAGAGCTCCTCGAAAACTGGCTAAGTGATTTAGATGCCAGTCTTTTCGTTGAACTGGTCCCAACCTCCAGTAACTGCACTAGTACATGAATAAGGCCAGCTTTCGCGGCTTTTTTTTGCGATTCTTCATTTGTTGGACCAGTGAAACGGCATATTGCGCCAAGAGCCTCCTCTATCAACTTATTTTTCTGGGGATCATTCTGCCTGGCATTTAATAAATAGTTGAAAATTACGGAAAATGCTCCTTTATCCAATAGCCACTGGTCAATTAGAGGACTTTCTGGAAGAGCTGAGATTATTTCGAGAGCAGAAGCAATCTCTTCATCATCATCAGAAGCTTTGATAATCTTGAGCAAAGTCTCGATGAACTTTTCACCCACATGTTGCAAGATGATTGCTTCATTGGCATCTTCAACTAAACAACAGAAAAGCTTTACAGCATTTGCCCGTACATGTGATTTCTCGCTCTCGCATAGCTGAACCAATGTTGGCAAAGCAGAGTACTGCAAATCTAATAAACATCAGCATTCTGTATAAGTAGTCTGTACATTGCTGGTAAAACATATGAAGAATGTTCGATCTCTATATTGGCTTTTCTTCTATAATAGTTATGGTAAAAACTAGGAAATGCGCGTCCATTTATCCAGGAAGAAAACTTTGCTTTTGATGCTCTATTTGAGTCGGAAAATTTTTATATCATATATGTGATACTTCAAGTGATATTATAACTCTGTATAAATTGTCTGAGAGAAGTGATGGTGATTTATAATTTATAAGGCCAAGATGGTAACTACCAAGTTATAATGAACTTTTATGCCCAACAAGTAAAAAGGCCCAATAACAACCTGTTGTTTGGATTATTGACTAACATTAAGCAGAGACTTCATAGATGACATCAAATCTGACCTATTATGGACCTTGATTCCAGAATAATTAGATTGTAATTCGATTAGGAAATAAAATATTTATCTTTATCTTGTTACTTTATTTTCTAGATTTATGGTTATAATTAGCTGACCGTGATAATGTTAGATCTGTTGTTGTCCTTTATTTTTTGCAAGTTAGATCACAAGAAGACTTCACATCAGTTATTACCTTGGGAAATAAAACAAGCCAGAAGTTATTGTCCTTTTATTTTTCTACAGTTTATGATATTGAACAGTTTTCTCTTAACAAGCCCGTGTCCCTAACCCTAATTCAAGAATAGGTTCCGTCAAGAAAAGTAGAAATATAAATAAAGCAAAGTCATTATCAACAATTTACTGTCATTTGCCCCTTAACTAGATTCCCAACATAGGCACATAACACATCCCTACCAATAAGCTTAATATTTATAGACTCACTAGGGAGAAAGCTGGTGGGCTTGTAACCCAAAGAGATGTGCAAGTGATCATAACTTCCATACAGACAGATTGTATGAGAGAAAAAATGATGATTTATAATTTATAAAATCAAGATAGTAATTACCAAGTTATAATGAACTTTTGGGCCTGGATAGGCTATTATAAAAAAATAAAAAAGCCTAATAGTCACAGTTTGTTTCATTATTGACTAACATTCACTTGAGACTTTACAAACAACATCAAATCAAACCTATTATGGACTTTGATTCTTGAATAATTAGATAATAATAAAAAATATTTATCTCTATCTCGTTATTTAATGCTTTTAATTCATGGTTATAATTAGGTGATATTGTTATCCCTTATTTTTGGCAAGTTAGATCACAAGGTTTATATGAATATGCCATTACCCTGGGAAATAAAACAAGCTGGAAGTTATAGTCTTTTTATTTTTTACAATTTATGAGACTGAATGGTTCTCTCTTAACAAGCCCTTGACCCTCTCTCTAATTTCATAATAGGTTTTGCCAATAACAGTCAGAACCTAAACAAATTCAGTCATCATCAACAATTTGCTGTTAATTGCCCCTTAACTAGATCCCCACCATAGGCCCATAACACAATCCTTACCAATAAGTTTACAATTCATAGACAAACTAGAGGAGAAGCTGGTGTGCTTGTACAACCTGACCCAAAGAAGCATTCCAATAAGGGCCAGGTACTGCAGGGAGGGCTAAGCATGGTTTAACTCTCGGCAGGCCGTCTAGGATGGTACGCCTCTAGGAGAGAAGAGGGTAGGAATGAATTGAATTGCACACTAAGAAGAGGGAAGAATTGGCCCAATTGCAACAGATTATGATTCCCTAAGTGAATAAAAGTACAGGTCTCTAGGAGAGAAGTGATATTGATTTATAAAAATAAGGTAGTAAATTCAAAGTTAATATTAATATGGAACTTAAGGCTTATTCATTAGTTGCTGGCTTCATTATTTACTTGGGAGGTTACAATGTATGTGAGAAAAATTTCAAACTAGAAAAATCACAATCTAGATTGAGTGAATAGAGCAAGAAATGGCAATTACTTGGTAGCTACCAATTCCATTGTAGATATAAATATAATAGTCAATATCGTATCTGCGAATTTAAGTTTTTAAATAAAATGATTATGGTATTACTTATAACATGGTATTAGAATAGGAGGTTTTAGGTTCAAACTCCTATATCGTTAGTCCACCCCATCTAATTAAGTCGTTCACTTGTAGGATCCCAATCAAAGTCCGACCCATAGGCCACAAGTGAAGGAGACTTGTCATATAATAAATATAATAGTTCATACCGTATCTATAAATTTAAACTTTTAGATAAAATGGTCATGGTACTACTCATAATATAATCCACCAAGACATAAGGTTAAACATCCTGACTTCTATTTTAAAAAAATGCATTACTTGATGGCAGCATCACAGTGTATAAATTCTCTCTTTGACTGGTCAAATGCATGCAACAGAACATATATCTGCCCCTCATCATAATCAGTTGCTTAAATTAGCAGTGCAGCCATGCATGTAAATAAATATAATGATCATGTAGAGCACAGTAGATGAAACAATTTCTAAAGATCTTAGAGCAACTGAATTTAGGACAGAAATGTTCAAATTTTATCATCAACTGGTACCAATTGAAAATGAAATGATAAACTTAGGTAAAAGCAAAATTTCACAATATTTCATCAGAAAATCAAATCTTGCTCAAGTCCTGTAGATAAAGCATGATAAGCAGCAATGTGTGAGAGACTGTTTCCTTTGAAAGACTTGTGAAGTGAAAGGTCTAGACAGTTATTTAAGCACCACAAAGGAGAAAAAGTCAATGCAGGACACCAACACATCTCAATGGGTGCCTTTCCATGTGAAATAGAGCCAACTGAGCAAAGCAATGCTCACAAATTAGCTGCCATAATAATTATCTTGATACCATGTGAGAAAGCCAAGTCCCACTTTAGAAGCTAGCTTTTGAGATAGAAATCCAATCAAAATCCAACTCTCACCATAACTAGCCAGATCTATTCTGTCTGCTGTTCAAGCATTCCCATACCCACTTAACAAAAAAGCTATTTGTGGTTAACTTCGGATTTCTCACAATGAAGAAGTGTCTGAACTTCACTAAAATATAGATATCCACCTGAGTTTTTTTTGAGGGAAACACTACTTATCCACCACTCTACCTTTCACAATTGCCTAAGGATGCATTTCCTTTTGTTCCTTTCCTGTGTCATAAGGCTAATTTGAAATGACTAAGGTCCTCTAAGTTTTCTCTTGATTGGTATGGCAATGAGTTGATATATCAACAAGAGAAGTGGAAACATTGTCAAGTCTCAGAGAAGACACGTCCAATTCACTAAATGACTGTTACTGATTGCATGCCAAACTCATGATCCAGATGCAGCATTTGAACCAAAAATATGGTGCCAATTGTTGAATGAAGAGGCTAAAAGGATTCAAAATAGAGAAAGCGGGACTGACCTGTATCAATCTATTCTTCACAGGATTACCAGATGGTGACTGACATAGAGCATAAAATGTGTAAAGGATGCTTTCTTGCACGTTATGGCAATTAAAGTTGATCAAAGAAAAAAGCTTATGGATGTCGTCTTCATTTTCAAACAGTGAAACTTCTGTTTGACCAGTGTCTTGAGACGTAACTGACATGGCAAGATTCTTGATAATGGAAGCGACTTCTTCATGCAGGCCTGGGGATGAGGTGGCATGATAAATAAGAATCTTCAGTAATGGGGCTACTGCCCCCTCTTTAATCATTCGGATGCCATTCTTGGGTGAAGTAGAGAGATTTAATAAAGCTTTTGCAGCCACTTCCTTTACTCCAATGTCAGAGTCTGAGACCAATCGGAGCAGTGAACTCAAAACACCACCTTCAACAAGAGCTGTTTTATTGTGGTCTGTCAATTCCATATCTGCCAAAACCTTCGCCATGGTCACTTTGACATTGTCTGGACCTGCTACCCAAATGGTCAGCATCGAATAACTAAATTGAGCTAAAGGTAGTTTCTAATTCAGTTCAATTAACAAATTAAGATACTAAATCTGCGTAAAGACACACACAAACATGCTAAAAGCTTACTTTATGTGTTTCGTCCAAATTCTAATGGTCAATAAACTGGTTGAGCTTGAACTCCATCCATTTTAATAGATTGACCAGTCATTCTCAAGACAGATACTTCAGGAATGCATGGAGTCGGACCTAAAATCAAGCTCAAGTTTGTTTTGATTATGCTTTTAGTCCTGTTCAAGATTGATTGCCACAAAGTTTGCATCATTCTTCAAGCTTCATCTTTGACGAAGGCTCGAATCTTGAAACTTTTCCTCATTTTTAACCAGTTCTATTAGACCATAGCTTCTATTGCAATATCTTGAATATGTTTGATAAAATAATGCTTGAACACATGCAAGAGCATAAGAAGAATGTATTTTCTTAAAAAACAATAGTAACTAGACTATTACTAGCATTATTACCAAATGCATCATAAAATTTTTTGTACTTCATTTTCTCCTTTTTCAGTAAGTGTAATTCACTTAGTTTCTGGTGTAGAAACAGCATAAGTCATGGGATGAACTCAACATTCATGGACATATATATATGGAGACAAAATAGCCACTTTCTACTTGCATGCTGAAAATAGCAAACAGGTGTTAGATAATGGATCTTCAAAGAATGGTGCAGGATCTTATATTCAAACATATTCCTGTTGCTTAGAAAGTAAAGGCCAATTTCACAACATTGAAAGGGTTTTAGCTGAAAGGTGCATAGCATGTGGTTATAATGTAGAAGATATAAGGACTAGAGTAACCTGAAGAGAGACGGAAAAGAAGATACTTAAAGAAGTTTGCCTTGGCCATTTGTATAACATTGTCATTTGAAAAGGAGAGAGTATCAAGTAGGTCTTGTGCGTCTCTGGCTGCTTGACTATCATCACTGCTGGCCATAGTAACCAAGAGAAGGATACAACCTTGGACCTTTCCAATCCTGTCTCTCACAGAATTACATTTTGATAATTCTGATAATAATGCTACCCCTAACTTTCTTTCTCCGACACGACGTCCAAGAGAACGGACAATAAACTCAATTGCATTGGTAGCACTTGCAATTCTTTCCTGCAAAATTGCCACTGTTTTACATCATGATCTCCACCTTAGACTATTTAAACCATGCAGGGACATATTGTCCCCTGGTAAAAGAAATTATGAAATAAAGAACTGATTATCAAAACAAGACAGAAGAACACATGCAGCAAGTACCTTTTCCAACCAAAGCTGCTGATACTAATATTTCTTGATGATGTAACAAAGATACCCAATTTAATTTCCAAAACTTAATTAGAATGAGGCCAACAAGAATGGAATTTAGGGGTGGGGGCTTATTAATAAATCAAAAGGAGAAAATTTTCGCCATCAAACATTGATAATGCAGTTTGCGAAAAAGCAAGTGTATAAAAAAGTGAAATTCTTCTTCCTAATTTCCGCCCTCTCAGCTAGTGCTGCATGGCACCTGTTATCAGTTTTCTTAGTAAAATAATGAAATATTATACATAAAACAATTGTTCCTCCCAGAGGAGCAACACGAAAATTTGAATGAACCATAACAGTCAATGGACTTTGTCTGCACTAACAGTGAGACTTAGAGAATCAAATATACAAGGCCTTTTATGGGATAATTAATAAAATGTCCAAAAGAGATACTAGAGATAAGATGTATTTGGTAGTTCTGTACTCAGAATATCTTGAGAATGTGAATGAACAAGTTACCAAATCTAGAGATTTAAGCTAACAATAAAAGATAGTGTAACATTCAAAGATTTCATTAACATTTTGCTCAACATATAATATAGATAGCCACCAAAACCCAATATCCCCAGCAATACCACAGTAAGACAACAAATTCAGTTCATAGCATATGGAGAAACATATACATAATGAAATAAGTACCTTAGCATCATCCGTGTCCTTAGCTAGAATGTAAAGAATTTCGAGAATCAAATTCCTCACATCTCTATTTTTTGAACCAAGAAGTTCAATAAGAATTGGAGCATAATTTTCCAATAGGACCCATTCTCGATGTACATCTCTTTGCTCACACAAATCATGAAGTTCGTCAAGGCACTGCTGCAGTTCTTCATCATTGGCTGATTTGAGTTTTCTTTTAATAGAAGCAATCGCAATCATATTATTCCGATCCTTCCATTCTTCAATTGACTGCCTTAAAGTTTTATTCGGCCGCAAAACTGACGTGTCCAGAGGTACTAATGTCAATGGACACAAATTATTCCCATCTGAAAACCACTTTTCAATTGCACTACGCTCAAATGTATGTCCAGAAGAAGTCTCTACAGGATCCATCATGACATCCCGAGTTATAGGGCAATAGAATGATTGTAAAGGCTCCAATGGTTGACTACCCAAAGAACTTCGCTTTCTGAAATACTTTGTCTCCTTTTCCTCAAGGGAAGATGCAGCATCAGCTCTTTCCAGTAAAGCAATTATCTGATCCATTTGTATTGCTTCTGCCTGATCCTTTCGCAAGCGTGCATTTTCTATCTCATGCCTAAACTCGACAAGTTCCTTCTTCAATGATGATTTGTCGGTTGAAATACCAACAGCCTCTGCTATGAGATTTAGCAAGTTATTCGCATAAGATCTATCAGCTTTTCTTTCTTGTATTCCGGATTCAACTTTCTCCAATATTTCTTCCCCAGCTACAGTAGCTCTAAACTCAGCTTTCTCCATGTCGTGGCATAGGCATTTGAGATCTGCAGATATACCAGCTGAAATATCCAAGGATGCCAGAGGAAGAAGGCTTAATGCCCGGCTGATCTCTCTTAAAGTAATCTCCAAGCGCCTCGCAATTTTTCGACAGTTCATTAATAAGTATACTTTGCTCTTCTTGCCACACTCGAGTGTTAATTGCTTAGCATCTTTGACTTCTCTATTGAGAATCTCAATGGCATTGTTCAGGCTCTCAGAATTGCTAATTTTTTTCTTAGTCAGTTCTCTAATGATGGGAACAATCCTTTCCAAGTATACTGTGAGCTCCTTAAAACTCTCCTTCTCCATGAGAACATCTTTGGAAGCAGCTACAATCTCATATATATATTCAATGCACAGGGAAAGGGCCTCTGCAGCTGGACTTAGAGACACACTAGCAATGCTGTCTAGTGTCATGTTGTCACAAACCAATCAACTAGTGATTCATGCACAATTTTCCTAATCCGTAACACATTGGAAGGGCTGAAAGAGATGGCCCATAGAACATTATGCAAGTGCTGAAACTTACATCTGAAGCTTACTCCACAAACTAACCATGATTCCACTTTATTGCTCAAAGTCTTATGCATCCATCTAGGAAGCCTGACAATAAGAAGGGAAAAAGAAAAAAGAACGTCTTTGGTCATAATTCCAGTTCATTCCTTGAGAAATATAATATGATAAATGGTGCTAAAAGAGTTTCTTCGTTTTTTGTTACATCCACATCGATGACATACAAAAAACACATAAAGCATGAATGGCTGGCATTTCCAGATAGGAATATGCAACAATCTGAACACAGCATGCTGACACACCATTTACAGAAAAACCTACAGGCCAAAAGGAAAAGGACACACAAAACCCAAAAATGACATGAGTAGATATTTGCAGATTTACAAAACAAAGTAACCACTTAGTATATTCATGTCATCTTAACATTTACTCAAATTTGATAACATTTAAAATCGCTGACATGAACTGCCACTGCTACTCTAAGAAGCTCAATATCAGTTATCTTCTGCCTATCCTTCCCCCACCCCCCCCCCCCCCAACTTTCATCTCTCATATCTATATACAGATACATATTTACATGGTTCCATTAAAGGGTACAAGAGTCACTTGCGACTCTTGCAAAGTGCCTAAAAAGTAGATCTTTCAGGCTTTCTAGTATTGATCTCACACTTGTCTGAAAACAAGCACATGGGAAGGCGAAAAGTTTTATTATTCGGGTCTTAAAAAGGGGGGGCACCGGCTAACATCTTCTATATGTATATCACAAAGTGCTTCCCAGTTAATGCAGGGTAGAAAGAGGCTATGCATATGAAATCTTCCTAATCCTCTTACCATAAAAACATGAATTTGTCATTTGGGTTAACCTTAGAAAGAAATTCCATTATCAATCTCACCGAATAGCAACAGATCAGAGACTTCTTCAATTGTCGGCCCTTCATGCCACATCCTCCCTAACCCATTTGACTACACGACTAATACTTACCATAAGACCCTCAAAAGGAAAGCTGCACTATGAATCAAAAGTTTGATGCTTTATGAATCTTTTCTTAACTATGAGTTAAATGGGTCAACTGGGTCTTAGGGAACAACAGTAAAATCACTGAACTATAACATTAGGAATAACAACGTCATGTTCCACTAAGAGAGAAAGAGTACCTGTATGAACAAGCCAAGACCATGAAAGAATGGTATACAGAGACAATGGAGCAAAACCTTCGAAGTCAATTGTCAAGAAACAGCAGGGGACGGACTTCAGAACAAGACCTCTTGCATCTTTTCTTCGTTAGGGACAGCTTGGTCACGGACAAGAAAAACAAAAATCTATTATCTATTCGTTTCTCTTATGATAAATTAAATATTTTCTCATTACATATGAATATACGAGAAATAAAATTTTTGCATTTGTTTAAATCGGAAAATTTAGAGGAAATGGAAGTAACTAGTAACTACCATTAACTTCACCCTTCTAGTTACTTCATTACAGATTTATTATTAATGAAAAAGCTGTTAATGCATCTAGTTGTATATTATGAAAATGTAATGATAATTTTATAAGAAACTTTTATTATAAAAATATTTAACAATTATTCATTACTCAAATTTATAAATAATAATTGAAGATTAGAGTTTTTTTTCTTTCCCTAAAATATCTCATTAAAATCAAACTCATTAAAGAGGGGTATTTGGTTATTGCAAGGTTTAAACTCCCCACTCTTCCTCTTTTCCCAATATCATGTTCTTTCTCTCTTTCTTTCTCTCTCCCTTTGCCTCTTCCCTCAACTCACCAGATATTTTTTTCCTTAGGTCATATCTTTAATTGCATCTCAAGAATCCACTGAAAACAATGAACTTCTACAAGAATCACAAAACAAACATTAAGAAAATCTATTCTACATCAGCTTGCTAGTAAGTCCGTGAAGAGCATTCCAGTTTGGCTTATATGTGGGTCCTTGATTAAGAAACAAACTTTTGTTTGGTTTACTATAGTTTCTTGGCTTGTTATGCGTATATAAAGTATCTTATGACATTAATCAAGTAAGAATGTTAAAGTTTGTGTTTTTTTTTTTTTTTATAATTAAGAAGTTATTATGATTCTGGTAATTTATGATTTATCGAGGTATTAGATACCATTCTTGTTGTGAATTGAGGTCTTTTGCAATGGTATTAATGGTGTTGTAGTGGTTGAAATCGTATGTATTGATATTGTAGTCAAATGATGATCAAGGGTTGAAAGGATTGTTGGAGGAAAATTAAATTACAATAGGTTAGTACAAGCTTCTTGTTTGGCAAAGGGGTTTACAACTAAGGAACACGAGTATTTCTAATCGTAATATGTTCGAATGAAATTACCTTAACTTTTGAGGGCGTAAGGTTGAAAATTAAGAAGATGAGAGGTTTATGGCAAAGAGCACAACAATGAACCTAGTTGTGATCTCAAAGGTTTTGTTTACCAAGAGGTACAAGAAAATGTTTGTAGTTATGTTTCTTTCTTTGACCCTTATTATTTTCTTTCAAGTTTAACTCATTATTAACAAAAGTAAACCTAAGATAACAATTTAGTGAGCTTAGAGAAGGATCAACAGGAGCATTAAGGTTAGTATTCTTTTTTTCCTTATTCTTTAATGGGTTCTAGCAGTGTTCATAGTTGTGATTAGACTGAAACCCCATATTCAGATACATGATATTATAGCTATTTTTTGTGTTTGTTAGGCTAAAAACTTAAAATGGACTAACTAATAATCAACTTATGACATGCTTGCCACTTGTGTTTGGCTTATCTTAAGAATCAGAGGTGGTAGAACCTTAGAAGGCATCATGATGATTTATGTGGAGTCCCATGTAGAAATGACTTAAGGTAGATTTACAAGTATTAGAGTCGGAGGTGGCAATTCTTAACTTAGGTTATACATACATATATATATGCATTACTCTAAGTATGACCGGAATCATAATGTCCTTATATTGCATAAAGGACTTAATCATAGATAAGTAAATGGCCGTTCAATTACTTATTACATTAAATGCCTACGTTTTATTTAATTATGTAGCATGACATGTCTATGTGGTGTTACGTATTGGGCTTCACTCGCTCTTGTTGTTTCCTTTTGGTGAATTAGTCGCCTATGATGATATAGAGATGTTTACTATTACTATCAAGATGTAGAGAGGAGCAACTATTTTTATTATTACGATGATGAGAATTTACATTAGTGGAGAATTATTTTTTTAGACAAACTTGTAGTATGATTTTCATATTGCTTGTTTAGATAACAGACTCTAATTGGCCATGTTTCTCTATAGTAATTCTTTAAGTCAAAATTTAGTAGATGTTAGAGAAGCCAGGTTATTGATAGCTAATGTAGGAGCTTGACTTTAGTTGATCATGCATTTGTGGTTATAGTAGGAATCTAGCCTGTAAGACAATCAGTTTATTAATACTATGTGGAGATTTGTTATTCCATGAATCTTGGCAGATTTAATAGGTGCATTAGGAGAATATAGTAATATAGATAAAGCCTTAATGTCATGCCCCATACTCAAAGAATTGTAATAGTTATGCTGTGTAAATAAATTTAGGTTAGAAGCTACCCTCCTGAGTTGTTAACATAAGTATAGTCCATATAAGGCGAACAGCGACTCAATCAGTTTTGAAGCAATCGGATGGGCACTTGTAGTATATAAGACCTATGGAATAACATTTTACAAAATGCATTTTGTTATATTTACTGATAGACTAGCTCTTATATATAAACTTATATACATCAAAAGTTCCAAAGTTTCTAAAAGGAACTATGCATCTCCATAGGAGGACTATATTACATATGTAAATATAACAGCAAGCTAGTGAAGACTATAAAGCCTCATAGGAAGACCTTATAATCATCCCACAAAAAAAAAAAAAAAAAAGTGACGTGAGCTTCAATCCATTCATTAAACTTCATCACTTCACTCCTTAACCCATCGAAACTACTTGTAGATAACTGTAACGTAGCATCTTCAGGTACTATTCTGTACCTGCAAAACAATCTATTGGGATGTGAGCTCAACTATCTTGGTAAAAAGGGATAGAGTCATAAGAGTACATTAGTAAACATAGTTGTTCAATCATTAATTATATGCAAATGCAACAGACAAATGATATAACGTTTCACAATGTTTAACTGGTTCATTGTGAAGTTAGAGTAATTATGTCCACTCTAACCTAGATTTCGAAGAGTTTCAATGAGACACTATCAAACTAAATCTAAGCTTATGTAATAGAAAATACTCTCCTCCCTAGACAATATTCGAACCACGGATCTCAACCTTACTGCAACCCTCTCTCTTGTCACTTAGTTCGACCAAGGGTGGGAAAATGACCATTTCTAGTATCCTTAACGAATGCATCAATATTTAGTCGAACAATCTAATCATTATCCCCATTGGGTTATCGTGAATGTCAGGTTAAACCTTTAGTCAACTTAAAATTAGTCTAGATTATTAGGTGAATAACCAAGTTCATACATGCAAGATATGACACATATTTAAGTAGAAAACAATACTCGAAGTTCGACTCTCAATCAACAATCAGTATCCCAAGCACATACATAGCACATGCATAAACAATCTAGTTACAACCACAAACAAGCACTCTTACTTCTCAAAGTATCTTGATATAATACTTTAATATGTCATTAAGCACCGATCCCAATTTACCTAAATGCAATGCCATTAAGATATGATACATATTTAAGCAAAAAACAACACTCGAAGTTCATTTCCCAATCAACAATCAATATCCCAAGCACATACATAACATATAACACATATACAAACAATCTAACTACAACTAAAAACAAGCAATCTTACTTCTCAAAGTATCTCGATATAATACTTTAACATGCCATTAAGCATCGATCCCAACTTACCTAGACGTAATGTCACGTGCTCTTATAAGTCGCGTTCATGATCTTCATTAATAATTCCTAAAGAGCAATACACAACTTGAGTTTTAAATCTACATATGAAGTTAGAACTTATTTTCATTATTAAGTATGTTTACCTTCTAATATAAGTAGATTCTTTATTTATTTATTTATTTTTTATTGACTTGAGATAAGTTCTGACTAAGGTTTTCACTTACTACCTAAAAATTAGGATTTTACTTAAGAGATTCTTGACTTACATTCTAACTTCAATATAGTTATAAAATTCTAGCATCCACTACTTCTAACCAAAAACTCATTTTTAGCATAATTAAGCTATTTACTCTCGAAGTACATTTTGATCTTCTTTCTGATATAATTTCTGACTTTTCAACTATTATCATAACTTACTATTTAACTCATATACGAACTTTCCCTGCATTTTCAGAAATTTCCACACTTTGTAATGTCAGTATTTATTAACCAAAAACCTCAATTACATACATCAATTCTCATTACACTAACTATACACTTATACTATTAATATTGTAACTTAGAAAATTAACTTTAAATTTACTAAATACTAACTTTTCACTTAGAACCCATCATTTATTAACTCATAATAATCCACTTCAAGCAGCTGTAGGGTAATAATCATATATCACACTATGGTTTCACAAAGGATCAGTAAATCTCTTTTGGAAAACACTCATCCTATGCATTATTTCAACAAAATGAATTTTTCCCTAAAATCCGATGATATGATTTTTATAATCCAACCACTTAATATCAAAACTCAACATCTTAAGAGTATAACCAAGAAATTTTAAGTCAAAACTACATCAATTAATCTTTCAATTATTCATTTAAAATTTGATGTGCAGGACGTTTTTCTTAAAGACCTCATATAGACACTCAAAATTTTGAAAATCTGATTGAATATTTGAATTCCTCATATAAAAGTACGTAGAGAAATCAAGTTTCATAATTTTTTGTGGAAATTGAATTTCATAATTTTTTGTGATCGTATGTTATTTTTCTCTAATTTTTGATAAAATCAGAAAAATTTAGCTACTTACCAAAAACACAAACTTCGACCAACATGGAGAGGGGAGGGTATGATAGCCTACTTTGCCGTCAACCACTTCTTCAAGTCACCACTTAGTTTCACTCTTAACTAGTTATTCTCCTTGGAATCACGTAAAACCCTAAATTTTGTCACTAATTTTCCTAATTTTTGTTTTCTCACCCGTTCTCTTTATTTTCCTCACTCTAGAATTTTTTTAGACTAACAAATGACTAAACTTGTTCTAGATTGCAAAAGATGATTTTTATCACTCAATTTGTGATGCTTTGTATTTTCCTAACCTAATTAACAAGTGTAAATAACATGCTTAGGTGTCAAGAGAGCTAATATCTTATCTCATGTATTTCCCATTTCATTGCTACGTCTCCTACACCTGTTTTTCTAGTTGTCTAAAATTTTTTACCATTTTTCCTATTTCTTATTAATATATTTAACAAATTATACTTAATTTTAGGTATTTATAATAATTACATATATATATTTATATAATAATTATGCGCAATACACATACATGTCTATTATATATTATTTATTGTCCAATATTAATTATATTATTCTTATAATATATCTCTAAATGTTCATTAATTTTCGAAACCCACTTCGTGCATAACCGATAATATATTAACGATATAGTATATTTCTACTAATTTAGCTATATTTTTAGTATTTTCTTATGTTTTTAAATTTCAAGTTATAAAATCTCCTCAACTAATATCTTGAGCCTATATGTAAATTTTTAAATTAATCAGGTTAATTTCACTAACATTTTAAATATCCTTCCTTCAAAGATTGTTAGACATAGTGTTAATAAAGGGTGAAAATGGTTGAAAATTTTAATGGAAACTTTTCCACTTTAAACTTAATTTCTTTTCCTTCTAAAAATAGAGAGGATTTTGGTGTAAATTGATGAAAATAAGAAGATAATTCCAAAATTGTGTTTTATAGCAATTCTCATCAAAATAAAATAGGGATATTTTATCAAATATTAATTTCTTTTTTCATCAAAACAAAAAAACAATGAAATTGGATATATATTTTCTCCATTTCCTTCCTTTTACTTTTTATATTTCTAAACAAAAATAAAAAATGACATTTTTTTACTTTCACTTATTTCTCTTACTTTCCAATCATTTCCATACATTTTTCTTTTAAAAAATTGTCATGTACAATTTTTTCATGAAAATTGCATGAAATAACAAAAAAAAATATGTTTAATCGTGAGAAAGAGAAAGAGAGAGATGGTAGAGAGCAAATGACAAAGAGAAAGAGGAGAGAAAAGAAAATATAAGATAATTTATGCTACATTGAGGTAAATATTTTAAATAATCATTATATGTTACTATTATCTTAATATGTGGAGAGAATTATTTTGGCAGTTGAGTTTTTAGCTTAGTTAAATTTCACAAACCAATTTATTGGACAAGTGACAAGGGATAGGATACTAAGCTTAGTTTTAAAATATCTTAGGAATATATAGCTCAATAAGTTTGAAATAGGAATTAATGGATCGATTCATCTACTCATAGCCTAATGCAGTTTATTGGTAGCATATTTCGTATCACAACTCGAAGGGGGGTCAAGTTGTGGCAGTACCGTTATGTAATATATGAAGATTCGAGATCAAGCACCATCCTTAATCAGGGGCCTTCGGTGTACTTATTGCGACTCGATAGGGCTAGTCGTAGCAGTCGTCGTATACTGTATAAAGGACTATAGATTGATTCCCCTTTTAATCGATAACCTTTCATGAGATATATAAGGTTACAACTATAATTAACAACCAAATGTTGTGCAAGTGTAAGCAATATCATTTCATGATAATAATAACCAGCTATTGAAACATAAAACACATATATTTATATAGAAATTTACAGATAAGAAGTCTATAATATTTCTTAACTCAAACTGATATCATTTCATTACATAATAAGATTCAAAATCTAAATACACTATCATAAATGCACTCCGCTTACATCTTACTCCTACATCAACCCCTTGATGTACAACTAACCTCGAGCATGCAACAGCCTAACTCCATGAGCATATTAACCTGCGAAAGAAGACTATAGGGGTATAAGCTAACTAGCTTAGTGAGATCATTCTCTCAACCATACAACAAACAGGTTATACAACAAATTAATTCAATCAAGTGAATGCATGATTAATCAGTATGCTATATAAGTATATATAGGTGACCAGGTACTAGATGTAACTCACATTTAATGCCTTTTGAAGTCATGGTTGAAGATACATCGACAGTAATTAGATCCGGATATCATATTAAAACTTATATCATAACAAAACTCTGTATTTCGTATTCAAAATCTAATGGTATATCTATTCTCAGTTTTTATCAAAAATGAGTTCTACATATGATTGTGAGTAGGTTCATGCGGCCCTTATTCACCCCTAAACGAAGGCCTCTGAACTTGACCCTTAGTCAAGCGGTTGGTGCCTTCAATGCCTAGTGATCCCGTAAGCTAGGGTAAGGTTATATTGCACATATGCATTGTACAAAATACTATAATATCAAATAATCAATCTACGTATGGCCTATCGCTACATCTGTATGATGTGACGGTCGAAATTAGTGATGCAGTGCATGATTATGCGTGATTCAATTTAATTCTTTCATATCGAATAAAATTAGGTCTTATTATTCAGTGATCAACAAGTCACAGACAATCAGTTCCTATCAAATCTACTATATAATAACCAATACGTTATTATATTATAAAGTAAATTCACTATTAACAAATAGTATCATATACAAGCATAACCCAGCCCCACATATTATTCAATTATTAATCACAATTTATATTCACTAATTATATACACAAACAAGTACGGAATCATTAGGAAAAACTCATTCAGCCATAATCAACTCGGGGGTCGTAATAGTTTGATAGCAACTTAGGATCAAAGTCAAAATCATCTGAGAATAAGGAATGTGGAAAGTAATAAATTTAGAAATTAGAGACTAAACTAGCATCGTAATTCGTACTGTTTACTTGACTTAGTTATTGATTTGTATGAAATCGTCGATTTGAGCTTTTTATTGAATTGCATATAACTTTTTTAATTTAACTCGGATCATTATAAACTTGTAGTCAATTTCGATCAATTTTTAGTATACTTTCTTGTTACGGGGTCCATTTTTGATGTTGTAACTCGCAATTTAAATAGTGATATAAAAATATCATAAAGTTCATTATTTTAATGTAAAAAGTTATAAATATTACTTAGATTGTATAATTGATAATTTTCTTATTTTAAGCTTATTTTACTATAATTACTTATTTACACTTATTTTTGAGATTTTAGAATTATTAATTAAAATTTTTCTACATAATTAATTATTTGTTATTATTATTAATTTCGAAAATTATCTAATTTATACATATATGATGACGTGGTAGCACTTAAGGGTACTACGCGTCATATTTGCGTATTTTTAGAATTTTCTATTATTTTCCTATTTTACGATATAATTATATATATATAAGTACTTAGGATTATATTTTATTAAATTTTTCCAAACTTATGGTATTCTTATATATATATTTATTAACTTACTTTATTTATTAAATTAATATTATAGTACAGTGCATGCACTATTTAATTATACTTGTATTTTTACATATATGTCACTATACATATACTATACATACGTTTATATGTATATTATATATTATATATTAAATTATTCTAACTTTACTTATACATTATGTACAAGTTTAATATACACTTATTTATACTATATATATGCTTCTGTACATATATGGTTATACTTTACATATATACGTACGTACAAAAACACAAAATACAATTAATAATATATATATACCTACATATCCAATATGGTTTGCTATATGTAAATATATGAATATACTAAAATTCTTATACTTTGAAAATACTAAATATATATATACATATATTTACTATTTACGTATACATGTATATACCTCATATAGTAAAAATAAGAATAGTTACATATATATACATAATTACGCATATATACATAAATAATTAAATAAAATACTAAATATATATATGTATATAAAGGAAATATTTAGTATACACACATATACTATATGTATATACCTACATATGTCATATAACAAAATATTAAATATACATACATATATAATACATACGCATACATATATACAATAATACATGTGTAGAAAAAAATACATATTATATGTACTACTATTTATATCTATACACATATACCGTATATTAGATATATATATATACCCACTCCTAAATACATATGTATATACATAAATAAAGATACATACCAAATACATATGTATATACACAAATAAGAAAAATACATAATATATATGTATATATCTATTCATGCATACATATATGTACATGTAATTAAATAAATAAATAAGCACTTAGTATACATGTACATACTATATGATATACATATGTATAAGTAAAATAAATAAACTTACCTAAATATTTTATAAAATATTTGATTAGATCCCCTTTAGTCTTCTTCTTCTTCTAATTGATTGATTTTTCTCCTTTTGTTCTTCTCGGTTTTAGGAGTATGTGTGTATTTGACTTTGCTTTCTTTTCTTTTTCTGGTTTTGTCCACTTCCAAACGTGAACAAAAGTGAGGGAAATCAGATGAAAAGAAATTAATATAAAGAAAATACGAAAAGAACAATTGCTAAGATAATTAATGCATTAAATTTGATGGGACAAAGTAATCAAGTTTCTTATTTTTTTCCTCCTTATTAAATCAACACTCGGAGGATGAATTCATCGCATTGGCTGCTGTGTGTAACATGGCAATAAGGGGAAAAATTAGAAGAAAAGAAAGAAAAGGAAAAGAAGAAAAAGGAAAATAAAAAAATAATTATATATAATTTTCCTAAACATAAAAATAGTAAAAATAACATTTATAAATTAATTTTTGAATTATGAAAATTTATCAATTTAATTGGTATCTGTTACAATTATAATTTTTTATGAGTTATTTTAACGTTTTCATTAAAAATTTTACGCAATTACGCGATTTAGTTAATAATTGTAATCGACTACGATTATACCACTATTAAGTAATATTTATTTATTTTATAAGCTTAAAGTTATAGTTTTAGAGTTTCGATCAAGTTCGGGTTCGATTTCAAGTATTTGCATATACATTAGATTTAGGGTTTTTATACATGATTTAGGTTTTGATCGATTTTCTAAAGTTTTTCTTATCGATACTATGTTCGATTTCTAAATTTTATATAAATTTTATCTTATCTAGCCTTTTTGACTCATAGTATCGTATAGGACACTTAAACTTAAGTTAGGGTTCACACTAGTAACTGGATAGGGTTTACAGTACTACACAAGGCATTCATAACTATGACCTTCTCCTAATAACTAACATTAAGTAATAACAGAACATATAAATTAAAGTTAAGCTATCTAATTGATCACTAACAAAACATAGATAAGCGGAAATATCAGGTTTCCCCTAAATTAGTCATACATTACCAGGATAAATCACCATAAGTGGTCTATGCTACTCAATAAACTAAAGATACTTAATAATTGGAAATTAAAAAGAGTTCATATATATATAGAAACGAATGGTTTGCTTGAGCTCTCAACTTCTTCACATCCCAATTCTAATTGGTGCTACTGACTTCGAGCATCCTGCGGCCTGGCTCCAGCCTAAGTCCTACTGCAACAATAAACTATAGGAGGGATAAGCTTAATTGCTTAGTAAGTAACCTACCTACTCTACAACAAGCAATATCAAGCAAATTATTTGACAAGCATATGAATGCATGG
The DNA here is from genome assembly GCA_024138015.1 of Lumnitzera littorea. NCBI lineage: Eukaryota > Viridiplantae > Streptophyta > Magnoliopsida > Myrtales > Combretaceae > Lumnitzera > Lumnitzera littorea. The sequence continues at coordinate 95,435,559 of JAMXBB010000011.1, forward strand.
TTAAACATATGCAATGCAACAATATATACAGTATACCGGTAACTGTATATAGCATGGTTTTGACGCCTATCGTTGCCTAGGTTAGGAAGTATTTTGGTACATTAAGATCCAGATATCCACGTTCAATTCAAAGTCTCTTGTCATCAATATCACTCTCAACAGTAGATATGGTACGGCCTCAAGTAGAAGGTGGTACTCCCCGGAGCCAAGTAGTTCCCAAAGGTAGAGGCAAGAACATATCGTACGACATGTCGCACGAAGTATGTCATACGATAACAACTTTCAACATACAAAATACAATATGAATCCTCTAAGCATGATCCCCCATTCTACTACGTGATGCTAACGCCCATATTATCATGTTATACGATGCGATGCATGTCCGTCTTAATTAGGGGTCAAATATTCAGTAGTTCGGTTCATGAGTGACTAATTATAATATACAGACACTCCAAGGCCTTAAGCTCTAACGCAACAAGCATATAATATTCATATCAACTTAAGATATTTTTGCAAATGAGGTCAATCATATCAAACACATACAATTTCCCATTTGCCCTAACATGCAACAATTTCAGTTATTGGATATAATTAAGTATTCCGCTAATTACAAGCACAAACAAGTAAAGTAGGAGGTAGTGTACTCACTCAGCTATGATGCTCAATAGTCCCAATAATCCTCTATAGTGTCTAAGTCAAACTCCTTGTCCCTTGAAGAAGATAATTATGTTTTATGAGTATTCTATTCGTACCAATTAACTAGCCTTACCACTCATTATCATGAGTTAGTTATTTCTGTAATTTGGGCATATCGTCTTCGTTTTAACTCCCTTTTCGGTGATCATATAGTCATTTTCATCGTTTTCGAATGTTTTTTATTTTGGTGAAGTTATTTTTAAGTTTTTGAATTAGTAAGTTTTCGGTTTGGGCCCTACAAGGTCGTAGGCCCAAGTAGTGAGTTGGGTCATTTTAGGATTTAGACCTTGGTTTTTGACTTTAGGTTTTATATTTAATAATTTTGGGCTTATTTTAAGTATTTTAAATGGGATTTTTCTATCCAACACTTTAAAATTTTAAAGTGAGCCTTAGTGATATTCTTATAGGTCTAAATGGGCCTTTTTACTAAGTTTAGGGCTTTAATGCACCAAAAGGCTTATGAAAGGTATCTTAGATGGGCCTTTGGGTTTTGTGGGCCTCCTAAATAACTCTTCCTAAGCCTTTTATCCTAGGGTTTAGATCTGGTCATCTAGTTACATAGGCTTCTAAATTAGTTCTTTTGAGCTTTTTTATATTTAGTTCACTATTTAAGATCTTATGCTCAAGCCTACTTGTCTTTTTAGACTTAAGCCCAATATTGGACTTAAGTTTAGCTCATTTTTAATATGGTTACAAATCTGTCCATTATAGTTTTTTAGGTTATTAACACCATTCTTAAGCCTATAATCACTAACTAAGCTAATTTAGTGTCTTAACCAAACTTTAACTTACTTAACTTGATTAATTAAGTCTTAAACCATACTTAACACTAAATAAACATGTCATTAAGCTATTAAACAAAAAGTTCCAGATCGGGTGTGATGGGAATCAAGCTACCAAACCTCTGACCTGCAGCTAAGGTCGAGGATTAGAGGGACTGGCACAACGAATCCTTCTGTTCCAATCAACCCCTGCTGAGGTCGAGTACTTCCTTGCCAAGTCACTCGTTAAGTCATGCCAAATGACTGCCACTCTCTCGTAGATAGAATGTCGAGAAATAGAAGGCTGAGATAATTGCCAATCTTCATTCGCATTAGTACCGAGCCAAGCACTTACTCGGCATTAGCCATGTCGAGATGCCGAGAAAAGAGAATTTGGACTAATTAAGCCATTCCTACTCAAACAAGCAAGCTGTCTGTACTTTTTTGTCCGCACCTTCTAATAACCTTGCCAATATAGCATCGCCACGTGTACGGTATCATGTATAGAATCTATTATACTAATGATTGTTTTTCTTATATATTCATTTTTACCCTTTTATATCTTATACATTATTTCCTTAAGAAATGTCCTTATTGTCTTTTCCTTTTTAAGCAAGTTGCCTTAACTTATGAGTATAAATACCCTTGTACTTGTAGTTGTAAATCATCAGATTATCATTAATACACTTTTGTGTTTTTTCTTCCTTGCACAAACACTCTATTTACTTTCGGCATCACTCTTATCATTTCCCTTAAGCAAGTTTAGGTGGCGAGTAACTTCAATGAACCGGTTCGTGCGTCATATCGAATTGTGCCATGAGTTCTCGGAAGTTCCATTGGTGCGTCATATCATCTGGAGCTGTTCATGAGTTTTGCTTGATGTTTCATTCGTCATTATCACTCTTTTTGCACTTTCCCCATTAACCCTTTTCGAGCTTTCTGTAAGCTTAAACCCATTCAGTAACCGAGCTTATTTGTTCTTGGTCACGATTCGTAACATCTTGGTATCAAAGCGGAGATTTTGTGTGAACTATAGTTAGTTCTTCTTGAAGTTTTATTATACTTTGTTTTGCGTGTATGAAACAAAGCAAGTTACTATGTTTATTTGATTGCTATATTATTAGCAGTTCACTTTCTGAAGTGTTTATTTGAATTTTGAATCTGTGACGAAAAAAATGATAGACCTAAATATGAATGTTGATACTACTAATGACAATGGGGTTGTCCACCATAGATGACAGTCTTAGGGAACTCCCAGAAACACTGATGAGAGGCTTGATAAGGTAACTAACCTCTTAGTAGATCTGACTCGAATTATTCATACGATGTCTTGCCGACATACTGAAGCTATACAAAACACCCACAAGCTACTTAACCTGTTAGAGGTCTGAACCCAACTTGATCCATTTGAGGTGGAGGAGTTAGTGGACGAGTAAGGCGAAAGATAAACCTAAGAGAGCTTGATGAAGAGGAAGAAGAAGAGTATTTTAAAGAGGAGCGTATACGAATTCCTAAAGCATCTGACTAAGTGAAGCTTCAGATTCCGAGTTTCAATGGATCTAGGAATACTGATGAGTATCTGGAGTAGGAAGAGAAGGTAGAGCATATGTTTGATTATTATCAGTATGAAGATTATGAGAAGGTGAGGGCGGTTGCTGTTGAGTTCTTTAGATATGCTGCCATGTGGTGGAAGAATTTTCAAGCCATGAGAAGACGAAAAGGCTACCAAGAGATTAACATCTGGCCTGAGATAAAGAGAGTGCTCAGAAACAGGTTTGTACCCGAAACTTATCTCCAAGATACTTTCATTCGGTTTCTGGAGCTGAGACAAGGAGGTCGAATTATTGATGAGTATGTTCATGACTTTCAAATGCTTATGATATGTTGCGAAGTGGAGGAACCGCCAGCTCCAATAGTCTCAAGATTTGTTACTGGGTTGAGAGGAGACATTCAAGACATTATGGAGCTCCAATGTTTGACACTATGGATGAGGCTGTTAGGATTACCCGGCAAGTAGAGAGGCAAAGAAGGAGTCAAGTACCGGTGAGGATGTCAACTAGTCGACCCTGATAGTCAAATAACTGGACTCTACTAAGTACCGAACCGAGAAGGAAGGCTGATGTAAGAGCCGAGTAGAAGGGTTGAACAGATGATGAAGTACCGACCCAAAATTATGAGAAGGGGTAAAGGTCTGGCAGGAAGACAAGCCAGATCAAGTGCTTCAAGTATCCAAGGTTTGGTGGAAATATGGTTGTACAATGCCCGAACCAACGGACGATGGTCATTAAGAAAGACATCCCAAAGTTAGAAGTAGAGAGTACGGATGAGGAGCCCGAGGAGGAGGAGGTTCTTGCTGAGAAAGAATTGATTGAGGAAGATGTGTTTCTTGAGGACTTAGATCAGTTACTCATGGTTGTTCGGTGCACTATGAGTGTAAAACCCTTACGAGAGGAAGAGTAGAGATAGAATTTGTTTCATACCACTTGCAAGGTGAATGATTAGATATATACCCTCATTATGGATAGTGGAAGTTGTACTAATGTGACATTGGCCGATCTTGTTTCAAAATTAAAGTTACTGACTGTTGCACATCCCAAGTCGTACAAGTTGCACTGGTTAAGTGAGAAAGGAGCATTACATGTCACTGGGCAAATACTACTACTCATCACTATATGGAATTACTTTGACTAGATCCTTTGCGACATACTGCTTATGTACGCTTCCCACGTGTTGTTGGGTAGGCCGTGGTTGTTTGATAGGAGAGTTATACATGATGGTTATAGGAGCACGTATATGTTCGAAAAGGATGATCGGAAGATCACACTGAACCCGATGTTGCCGAGAGAAGTTCACAAGTTACAGACAAAACTTGCTCACGGATAGAATTCGTGATGAGTAGAGCCGATCTCCAAGAGGTCATCAATGCTAATAAGCTGACCCTCTTGTTGGTTAAGCGACTACTGGAAATGAAGGAGTGCGATGAGTTACCCCAGGAGGTAAAGGAATTGTTAGATGAATATGCTGACCTGTTCCTATAGTAGTTACCTGAAGGGTTGCCCCCAACTTAAGGCATAGAGTACTACATTGACTTAATATTCGGTGCTGTACTGTCAAATAAGCTAGCTTATTAGATGAATCCTGAGCAGGCTTCTAAGCTCCAACGTCAAGTCAATGAGTTGCTGGAAAGAGTCTTAGCTCTTATGCTATAACTGCACTTTTAGTGTCGAAGAAGGATGAAACCTGGCGAATGTGTATAGATAGCCAAGCTATGAACAAGATCACGATCAAATACAGGTATTTGATCTCGAGGCTAAAAGACATATTGGATGAATACAATGGAGCCAAGATTTTTAGCAAGATTGATCTTAAATCTAGCTACCATCAAATTCGCATAAGACTAGCTAATGAATGGAAAACTGCATTGAAAACTCGACATGGACTTTACAAGGGGACAATCATATCCTTTAACTTATCGAATGCCCCGAGCACTTTCATAAGACTAATGAACCATGTACTGAGATATCTCATAAGGAAGTGTGTCGTGGTATACTTTGATGACATCCTGATTTACAATGCCGACATGCCAAGTCACTGTAAATATCTCAGAGAAGTCTTGGATATCCTTCGTGCTAAGAGACTATTTGACAATTTAAAGAAATGTTGATTTTGCTAGGAGGAAGAGGTATTCTTGGGCTATGTAGTTAATGGAGGAGGCTTGCAAGTTAATAATGAGAAGATCAAAACAACTGTCGAGTGGCCTACTCCTACTACTTATGCAAACATAAGAAGTTTCCACAGACTGGCTTCATTTTACAAAAGATTCATCAGGAATTTTAGCACCCTCACTACACCACTTACTGAACTAACGAAGAAAAACACCAACTTTTGATGGGGAGAAAGGGAGGAGAAGAGTTTTGCTAACATAAAAGAAAGATTGACCTTCGCCCTAGTGTTAATACTACTTGACTTTGACAAAATTTTTGAGCTAGAATGCGATGCATCGGGCATTAGAATAGGCGCCATCCCGATATAGGAAGGTTAACCAATTGCCTTCTATAGTGAGAAGCTCTGAGGATCACAGTTGAATTACTCTGTATATGATAAGGAACTTTTGGCACTTATCCGAGCAATGTAAGTATGGCAACATTATTTATTGCCGAGAGAATTTGTCATATATACCGACCGTGAATCGTTAAGGTACCTCTGAAGTCAAACCAAGTTGTTAAAGTAGAAGGCGAGATAGGTTGAACTCCTTGAGGAATTCGATTTTGTAATTAAGTACAAGTAGGGAAAGAGCATCGTAGTTGAAGATGCTCTTTCGAGGAGACATGTGCTTTTATCAAAATTGTAGACTAGGCTGTTTGGGTTTACAAATATCAAAGAACAATACTCCAAAGATCCACATTTTGGACCCATTCTTGTGCAATGTGTAGATGGAAGAACTGTGGACGAGCACCATGTAGAGAATGGCTACCTGTTCCAAGGGGGGAAACTATACGTGCTGACTTGTTCCCTACAAGAATTATTAATCAATAGAAGACTCTTTGGACACTTAGGAGAAAGGAGGACCTGTGAACATTGAATAGCCGATTCTTTTGGCCGAGAATGCGGAGAGATGTACACCAAGTTATTGAAAGTTATGCTGTATGCAAAAAGGTTAAGTGCCAATTCGAGCAAGGGAAAGTAATGCCCTTACCTGTTCCAATGAAGCCGTGAACTGAACTGAGCATGGACTTTGTTCTCAGACTGCTGCGAATTGCCCGGGGTAAAGATTTTGTAATGGTTGTCGTGGATCGGTTCAATATGATGGCACACTTTATGCCCTATACCAAAACTAATGACGCTTGGGCTACTGCTTCTCTTTTCTTACAGGAGATTGTGTAGATACATAGCGTACCGAGAAGTGTAGTCTCCAACAGTGACCCGAAGTTCTTGACCCATTTCTAGAGAACCTTGTGGCATCGGCTAGGAACCAAATTACTCTTCAGTACCTCATGTTACCCTCAAATTGATGACCAAACAGAGGTAGTTAATCGTACTTTGGGGTTACTGCTCCGAGCTACAATAGGCAAGAACTTAGCTGATTGGGATGTCTGCCTGCGAGTAGTCAAGTTCGCCTATAACCGAACCATACATGACATCACTAAGTAGACTTCCTTCAAGGTGGTCTATGGATTCAATCCCAAGTTATCCTTTAACCATGCCCCTATACCAGTATCCGTACAAGAGGACCTGACGCTTTGGTTAGACTACAATCTCTTCAATACATATACAACAAGGTCACTCAATACATTGACCAAGTTACTAAGAGAATGCGAGAGAAAACCAAGGGTAGGACGGCTAAGTAATTCCAGCCAGGAGACTTGGTATGGCTGCACCTCAACAAGGAATGGTTCCCGAGTAAGAGAAAGAACAAATTATCCGCACGGGCTGATGGACCCTTTAAAATCCTCTAGAAGATCAATAATAATGCCTACAGATTGGAATTGCCTAAGGACTATGCAGTTTCTAACACCTTCAACATTGCCAACCTTAATCCGTATCACCCTGATGGAGAACTAAGCGAACACTATTCAGATTTGATCCTAAATCTAAAACAACTTGGAGGGAATGATGGGAATCGGGTTACTAGACCTCTAACCAGCAACCGAGCTCAAAAACTAAAGGGACTGGCACGATGAATCCTTTTATTCCAACAAACCCCTACTGAGGCTAAGTACTTCTTTGCCGAGTCACTCCTTAAGCCGTGCCAAATGACTGCCACTCTCTCGTAGATAGAATGCCAAGATAACTGCCAATCTTCATTCGCATTAGTACCGAGCCAAGCACTTACTCGGCATCACCCATGTTGAGATGCCGAGAAAAGAGAATCTAAAATAATCAAGCCATCCCTGCTCAGACAAGCAAGCTATCCGTACTTTTTTGTTCGCACCTCCTAACAACCTCACCAATGTAGCATCACTACGTGTACAGTATCATGTGCAAAATCCATTGCACCAATGATTGTTTTTCTTATATATTCATTGTTACCATTTTGTATCTTGTACATTACTTCCTTAGGAAATGTCCTTTTTGTCTTTTCCTTTTTAAGTAAGTTGCCTTAACTTATGGATATAAATACTCTTGTACTTGTAGCTATAAATCATTAGATTATCATTAATACACTTCTGTGTTTTTCCTTCTTTATGTAAACACTCTATTTACTCTCGGCATCGCTCTTATCCTTTCCCTTAAGCAAGGTTAGGTGGTGAGTAACCTTACTAGATTAGTTCATGCATCATATCAAATTGTGCCATGAGTTCTCGGAAGTTCTATTGATGTATTATATCCTCTGGAGCTATTCGTGGGTTTTGCTTATTATTTCATTCGTCATCATCACTCTTTTTGCACTTTCCCCATTAACCCTTTTTCGAGCTTTCTGCAAGTTTGGACTCATTCAGTAACCAGCCTTATCTGTTCTTGGTTACAGTTTATAACATGGTGAGTTAAAGACAGTGGCGGCCATGAGTTTCTTTTAGGGTCAAAACCTCCATTTTCATGCAACACTTGATTTTTATAGTGTTTTGACTTATGTAACCTATGTTTCTACTAATCTAAAACCATAATCATTTTATAAAAGTGTGCAGAAGTGTGATGAGGGGACAAAGATGGGGTGGCATGCATGGAAAACAAGAGCCTTGTCAACCTATTTGAAGATTTTCTACTAACAATTACACTACTCTACATAACTTAGCCTATTTGTGTTATAACTTCTACTAAAGGTAGTTTTTTCTTATACTTACCTTTGTAGACCTTCTTGAAATACCTTAGAACTTCTATGGAGTTATTATAAATTAAGTTTTAACAAAGAAAACATTAGTATGTATCATTATTTTGCAAGAAATCTAAGGAAAAACCTAACTTAAGTTCTTACCCGAGCAAAGTGTGGAAGGCCTCCCTTTGTGGTTGTGTGCCGTAAGCCTTAATGTGTGTAAGGGGGTGAGAGTGTGTCGAAAATAAGGGGAATGTGTGTGTGAGGCATGAGACTTGGTTTGGAGTGATTTGGAGTAGTGGTGGTGAAGTTACGGGGGTTGGCGTTAGGGTGGTTAGTAGTGGCTGAAAAGAGGAAGAAGAAGGAGTTTAGGCTTAATTTTTGAGAGGAAGTTTGAGGGAGTTTTTAGATGTGTTTTAGGGTTTGAGAAAATGAAAAATGAGGGAGGAGGAAGGGGATAGCAGGTCGTGGAAGTGAGGAGAGGTGGGGGGATAAGTGGTGAGTAATTTAGGAAAACAATGACAAGTACCAAATGGGGACCATATACTTCATCTACCTTTTGCTAATTTAGGTATGATCTTGTCTCCTAAGAGTACATGATATTTTAAGAAGGGATAAGAGTTTATCTTTTGGTCATTAATCATGTTTGACTTGTAGCTAATCAAGATGTAATGGGGTTGGTTAAGGATTAGGGTTTGATTATGGTAATTAGTGGTGATTAGGCATGATTAGGCTAATTAGGTGCAATTAAGATGTGTTTAGGGTTTGGTTGGACTTTGACAATATAATTTAGATATTTAAATGCCCTACACGTGTACTTAGGGTTTGGTGCTCGTTTATAGTAATTTGATCCACGTACGAGCTCGAAAGTTAGGGTTCAAATTACTTAGTACTATTGATCATTTGTATTAATCGATTCAACCTTACTATTAGTATTTATTGGTGACAATAAGATATTTGGTCACTTAATTAGGGTTAGATAGTCATTTTAGGGTTTCAATAACGTTCTAAGGTTTTTCAAGTATTAGGCTTCTTGCTCGTTTAGTTGGGTTTTTAAGGCTTACTTGAATTAAGGTTTTGGTCGAACACTTAGGATTTGATTCCTTTGCTTAGGTATTATTATCATGTTTGGAGTGGTTCTAAGGATTATCCAAGGACTCCTTGATCCGATTCCACTTTTGGGTTATCAAAATTTCATGGGGTTTACATTTCGAAGGGGTCCTTTAAGCTCCATTGAGTTTCTTAAGCCTCAAGAGCTTCTTTTTAAGCCATAGGCTTATATTAAAGGCACTGAGTTTTTTGCATATTGAAGATGAGTTTAGCCATATAAGCTTCAAGGAAGTTGGGTTTCACCAAGCCCATCAACCAAGGCAAAAGCACATAGATCCATAAGGAAAAAGAGACTTCAATATTATGCATTGGGATCATCAAAACATATCCAACGATCCTTTATCATCTACTCATCTCAGCTATCTATCTTAAGATCATGCAATAGTTAAGATCAAGAGCTGAAATCTATAAATAAGAATCTCTTCCTCCTCATTTGAACATTTAGTTCAATCCTTTGTTACATGCTCTCTATAAGAAATCAAATTTATCTATTTCTTTTGCTACACCTTTTTCTAATGACATCCTTCCATGTATCACCAACTCAAGATTTCTCCGAGTCAACAGGTACTCGACTTCCATGTGTTCAATAGTTTACGACAACCCTTCCTCACAATATATATTACCTTAAAAAATATATTGATTAATTGTATAATTTTCTAATTAAGACACCGAACTTAATCTTATAAAACTTTTTTACATTTTGATAAATGTGCTATGTCAAAAATAATACCTTCACAAAAGATATAAATTGATATTCGTAATAAGATGAACAATGGTTGTCACAACTCTAACGAAAGAAGTTGTCAATGGTCTCGTTCTATAAATATATATATATATATTATTTAAACCTTCCCCCTTATTGGTCTATTAGGTACTGTTAAAAATTAAACAATTGTTAAGTTACTAAAGTCTCCTTTACTTGCCCTCCATATTCTATTCAATTATATTTGCAACTCTTATTTTTTTATTTTCTCTTAGGTTAGTTTAGTAAAATAATAAAATAGATAGTTTACATATTTTTGTATATTACAAAGAGACATATATCAACAATGCATATGCTCATAAATAAAATTATCTAATAAGCCATAAGTCTTGTTTAAACTATATTTTTTCTAGCTTAAAAGTAAAAGGAATTATTTATTTTATAGATTTACATATATCTTAGAGGCTCGTGGTTCTTCAATAACATATGCTAACCGTTCATTTAATCATGCTATAATATATATTAAAGTTTAATTTTGATAAAATTACTTTGGAGTTAATAATCAACTACATTATTTAATAGGTCTACTAAAACATAAAGATTTTTGGATAATTGTAATGGAGGGAACATGCATTTACATTCAAATGTAAATAGAGGCTATACTTTTAAGTGATATTGGAATAAATGTTGCATCATATAATATGTACAGTATATATGTGCATGTGTAAAGTCTAAATAAAAGATAAAGGGGAAATTACAAATAACTCCCCTAAATTTTGACTTAAGTGTAGATTGACCTAAAACTTTCTAACTCCTTAAACTTTAATAAATTAGTAACATAAAAGATATTTCTTTTTTTAGTTAGAAAAAATCACACTATTGTCAAAGTTTATGTGATCTTAAAACACATTTTGACAAGTTTAGAAGGTATTTCTATATCAAAATCAAAATTTAAGAGGATTATTTTCAACTTATGAAGGTTATTTGTTAATTTATCAAAATTTAAGAGATCATAAAGCACACTATAAAAGTTCAAGCAGTCGATGCGTACCTAAGTTAAAGTATAAGGGGATTTTTTGCATTTTTCCCAAAAATAAAGTTGCAACACATTGTATATATGCCTTCAAGTGCAAGTAAAAACGTGTCTTATAAAGAAGCTAATATAATAGTAACAATGAGGAAATCAACATTATTAATATACATCACGCATTATAAATAACATTTATTTTTTGGTTTGCACCACTCAAAAACATATATTTTCTATTCTCATATCTTAAAAAAGCTAAGTTCAAAACTCGTGATGAAATTGCAATGCTCAAAATCCTAAGCTTTCTTAAGAATACTTGAAGCCTAAACATAACAAGATTTCTAAGCCCAAAAGCATGAAACCTTAATTCTATGACCCCACCCACTTTACGACCCCCAAATTCGGGTCTTCAAACTAAAGAAATGGATTTATCTTAAACAACAATTGCTCATGAAACTAAGGCAAGCCCAACTTTAGTTTTTCCCTAAGGTTCTTAACTTGTAAACTCAGGATTGAATTAATGAAGATTTTCTCTTGAAATTGGCCGCAACACATTAATATCCATTCACTCAAACCATTGACCAAAAGCCTCACATTGCAAACCTAGAAAAGACTTAACTGATTGACTATACTATACCATTTACAACATGGATTGCAATTTTTAGAATTGATGCCTGGAGTGAAAATAAGCATATGAGTTGTGAGGAAATCCTCTTGGACTAAATATTTCAAGTAATGATACCTATTCCTTAGGTAAAAAATCAAAGAGCGATTGAGTACTCCCTTAAGGGCATGAATGGTCATTTATCCTAAGCTTGAAATCAATGTTTTTAGAAAGTTCAAAAATCATGAAATATGGTCTAAGAAACAAAATTGAAAGAATGAGTAATCATTGGACAATAGGGCAAGCCCACTACTTAAATGTGATCTTTAAAGCTTACGAGATTCCTTTACTTGCAATGCAACTATCCATAAAAAAGAGTGCATTTCTCCTAGAATTTTTTTGCAAAAACCTTTCTAGAATAGAGGTGAAGAACTTTCAAAAGTTGTCAAAGAGTCATTAGAATCCTTCAAGTCTATATCAATTTGTCATTTTGCACTTCTTTTGAAACTCATCAAAGTTCTTAAAACTCCTAGATCGCCTACCCTTTAAGGCACTTCCATTTCTTAGGTAATCTTAGATCTCTTGCTCGTAGGAATGCCATCCCGTCCCTTTAGGATCACTTGCTCAAAGGAGCACTATCTTATTCTTTCTTGGATCGCATGCTCTTTGGAGCACTATCCAATCCTTTCTAGGATCTCTTGTTCAAAGGAGTACTATTCTATTCTTTCTTAGATCGCATGCTCTTTGGAGCACTATCCAACCCTTTCTAAGAGCGCCATCTAGTCCTTTCTAAATGAGCGCTATCCTATTCCTTCTAAGGTCACATGCTCATTGGAGTGACATCTAGTCCTTTCTAAGATCGTTTGTTCATAAGAGCGCTATCTTATCGTTTATTGGATTGCCTGCTCATTAAAGTGTTATCTTACCCTTTATCGAATCGCCTACTCATGAGAGCACTATCCTATTTTGTCCTTAATTGGATCGCATGCTCATAAGATGTGAGCACTATCCTATTTTGTCTCTAATAGAGAGTCATCTTATCTTTCCTTCGAAAAATCTATCCTTTTAAGTAAGTGATTCTTAAAGAAATTTGTCTTCTTAAGAGTACCCTCTAGTATAAGCTAAGGTTATCTTTTAAATTCTTAAGAGAGTTTTTCATTTAAGGATACCCTCCCTTTCAAGCTAGGACTTGATAAAAGCATATTTTTCATGTTTTAATGTGAAAATTAAATATAATTATTATTGATTTTATAGAAATTATTAAGAAATGATACTTAATTATTTTCATTTGGACATTTTAGGAATTAGAGGATTCAAGAGTGGAATTACGAATAATTTAGAGGAGTTTTACGCAAATAAACAAAGTCTGAATCAATACGTTGCAATTTGGAATTGAAGGCAACCGACCTACAATGTACACTGGCGACCTTTGGAGTCTATGCCGCCAGCCTTGAAGCTTACATCGCCAACCTATCAGTTGGCCTTCAATGAAAAAGAAACCTTACGTAAGATAACCTTGGTTTTCTCTATAAATAGCCTTATGTTTCATCATTTGAGAGACTTTTGACACATAAAAACTTTCCTTAGACTTAAAGAATCGTAGAATAGTCATTAGATAGTTCTTGAAGAATTCATCTGTAGAATCGCTTAGATCGTTGAGAAGATTTTGTTTTTGCTGTGGAGACCAAGTTTTAGAGTTGCAATTAAGGTTTATCTTTTCCAATTATAAAATTGGTGATATCTATTTTAATTATATTTATGCAATTATGTGAATTATTCATGCTTTAAATTATGAATTTCCTTGCAATTTCAATTAGCAATTGTGCTTCCATTTGAAATTCCATAGCTGACTAAATTTATTTGTGGAAATTGATGGAACCCTAGATAGCTAAGATGATGATTATGTTCGTGTTATAGGATTAATAGATATAGGGATGATTCGTGATTGCAATTTTTATGATTTCGATTATAATTGTTTAATTGATTATAATTGTTAGAAACCTTAGTGATACAGGAGTTCATATAGGGTTTGTTAGAAATTCTTAATTAATTTGGTTGATTATTGTAGAAGCAGCGTTAATTGAATTAATTAGAAATTATCTAAAGATTAATGCAATATTTGGTGATTGATTATTTATTAAGACATTAGGATGATTGATTTATGACATTAAACAATTATAGTATTAGGAGATATATGATTATAATTTAGAGTCCATTGTTAATTGGAGATACGGAAGTTGACTGATTAATTAAGGGTTTAAATCCTTCAGTTTTAAGACATAATAATTTCACTTGAATGATCATATAGCTATTAATCTATATAACATGATAACAATTTGATTTGCATAATCTAGGGTAGATTCTGTTTTCCTACAATTCTCAATTGATTGCTTAGTTTTAGATATTTTATAGTTATTTTCTTTTCGACAGCTTTAGTATAATTATTAGATTAGTTAATTTATTTTTTATTGCCTAAATATTAATAAGAACCAGTATAGGATTAGTAATTTCTTAGTCCTCAAGGGATCAATAACCTTACTTATTATGTATTACTTGATTCTGATCTAGTATACTTGCTGGAGTACTCACAATTTATTTTTTATATATCGTTTAAGTGAATCAGGACCTTGTTTATCTAACTTTTCAAGTTAGAATCCTTTTAACCTGACCTTTCAAGTCAAGACCATATTTTTAAGTCTAAGCCTGTTTACCTTAACCTTTCAAGTTGAGACTTTGTTTTTCTAGCGTTTTAAGTTAGGATTTTATCCTTTTTGCCTCGACTTATCAAGTCGAGCCCTTTACCCTTTTATCCCAACCCATCAAGTTAGGACCATATCCTTTTTACCCTAACTCATCGAGTCAGGATCTTACTCCTTGTACCTCGATCTGTCATGTTGAGATCTTACTCCTTTTACCCTGATCCATCATGTTGGAATCTTACTCCTTTTACTCCAACCTGTCAAGTTGGGATCTTTTCCCTTTTACTCTAACTTGTCAAGATCGGACTTTTATCCCTTTTACCTTAATCGATCAAGTCAGATCCTTATTCCTTTTGTCTTGACCTGTTAAGTCGAGACGTTATCCTTTTTGCACCAACTTGTTAAGTTAGGTCCTTATCCTTTACACTGCAACCTATCAAGTTGGGATCTTAGAATCTTACTCTTTTTACACTAACCTTTCAAGTCGAGACCTTATCTAACAATTTAAGTCAATATTCTTTTACCTTGCCCTTTTAAGATGAGACACTACTTAGCTGACCTTTTAAGTCACAATTTTATCAATTCAAGTTAGGATTTAGCAAAAATGGGCTTGTCTTTTTGTCATTATAACGAAGTTTTATTCAAACTTTCTTACAAAGAGTAGTAGCTGTAAGCACTCTATTTTTGTCTTCTTATTTTCCTATTTTTAATTATTTTAGGCTAAGTTAACAAAAGAAAAAATCCAAAAAATTAAAAATTAAAAAGTATCAAGTGTCCAAGTTAAGTTGGTTGGTCATTTAGGGTCAAATTAGGCAATCATGTAAAATATACATGCGATTTACTAAATTTAGAGTTTTTGAAAATTTTGGGATTCATTAGAAAATTCTGACTTAACCGATCAAGTCAGATCCTTATTCCTTTTGTCTTGAACTGTCAAGTCGAGACGTTATCCTTTTTGCACCAACTTGTTAAGTTAGGTCCTTATCCTTTACACTGCAACCTATCAAGTTAGGATCTTAGAATCTTATTCTTTTTACACTAACCTTTCAAGTCGAGACCTTATCTAACAATTTAAGTCAATATTCTTTTACCTTGCCCTTTTAAGATGAGACACTACTTAGCTGACCTTTTAAGTCACAATTTTATCAATTCAAGTTAGGATTTAGCAAAAATGGGCTTGTCTTTTTGTCTTTATAACGAAGTTTTATTCAAACTTTCTTACAAAGAGTAGTAGCTGTAAGCACTCTATTTTTGTCTTCTTATTTTCCTATTTTTAATTATTTTAGGCCAAGTTAACAAAATAAAAAATCCAAAAAATTAAAAATTAAAAAGTATCAAGAGTGTCCAAGTTAAGTTGGTTGGTCATTTAGGGTCAAATTAGGCAATCATGTAAAATATACATGCAATTTACTAAATTTAGAGTTTTTGAAAATTTTGGGATTCATTAGAAAAATATATATTTAAAAAAAATAGTCTAGTAAAATATTTCAGTTCATAAAATGGACTCTTATCCAATTTAAGAAATATTTTTTTTAAAAAAGTAGACTAATTAAAAGAAGACTCGTAATTTATTAAAATAAAATTTTGTTAAAAATCCTTGGTATGTATATTTTGGGTTATTTAAGTGTGTTTGAGTCAATTTAAAATAAGTTAGAGTTAACTGGGTTTAGGTTTGAAAAATAAAATTAAAGTTAGGCCTAGTTTGAAAGCTCAAGTATAATTTTAGTGCATAATATAATAAGAAATTGAGTTTAGCCTAGTCGGTAGGGGGTGTACATGGGAACAAGAGGTCATGAGTTCAACTCTAAGCAGTAATAAGGTGTGCAAATTTATTTATTTATTTTTTTACTAGTTCCTTCTTCACCCACTATAATCATGAAAATGAAGGAGAAAGGTAGCCAATCCAAGTCCTATTCCACTTTATCAAATCATCCTTTTTTTTGTGTGTGGTGGATTTACACAAATAATTTCATAATAAAGAATTTGATGAGATCAAATGGAACCTAACTCTTATCCATGGTTAATCGAGAACAAACCATAAGATTGAAGTGGTTAAATAATAAAGGGGATAGGATTGAAAAGCACACACAAAGACATCCACACAGTCGTTACCCATCATCTTTGACACCAACACTAAGAAGTTTGAATAATAAAGGGGATAGGATTGAAAAGCACACATAAAGACATCCACACAATCGTTACCCATCATCTTTGACACTCTTGCTTTAGATATACTTCACGTAGTGATTTTATAGGATTTCCCTTATTTTTGCTTGTTTTCAAACAAACCGATATTTAATTAAGTAAAATTTTGATTTTAAGATTTGAACTTCCTGGATTGAAAACGAAGAAAAGGAATCAAGTTTCACTCAATTTAGAGATTAAATAAAGAAGTTTTGAATTGATGCCATGTCTTAGGTCGTGTTCATGCAGTAAGAGAAAATAACAATTTTTGGTCAGAGTTACACAACTGTATCCCAAGCCATGTCCACTTAGGAACAAATTTTAGTACCCAAAGTCAGTGAGTTATGTAAGCCCTGCAATTTGGTGTTCGGAGTTCGAACTGTAAAATTTAGGGCGATCGAGTAAATTATTCAATTAAGCCCAAATTTTGCGACAAAGTTAGAACTATCAGTAAAAGTGATCTCAAGGGTTTAGATTTAGGAAAATAAATAATAAAATAATTAATTGTTATAATATTGAACTATATGTAAATTTCCTGTTATTTATCAAAAGCACGTAAAACGAGTTCCGATAACTAACAAATCGATAGAAATAAATTATATGCACACTAAAAATCATAAAATAACTTCAACAATATTTAGAAATGTTTATTTGTATCATATATGTATTTATATGTAAGTAAAAATACGCAAAGTTACTTAAAATACCTGAAATATGCTAAAATAATACTAAATAATTAAAGAAAAATATGAAAAAATGAAGAGAATTCCAGAAATGATGTGGGGCAAGTTGGAATTGAAGAAGAAAAAGTAAACCAATAAAATTAAGCCAAATAAAAAGTGAAAAAGTAAGAGATAAGGGACACTTAGCAAAGGAAAATTAGAAGAAAAATCCCAAACCCAACTATAAATTCAGCAAACCACTTCCAAAACCTCATTTGGTCAGTTTAGCATCAGAAAAAAAAATTAAAGAGAGGAGAGAGTAGAGGAAAAACCAATTTTAGCAAAATTAGATAAGATGGTGTATATTTAGGGTTTATAAAGGGAACTCATATCCATCAACCACCTAGAGAGGAATGACCACCACCAATAGACAATGGACCCCAATTCTACAATTGTAGACAATGGTGGAGTCACCGCTAGTGGCTGGAAGATTGTCGATCTATGAGTTTTGATTTTCTTTCCTAATTTGTTTAATTTAGTAAAAATATCAAATATGCATAAAAAATTATGAAATTTGGTTTCTTTAGGCATTTTTACATTTAGAATTAGAATATCTAACAATTTTTTTTTAAATTAGAAGTTCTTATATAGGTTCCTTAAGAACAGGCTTGATTCCAACGAATTTGTATGAATTTTCAAAAATAGTAAAAAATATTATTTTGAGCTAATTTTTTGTGTCCATATTCCTTATATGATATATTTAATTTACATAAAAATAATTTTTGATAAACTATACATTTAGTACTTATTAAAATTATTTTGTTAAATCTGCCCTATTTTTCATATGAAATAAATAATAGGTTTTTAATTAAATTCCTTAATGAATCTGATTGGTAATGACTTCTAAAGTTTAGTTACAATTTTTGAAATATTTCGTTTGAATCTTATAATTTTATTTAGTCATTTACCTAATTTAAGCTAACCTTTAGCAAAATGGAACCTAAAATCGGTATACCGGAGAATAATATATATATAACTATCTTAGTAATTTTCATGATCATAATATAACAACCATAATTTACTTATTATAATATATTTTCTGTAACTTTATTGGAGTTTAAGGCATTAGTTGTATGTATTATGCATAATATGTACTAAATATATAGGTAAATGATATATTTTAAGTTAATTTTGTAATTTAGAGTTAATTAGATATAATTTATGATTTAGGATGTGATTAGACATTTGATATGTTATTGGAGGATGAAGGATGATATATATAGTATTAGAAGTGTTAAATAGGTGATTTAGGGGTGAATTATGTAATAATACATAATATGTAAATATAAGATATTAATGAGTAGAAAATATTATAATAATATTAATATAAAATAAATCTGATATTAAATATAAATTTATATAATTATATGAACAATGTAATTTTTCTCACATTAGGAGTAAATTCGGTAGTTAAATGAGGAGTAAGGTGTATTGTGCAGATTAGAATACTAATTAGAGACCAAATACGATATTT
Organism: Lumnitzera littorea; assembly: GCA_024138015.1. Classification (NCBI taxonomy): domain Eukaryota; kingdom Viridiplantae; phylum Streptophyta; class Magnoliopsida; order Myrtales; family Combretaceae; genus Lumnitzera; species Lumnitzera littorea. The sequence continues at coordinate 95,454,290 of JAMXBB010000011.1, forward strand.
AGGGTACTCGATTATAATATGAATATTTTCATATTATGATTCCGAATGAGTTTTTAGGGTTCCTGTATAACCTGTAATTAAAAATTGACTTATAACCTAACTTAAAAATCAACTCCAAAATTGAATCAGAACCTAGCTTAAATTAGAAATAATTGTAAGAGACTTAAAAACCTAAATAATTAAGTACACTAAAACCTTAAACTAAAGATAATAATAAGCGTTATAAGATAAAATCAATATATGGCAATTATGTGAAAACTGAAACAACATTTGTATTATAGTGATTATTAGCAATGGCTTATGCGAGTTACACCTCACGTGAGCAAGCGAAGAATCCAAGTAAGTTAGGATTAATACGTTATTATATTTCAGAGTACTAATTTGTAGTACTTGAAGACTTGAGATTATACTTGGATGTGATTGTTAAATAGTTGACTATGAGCATGCTTGTATGTACTTGTTTCTGAGTTTGATGATGTGATTCTGATTTACTGCTCTGGCTTGTATTTATGTAATTTGTTTGAAATGATTGAACACCTTAAACCTAATTTAATTAAATATATGACTTGAAATTCTAACTAGGACTTGCATCATAACTCACTAGGGGAAACTTAAGGTTCTTTGGCCAAATATCGACTTCTTCGAAAGGGATAGCGCTAGTTAGCATAATTGGTCCTTTCTTCATTTTTAGTCAAACTAAGTTATAAGTGAGGAGGTTACAGTAAGGATGAAGTTAACGGTTCGAAGGTAGTCACGAGAGAAGTGGTATCTCCATTGTACAAGCTTAAGTTTGATCATGAGCTATTGCATTAACGAAAACTCTTAAACTCGGATTAGAGTGGGTGTTGTCGAGCCTGGTTTTTTCCCTTTCGGGTTCTTAAAAATTAAGTCTTCTTTAAACTGACTGGTATTAAACCCTACCCGTTTAATATCGACCTTTAACTAGGGTTTAAAGAAAACCGATCCTTAATTTGAAAACATTTTGTAGTCGCCAACCGACCGAAGTTGAGAAAAAAGTGTTAAGTTATAATTAATTGGATGAATTGGTTATAACTTAGCCACAGGTTTTTCGATAAAAACCAATTTTGTAAAACTATTTTAAAACAAAAGGTCTAGATTCGGAGGTTATGATCTTTAAACCCTTACGGATACCATTAATTCTCTAATTTTAATCTTAACCTTAAAAATCACTTTTTAATTATAAGATAAAACTCAATTATTTGACTAAAATGGGATAATTTGAACAATCTAAACTAAAAAAAGTAAAATCATTTTTTTTTACCATCGCCTCGCAACTGCCTACATACCTACTATTCAAGATTAGACGTATGTAGTTTTTCTTTTTTTTTTTTTTTATAAAATTTTGGTGAGTTAATGGATTTTAATTAAAAAAAAGGTTGAGTTTACGTTTTTACCCAGTTCGATTTATTTAAGGAAATTTTCCTAATCAGTGTTTTGTTTTTGAAAATTCTAAAATAGTTATAATCTAGAAAAAGGTTCATTTATTTATTTTTTATTTTTAGAAAAATCGATTTTTCTAAGTGATAAAATGAATTTGTTTATTTACTAACTTATTTATCTTTTGTTACCTTCTTTATTTATTTATCCATTTGTACAAGTAAATAAAAGATTTCCCTTTTCTTTTCTATTCTTTTTCTTTTTCTTTCTTTTTCTCTTTTTTTTTTTTTAGTTTTACAAGTATATGAATAAAAGGATAAATAAAAAATAATAAAAATAAATAAATAAATAAATTGCAGACAAGGTTAGGCTTGGGTCGGCTTAGTCAGCTTCATTTAGCTCCGGTTGGCTTGTATAGCTTGAATCGTCTCGAAAAGTCGAATCAAAGTGTCTTACCTAAGGTTTTTGAATGCGAGGTTTCTGATGGTAGTGATGGTTTTCACCGAAAATAACCGTAGAGGTAGCTATCCTAAAGAGAGAAAAGGATCGGTCTAGAGAGAGAAAGCTTTGATTTGCTTACCTAGAACGTTTCTAAACTTGTGTTGTACGTTCTTATGTATTTCCTGACTTGTATTTATACTAAACACAGTTTGAAATAAGCTTGAAAAGGTCATTAATAGAGCAAACAACCATGAATGGGGATGTTGAAATTTTTTTTTTCTCATTTTTGGAGCCGATTTATTACCGAATTTAATTAAATTTGGACAAAAAAATGGTCTAGATTCAAAATATGCCATGTGTATTATATGATTTCATTGTTAATTCAATGATATCATGTAGTAAATGGGGTAAAAAATGACCCCAAACTAAGCACACGTAAAAGAAAAAAAGAAGAAAAAAAAAAGACGATGGAACTGGAGCTGATTTCGCAATCTGGAAAGAAGAAGAAAAGAGGGGGAGCTGGTCACGTGCAAGGCATGTGCTAGGCGCCCCTACGCATACGTTTGAAAAATAAAGGGTTCAATGTTGTGCACCCTCTGCTCTCTTTCTAGGGTCGAAGGCCCTAGGCTTGAATCTTACAGACCAGGTTTTTAACCTAAGCTTGATTCTTACAGATCGGGTTTTTAACTTGGTCCAATTCCCATCCTACCTTTTTTTTATTATATAAATTTATTTACTTAAAAAACTAAAAATAAATAAAGTTAGAATCATTCCTTAAAAGATTTTCTTATTGTTATTTTATTATTATTTAGGTTTTTTCTCTAAATTTCTTATTTTTTGTCTTTCCTCTAAATTCCTTTTTTTTTTGTTTTTTTTTTCCTATTTTCCTTTTTTTTTGTATTTTCCTAAATTTCATATTTTTAGGGTTTCTTACTTTTTTATTTTTTGTACTTTTCCTGACTTAGGACCTTATAACCTATTTTAAAAAAATAAGAAGGGGAGAAAAAATGAGGTGTTTATAGTTGCTCCTCTTTATGGTAAGGTTTAAAGAAGACTTTACCACAAAGATAAAGGAGATACTATTTTTACCCTAAGGGTGGATTTTATCTTAAAAAGTGCTACAACTAGCTAGCTATCATAGGTCCAATCTACTGGGGATTTGGAAAGAAGAAATGAAGTCTGGTTATACTCTTATGAGTTGACAAACCATGGTGAAACGGGCAAAGTGCTCCTTGATTTGGCTAAAGCTCTATAAGAATGAGGAAACTTTGTCATGTCCTAATGAGCTGATTAACCAAGGTGGGCAAAGCGTTTCTTAAGTTGGCTAAGACCCTTAACTGATAGAGAAAACTTGGCTGTACCCCAATGAGTTGACTAACCAAGGTGGGCAAAGTGCTCCTTGAGTTGGCTAAGACTCTAAATTGATAGAGAAAACTTAGTCGTGGTCCAATAAGTTGACTAACCAAGGCTAGCAAAACATTCTTAGAGCTGGCTAAGACCCTAAACTAAAAGAGAAAACTTGGTGCACCCCAATAAGTTGACTAACCAAGGTAGGCAAAGCGCTCTTTAAGCTGGCTAAGACCCTAAATTAAAAGAGAAAACTTAGTCATGCTCCAATAAGCTGGCTAACCAAGTTGGGCAAATCGCTCCTTGAGCTGGCTAAGACCCTACACTGATAGAGAAAACTTGGTCGTGTCCTAATGAGCTGACTAACCAAGGTAGGCAAAGTACCCCTAGAGTTAGCTAAGACCTTAAACTGAATGAGAAAACTTTGTCGTACCCCAATGAGCTAATTAACTAAGTTGGGCAAAATACTCCTTGAACTGGCTAAGACCCTACACTGATAGAGAAAACTTGGTCGTACCCCAATGAGCTGACTAACTAAGGTAAGCAAAACACTCTTAAAGTTAGCTAAAACCCTAAATTGAATGAGAAAACTGGGTCATACCCTAATGAGCTAATTAACCAAGGCAGGTAAAAAACTCCTAAAGCTAGCTAAAACCCTATACTAAAAGAGAAAACTTAGTCGTACCCCAATGAGCTAACTAATCAAGATAGGTAGAGCTCTCTTAGAGCTGGCTAAGACCTTAAACTAACTTAGTCGTACCCTAATAAGTTGACTAACCAAGGTGGGCAAAGCGCTTCTAAAGCTGGCTAAGACCTTAAAAGAGATGAGAGGACTCGGCTCAAAAGACTACTATGGATAGAGTCGTAGAAATATTGGTCATTATAATTCAAATGCACATGTAATGTTTAAAAACCAGTGTGCTAACATCGTATAGAAATACTTACCTGGCCTTTGTTGATAGCACCTAAACTGTTAAACCTTTCTTGAAAAGCCCTATCAAAATTGACTAGCTCACGATTTAATCCTTTTGTTGTCAACTTGAATGATCTTGATGCTAAACATTTAATACTTTGCCAGCTCTTTTAAGGAAATCATGGAAATTAGCTTAATACAGAATGCCACCCACTGTTGTTGTCTATTTTGGAACTTTTTATGAACCGAGACCCTTATTCTTGATCAATGAATATCTGTTGTAAGGTGATTGCTTACTTAGATTTCTCATTTCCCTAAAAAATAGACAATAAAACTCCCCATTGAGGGGGATCAATCCGTAATGAGGTATTTTTAAAGAGTTTTGTCAATTACCAATGTCTTAAATCTCATTTCTTAACTTCTCTTGTGTTTTCAGTGTATGGGGTCGATTTAAATGAAGTAAGGGGAGCTGGACCTTTTAATGGAGAAGGTAATTATTCCAACAATGACAATGGCCAAAGATACCAACTTTGCTTGCAAATAATGAAAATTAGACCATAATGTCATTCAAAATGACTCGCATTTCTGAGTTCTGACTAAAAATTTCCATTAACTTCTCATGAGTAGTATAACTTTACAGCATCAGTATTCACAGGACCTCTCAATTTTGGACCATCCATTTGAGAGAAAATTAAAGCCCCTCTCGGAAATACTCATTTCACGGCATAAGGGTCTCCATAATTGGGAGCAAACTTCCCTCTTAAACTTGTGCATTGGGGAGAACCTTTCTAAAAAACAGGTCACCTTCTTTGAAGTTTCAGGGTCATACACTTTTGTTGAAAGCCCGACCCATTCTTTGTCGATAACACTGATTATGCCACAAGGCTATCAATCTCCTTTCGTCAATCAAATTCAACTATTCGATGCGTTTCTTTACCTAATTAGCTTTGTCTAACTAAGTTTCTGATAGTACATTGAGTGATGGGATCTCAACCTCTACTAGTAACACTGCTTCAATGCATATACCAAAGAGTAAGGTGTTGCCCTAATTGACTTTCTAATAGAAGTTCGATAGGCCATGAGTGCGAATGGCAACATCTTATGCCAGCCCTTATACGTAACAACCATTTTTTTCAATGATTCTTTTGAGGTTTTTGTTGACTGCATCAACGGCTCCATTCATTTGGGTCGATAAGGAGTAGAGTTCCTATGAATGATCCTAAACTGTTGGCACAATTCTAACATAAGCTTATTGTTGAGGTTGGTGCTATTGTCAGTGATGATCGTTTCTAGAGTTTCGTATTAGGTTAAGATATTTCTCTTGATGAACTTAACTACGACCCGTTTAGTAATGCTTAAGTAAGATGAGGCCTCAACCCACTTGCTGAAGTAATCGATGGCGACCGGTATAAAGCGATGCCCATTGGATGATTTTGGACTAATCGAGCCAATGATATCTATTCCCCACATCGAGAAAGGCCACAGTGCTGGTAGTGTGTATAGTTCCTGAGGTAGGGCATTTATCTTATTTGCATAAACTTGGTATAAGTGACAGTACCTAATGTATTTGATGTAATTGCCTTCCATTGTTGACCAGTAGTACCTTAGCCTCATAATTTTCTTAGCCAGCATATAACCGTTAATGTGAGGGCCACATACTTCTTCATGTACTTTTTTCACTAACATCTCAACTTCCTTGTTGTTTACACACCTTAAAAGTGTACAGTCAAAAGAGCATCGGTATAAGGTGGACTCGCTCATTAAGAATTGATTGGCCAATCTCCTAATCATCCTTTTATCCTTTTCTCGACCTTTTCAGGGTATGTGCCTTGTTGTAGGAATATCTTAACATCATAATACCATGGCTTTTGGTTATTCATACTGTCAATTACCAGGCAAAAGGCAGGCTTGTCTTCAATTTCAATAGTAAGAGGCTGAATCTCGACTTTACCGGATATCTAGATCATGGATGCTAGAGTGGCTAAGGCATTTGCAAACTGATTCTGAGTCCTCGATACATGATTGAAGGTGATTTCTTTGAATTTCTCCATCAATTCAGTCAAGTATCGATGATAAGGTACTAGTTTAGGATCCTTCCTCTTGTATTCTCCCTGGGCTTAGCTAATAATAAGTGAAAAGTCCCCATACACTTCTAATTCTTGAATATCTTTATCTAGGGCCATTTTGAGTCTCATGATGAATGCTTCATATTCAGCGATATTATTGGTGTATGGGAAAACGAGCCTTATAGCCATAGGGTATTGAGTACCTTTAAGGGATATTAGTACTACCCCAATTCCACACCTAGACACGTTGGCTGCCCTATCGAAGAACATCTTCCATTTCATTGGCTCATCAACTTCTCCTTTATTAGGGCTTCCCTTGACTATCAATATATCTTCATCGGGGAAATTAACTTGCACTTCTTAGGGGGTACTATTAGAGGGATTTTCTGTTAACTGATCTACTAGAGCTTGCCCTTTGATTGAATTTTGATTCATGTACATAATGTCAAACTTTGATAATAACATTTGCCACTTTGAGATTCTGCCAATTAGGGCTGGTTTATCTGCCAAGTACTTCAAAGGATCATACCGAGTCAATAATTTAACTTGGTAGTAGAGTATGTATTGTCTGAGGAGATGCAACACCCAGACCAAAACATAACGAGTTCTTTCAATTTCTAAATCTTTTTGTTCCCCTTTAGTGAATTTCTTGCTCAAGTAGTATACAACCTATTTTTTTCCTTCCTCGTCTTTCTTGCTAAGCTTATATCCCATGGACTTTGGTAATATTGTTAAGTATAGGAATAAAGGCTTCCTAAGTTTCAGAGCTACCAAAATTGGAGGGTTCATGAGGTATTCTTTGATTGTTGTAAAGAATTACTCGCACTCTTTGTCCCAATTGATTCTTTTTCAACAACTTAAACAAAGGATGACACTTATTTGTGAGTTGAGATATGAATCAGGATATATAGTTCAAACGACCCAACAAACCTTTGATTTCTTTGAGTGTACATGGCGGGGGCAAATCAGCTATCGCTTTGACTTTATCAAGGTCCACTTTAATGCCCCTTTTGCTGATTATAAAGCCCAACAATTTCCCTAAAGTCACTCCGAAGGTACACTTCTCTAGGTTAAGCTTCAACTAGAATTTTCTTAACCTATCAAACAATCTCCTTAGATTATCCACGTGATTTTCTTCTTCTTTGGACTTTACAATCATATCATCAACATATACTTCAACTTCCTTGTGCATCATGTCATGAAAGATTGCTACCATGACCCTTTGATAAGTTACGCCGGCATTTTTTAGTCTAAAAGACATTATTTTGTAGCAAAATGTACCCCAAGTTGTAATAAATGTTGTCTGAGCTTTATCTTCTTCAAACGTTTGAATTTGATTATATCCGAAGAATCCATCCATGAAAGAGAAAAGATGGTTTCCGGCTGTGTTATCGACCAAGACATCAATATGAGGCAAGGGAAAGTTATCTTTAGGGGTTGCTTGATTAAGGTCTCAAAAATCCGTGCACACTCTGACTTTTCCATTCTTTTTCATAACTAATACTATGTTGGCTACCCATTCAGGATAATCAGATACGTTAATGAAACTGACCTTTAGTAATTTTCTGACTTCTTCCTTGATCTTCAACAGGATATCCAGTTGGAACCTTCTTAACTTCTATTTCTTAAGTTTGATATCCTCTTGAGTAGGTAAGCAATGGACTACCATTGATGGTAATACCATGCAAACACGTCTTGGTATTTAGATAGTAGTGCAATCATTTCAGCCTTTTGTTCTTCTTTTAGATTCTCTCCAATTCTCAATGTTTTGGCATTGTCATTAGTCCCAACATTAATCGTCTTGATTGGCTCATCAATAGAAATTCTACTCATTTCATGTTTTTGCCAGCTTTCTTGCACGCCATTATGGTCATTGATATCATTGGAGGTGATATCAATATTTTCATCACCTATCTGTGCAAGGTATCCATGGCCTTTGTTCGGAGCAATGGATCTGGGAAAAAGAATGTAAAAGAAAGAGTGTAAGGAAGAAGTGAAGAGAAAAGAGACTAATTTTTATTTAGGGGAATCTTCTTTTAAGTACAATTATTTGTAGAACAAAGGTAATTTATTACAAAACTTTATAAAATACTGGACTGTGATTCATCATTTACCCTAAAGAAAACTTATTGCTATTCATAGGGTTGGAGAACCAATTATACAGGTGCTAGGACTTGTTGGATGGATCCGCCGTTTTATTTCTACTGGAGGTATCCTCTTTAACAGGCTTTGAATTCTGGACTTCAGCTTGGATGAAAGTTTTTGACAATAGTGGGAAGGTCATTAGGGCGTGATACAATCTGTCACCTTTTTTGCCCTTCACTTGTATATTTTGCAGCTCATCCATTAGAGTTGGGATGTAACCTAGCTCATAGGTCCCAAACTGACCTTCTTTGAATTTTGCCTCTCATACTTCTCTTGATTATCATGCACACCTCTTTGAACATTTGGAGCCCAACGTGCTCTTGCTCCTTAGTGCCAATATAGGGTATGGCCATTTCTTTATTTATTTCATAATCCTGGTCACCTAGAATCGTTATGACTTGGCCACTAGAGATGAACTTAACCTTCTGATGAAGACTTGAAGGTACGGCCCTTGCTAAATGTAGCCAAGGTCTTCCTAATAACAGATTGAAGGTCCTTGGGATGTCCAAAACTTAGAATTAGATGTTGAATGTTTATAGGCTAATATTAATTGATAAGTCGATCTCCCTTATAATTTCTCTCTTGGATCTGTTAAAAGCTCGAACCGTTGTTAAGCTTAGTTTAATTGCAGTCACATCGATGCCAAATAGATCTAGGGTAGTGAGAGGACAGAAATTCAATGATGAGCCATTGTCGATGAGGACTCTTGCTATGATAATGTTGTTTACCCTCGCTGTTATAAAATGGGGTTTAGTGTGTTGATGGCCTTCTTTACCTAGTTCCTTGATAGAGAAAGAAATTTGATCCATAGTGAGGACAGAGTTGGTGACAGACCCTATTCTTTCAGGAGGTATTTCAGAAGGGACCTTGACTTCCCTCAATGTTTTGAACAAAGCTTCCCGATGCAATTCTGACACCATTAATAAACTCATGAGGGATATTTGTGCTGGAGTCTTAGCGAACTGATCCATTACTTTATATTCGCTAGACTTGATTATCTTAGTGAAGGCAACAATCCTTCTTCATGTTCATCTAGTTCATTGTCTGGTCATTCTGGCATGGTTTTCTTTTTCAAGTCTTCCATTGGATTGTAGATTCTACTAGAACGGGTAATCCTTCGTATAAGTGAGCTCAATTTCCCTTGATTTACTACTTGGTAGTTGAGAGGGGTAGTTTTATAACTTTCAGGGGCTAAGGGCACATGGAAGGTGTACCTTTTAGTCTATGGAACTTATTTCTCCTCTTGCTTGTAGAATCTATAGATTTAGGGGCTCTCAATTGGAACCAATCGTATTAATGGCGGGATCTGATTTGTCAAATATCATATTGATGATGGGCCTATGGTTAGGCAAGGGGTTGTTGTTGATGTTTGGAATTGGAGCCTCTACAAAGTCCAATTAGACTGTGCCTTTGTCGATTGAGTTTTGAATTTTATTTCTTAATCTCTAGCATTAGTCGGTTGAATGGCCTATCTGCCCTAAATGATATTGACATCTAGCGTTAGGATAAAAAAATTTTGGTTTATATCTTTCACTAGGAGGCTCAGAATGGATCTAATTGTCTTTTCTCAATTTTTCAAGGACTTAGCTGAGGGGAACCAATATCTTGGTAAACTATCTCGAAACCCTGCTGACTTGTGGCTAACTTTGGAATTGTTACTGTATTGGTGGAGGATTTGTTCTGAAGGAGACCCGAGTATTGGGCTTAGTGTTTGAATTCACCATGCCGATAGTTACTTTTTTGGTTTTGCTTATTGTAGGCTTTACAAAAGGCAGTTTTCTATCTGATGGCTCTTGTAACTTACTAGAAGTGACAATACTTTCAATTCGACATCCCGCAACTGCTATCTTTGCGAAATTAGAGGAGGCTTACCCAATCGAATGAGAAAATTAAGGTCTTTCAAGAGTACTAATAAAAGCTGAAATTAGCTCCTCCTTAGTCATGGGGGTAGATACTCGCATAGTTGAGGATCTCCACCTCTGGGCATACTCCTTGAAGGACTCATTATGCTTTTTTCGCAGGGTGACCAAGTCCATCATGGTTGGTGCCACTTCAACATTAAATTTATACTACTCATAAAATACCCTAGCTAGCTTTTCCTATATGTTCACTTGATTCGGATCCAATTGGCCATACCAAGTCAAAGTAGGGCCAGTTAGGTTATCCTAAAAAGTCTGGACCATGAGCTAATCATATTGCACGTACTTGCCTATCTTACGCACATACAGCCAGGTGTGTAGTTTAAGGCATCCAATCCTATCATACTTTTTGAAGTCAGGCACTTTGAATTTTTCCGGAAAACTTCCAAAGTTGTAGGCAGAAAAATTTGTTATATCAGCTAACTTAAATTCATCATACCTTTCGAGCATTTTCATTTTTTCAGTGATTTGTTAGGTTAGTTGTTTCTTAAGCTCTTTCAGTCTGTCACGATCAACTTTGGTCTTTGGATTGATCGAAAATGAGTAAGTACTCGGCTCGAAAGTCGAGTTGACTTTTGAAAAGACCCCTTCTATCTCAAAGGATTTGAAGGCCTAGTTGACTTTGGGGTAAGCTTCTTTAGCTTTGAGGGGTAGGGCTTCAACATTCTTCCTACATCGAGCTTTAGAACTTTCTTCATTTGATGGAGCCGAGGATTTAACCAAGGCGATGATGTCAGCAAGAATAAAAATTGATATTATGATAATAATAAAAATATACAATAAATCTGATAGGAAACTTAAATTAGGGTAATTATATGAAAAATGTAATATACAATAAATCAGATTAAGAATTCTTAGGCCTTTAGTGAATCATGAATTGAAGAATTATAGTTTGGAGCGATAATTAAGTGTGAGTGAAGCCAAATAAATATGAAATGGATAATGAAATCTTTATATAGTGCTGAGGCAAGTGGAATTATATCATTATATGGTACTTATAATTGGTTATATGAGATGGATAGTTATTAAACGAGACATGAGAAATGAAGTAAGACTGTCGAGTAAACTATGATCGAATATGTATGTAGGTACCCTCAAATAGTAGTAGGATGAGTGACAAGTGATGGTAGAAATAGAATTAAGACAAAAAGTATAGAAAGAATTAGGACTTTTAATTAAGAAGTTTCTTAGCTATTATAAGATCAATCTAGAAAGGCATAACTCTCCAGAAAGTAAATTTTATGAGATAGTTATCTATTAGTAAACTAATTATGATAAGGAATGTTGATCATAGATAGTATTTAAGGATTCGAGCTTAAAGGGATTAGAAGATAAGTAGTGATTTTATTGAAAGACTCTTCCTTGATTTTAGTTGAATGATGATAACTATGAACAAAAAAATTAGTTGATGAGTACCCTTACTGGAGAATATACAAATGGATGAAATGCAAGTACAATAATGATATTGAGGTATTCATTCCCTATAAGTTAGAAACTAGTGAACGGAAAAGGATTTAAGGTGATTGAGGTTATCGTTACCTATTAGTTTAGAATTTATATTGGAGGAAGGATATTAATCCATAGAATTGTAGGATATGATGGAAATGAAATTTAAAAGGAAAGTTACTGATGGTAGATTATGAGAAGTTTGTTGATATCTATAAAAAAGAGACTGAAGAAAATACCAATAAGTATTGGATCTATTAGTAACATATAAAGGTTCAAATGTATTTTTAAAGATTATTTTGTGGATATTCGAATTTCATGATTAAGTTAATCAAGAATCAAACCTATGGTCGAAACTCTGTATTGGATGTTGTAAATAAGGCCTTAAGAGTTAGAGAGTGGCTGTTAATTTTTAGAATAATATTATATTGGAATGATATTAAGATAGGATTAGTGCATAAATTGTATTCACAAAATTGGGTGAAACGAATGCATGCCAGCTGTATATGAAAATGCTTGCTATGATAACTATCAATGGCATGTTGATATACAAAGTTTATATGCATGGAGATATTAAAGATAAGTGATCAGAAGTAGTATACAAATTTGAAGACAATATGATTTTCAAAGGAGATAATAATATATATATATTTTTTATGAAGCTCATTGTATTTNTAATTTTCAAAATTTTTAGATAAATTTTAGGCCTTAAAATGAGGCATAAAATGGGTAATTTAGGGTTAATTAAGTAATTAAATAGTTAATTATTAATTTAGTGAATAATTATATGTTTTAGGATGTTGAAATCTGATAAAGTATGATACTTGTAGCATTTAGGGTGTTAGATGTAATTATTAGGTTAATTATGTAGTAAATAAGTAATAAGGAAAAATAGTAAATTTTAAGTTAATTTTGTAAATTATGGTAATTAGGTGTAAAATCTGATTTAGGATGGATTTAGATATTTTGAAATGATAATTGATATTGGGAAATGGTAATTAGAGTGATAAAAATATATTATGTTTATAATGATGTATATTATGTATATAATAAGTAATAGTATATAATACACAATTATTAGAAATATAATAAATAAAAGATATTAGAATAAAAATTGATATTATGATAATAATATAAATATACAATAAATTTGATAGGAAACTTAAATTAGGGTAATTATATGAAAAATGTAAGATTTTCTCATAACAGGGGTGAATTCGGTGATTTAATTAGGATCCGGATGTACCGCGCAAACTAGAACACTAGTTAGAGACTAAAAATATTATTTAGGATATTCGAAGATAATGCGATTAATTTCACATTATGGGTTGGAATGATTTCTTAGGGTGTACATATAAATCTTTAACAAAAAATTGAGTTAAAAATCTAATTTAGAAATCGATACGAAAACTGAAACAGAACTTAACACGATTCAAGAAGAATTGTAAAAGACTTAAGACCTAAATAATTAGGTATATTAAACCCTAAACAAAAGATAACAATAAGCGTTATAGGATAAAACCAACCTATAATAGTTATATAAAAAACTGAAACCACGTTTGTGTTATAAGGATGATCGGCGATGGCTTGAGCGAGTTGGACCTCGAGTGAGTGAGCGAGGAGTCCAAGTAAGTTAGGATTAATACGATGTTGTATTTTAGAGGCTCGTACTTGTTAGATAGTTAGTTGTATACATGTGCTTGATTATGAGTAATGCTATGATTTTGTTTGTTATTCTAGCTTGCATTATATGAAGTAATCGATCATCCTAAACTGAACTTAATAAAGACATGACTTGTAAATATAAATCAAACTTGCATGGCAACCCATTAGGGGAAACTTAGGATTTTCCGGCCAAATACCGACCCCTTCGAAAGGGATAGCGCCGGATAGCATAATGGGTCTCTTTTTCATCCTTAGTCGAATTAAGTGACAGGTGAGGAAGTCATGGCAAGGGTGAAGTCAATGGTTCAAAGGTAGTCGCAGGAGGAGCAGTGTCTCCATTGCACAAGCCTGGGTTTGGTCGTGAGTTGTTGCATTAACAATAACTTCTCAACCTAGATTAGAGCAGGCGCAATTTCTCTAATCTCACGACGGGTTGGATAACGTCGTGCGATGACATTTGCTTAAACATGCATTGCACCAAATGATTTGGTTAATAACCTTGTTTGTGTTTGTGTTGTAGTTTTAAGTCCTCCATCCTAACTTATTGAGTTATGGTTGCTTACATCCCTATAGACGTCCTGCAGGTGCTGGCTAAAAAGCGGCTTACAACTATTCTGAAGCTAGCAACTGCTGAATCCTAGGGAGTAAAGAAAAACATTTGAAGAATAAACATATATTTTTAAGGTTTAAGCTTTTATTTTAGAATTTTTCATTTCTGAATAATGTAATAACTGGGAAATATATTACTGTGAAACGTTGTAAACGTTAATTGTAATAACTAAATTATAGTGTATATATATATATTTTCTCGCTTTTTTAGGTAAATGATTTATTGAAATTACAAACTGTTTATTTCAAAGCAGGTTAGTCGTGGATGCCTTGTGTAGATTAAGTCTAAGATAGTGGTTGTAAAGCCAACTTCTATCTTCGAATGGTTTATATGGCGGGGCTGTTATGACTCTGCCGCTTCGGGGTGTAACAGCTTGTATTTAGTCTGTATAGGTCTTGACTTTAGGATCTGGTTCAACTGGTGCGGGTTGGATGACCTCTGGCGCTTGATACTGGATCTCCCTTACCTTATGGAGATGATCATATAAATACTCTTTAGTAACCCAGTGCTTGTCCACTTCTCCTAGCCATGCTCCTAAATCAATGTTTGGGCCAACAGTCATTATTTCCCATAACTATTTGATTGCCTTGAGTTTGGACATCTTCTGTGGTATTAGAATCCGAAGGTTCTCGTAATCCAAGGTCATGATATCCAACGAGGCCTATAGACTATACCTTGAATACCCTTGAATTGTCTAATCATATTGTTAGGGTAATAACCTATGCATAATTTCATCCCAATTAGGGGTATTGCTTGATAATTTTTAAAAACTAGGATTACCCTTTTAAAATTACTCCATCTTGTTGTCTAAAAGATATCGGCGATTTGGAAATTTCTCAACACTTCTACCCAACAGAAAGTGGATTTTCCTTTTAAAAGACAGACCTTATTGACAAATGAATCAATCAGATCGATGTTATGAGCAAACTTTCCTTGAATTAGATTGAGCTCATAACATTTTATGTAGCTCACGAACCATACAATTAGTAATGCTATGTTAGTCTTTAGTGCGCCATCATTTTTTTCTTTCAAAATACTGAGGCTTCTGATCTGTTTTGCGATGAGGGTCGAGATACATGATTTACCTTCAAGAAATTGGCTCATTAACTTAGCAACCCTATATTGGATGAGGAACTTTTCATTAAGGAATAGGAGTGTCCCGAATGCAGCCAAGATAAAGGCTTTTATTCTGTTCTGTCCCCAATTTTTGAGATTGCCACAGAAGATGCCCCGTTGGTTCGATTTAGGCTCAATGATGAACTAGGCTTTTAAGTCTTCCAATTTGATGTAGTTACCATTATAGCTTCCAAGGGCTTTGTTTACTTTAGCTTTTCTAACACCTAGGAATCTTGAAAAGGCATTTACGAGGTCCACTTCCAAATTCGAGGTGTATATATTTTCCAAAGAAGGGACTTAAAGTAGTTGGGTGTACTCTTCAAGCGTTGGGCTAATCAAGTGAGGCCTAAGTCGGAAAGCCACTTCTTTGAGTTCCTAAATATTGGTTAGAGCCTTAATCAAATTAATCTCTATCTTTACTTTAAGAAGTGAAAGAATGGGCTTGATCTTACTAAAGATGGTCTTTTATTCCCTCAGATTGAAGTATCGTAACCATTGGTCTAAGATTGGCTTAGGAAAAATGGGCTCACTTACAGATTTTTCCTTGAAGTAGACGGAGTTGGATGAACAAGCCATTTCCTAATTTGAATTAAAAAAGAAAAAAATATGTTACAAGATTGTCCGATTATTATTTACAACGATAAAACCTATTTACAGCAATTCTATATTTACAATTCATGAAAATTACAAGGGAAATAAAAAAAACTCCAAGCCATTCTATATTTTTATTCTCATCTTGCTTGATTATTCGTCGATTCTGGATGTTGTGAATGTATAAAGGGTAGGTTCTAAAGGTTCTTAAGCTTATGCGACCTCACTTGTTAAAGAACACTTTCATTACTCACATCAAGCTTAAGTGCGGATGGCTTAATCAACCCTGAGCGGTGGTTACACCACAGCACCTAGAGCTTACACGATGGCCTCCCGTCTTAAGGTCCTAATACGGCTCAGGTTTAATCGTTTCTACCATACGTTTGTGGAAAATTAAATCCTACCCCTTAAATGATTAAATACTAAACTTGTAAGGACGTTAGTACAATTATGGTACAAATAACAAAAAGTAAATAAAATACAATAAGGTGATTTTTAGAGGCTAATTGTAATTTTGGAAAGTTGAATGGTTAATGCTTTTGACGTCTCTAGTGGAGTCGCCAACCTGTCGAGCCTGGTTTTTTCGCTCCTAAGTTCTTAAAAATTAAGTTTTCTTTAAACCGACCAGTATTAAACCCTATCCATTTAATACCAACCCTCGACTAGGGTTTAAAGAAAACTGATTCTTAATTTGAAAATGTTTTAGAGTCACCACTCGATTGAAGTCGAGAAAAAGTGTTAAGTTATAAACAATTAGATTGGTTATAACTCAGCCACTAATCTTTCGATAAAAATTGATTTTGTAAAACGGTTTTAAAACAAGAGGTTTGGATCTAGGGGTTATAATCTTTAAACTCTTACGGATACTATTAACTTTCTAATTTTAACCTTAACCTAAAAAATTACCTTTTAATTATAAGATAAAACTCAATTATTTAACTAAAGGGGGATAATTTGAACAATCTAAACTAAAAAAAAGGAAAATTAGGTTTTTTTTTTAATTTTTATTTTTTATTGTTGCCTCGTAGGTACCTCCCCCAACTATTCGAGATTAGACGTACGTAGTTCTTTTTTATATAAATTTTTAGCGAGTTGATGGATTTTAATTCTAAAAAAAGGTTGAGTTTACATTTTTACCCAATTCGATTTATTTAAGGAAAATTTCCTAATTAGTGTTTTGTTTTTGAAAATTCTAAAATAGTCTTAATATGGAAAAAATGTTCATTTATTTTTGGAAAACCCGATTTTTCTAAGTGATAAAATGAATTTATTTATTTACTAACTTATTTATTTTTTTGTTATCTTGTTTATTTATTGATCCATTTCTACAAGTAAATAAAAGATTCCCCTTTTCATTTCTTTTCTTTTTCTTTTTCTTGTTTTTCTTCTTTTTTTTTTTCTTTCTCTTTCTCTCTTTTTTTTTTTAAAGTTTTACAGGTACATGAATAAAAGGATAAATAAAATAATAATAATAAATACAAAAATAAAGAAAAATTGCAAACTAGGTTGGGCTTGGGTCCGCTCCAGTCAACTTATATGGCTTAGATCGTCTCAAGAAGTCAAATTGAAGTGTCTTACTTGGAGTTTTTGGACACGAAGATTCTATTGGTGATGGTGGTTTTTGCCAAAAACAACCATGGAGGTGGCTATCCTAGAGAGAGAAAGTGATCGATCTAGAGAGAGAAAGCTTCAATTTGCTTACCTAAAGTATTTCTAAACTTGTGTTGTGTGTCCTTGTGTATTTTCTAACCTCTATTTATACTAAATACAGTTTAAACAAGCTTGGAAAGGTCATTAATGGAGGAAATAACTATGAATGAGGATGCTGGAATTTTGTTCTTTTTTTTTTTTTCATTTTTAGAGCCAATTTATTTTCGAATTTGACTGAATTTAGACAAAAAAATGGCCTCAATTCAAAGTATACCAAGTGTAAGCCCCAAAGTTCAGTCAAGTAACCGTAAGATTGAACTTAGAACCTAAGGTTTAGAGCGATCGGCTAAAGGATCCGATCACACCCAAATTATAAACTATTTAACAAGATACCAGTAAAAATGACCCTGTAAACTTAAATTTAAGAAAATAAGTAGTAAAATAGGAGACTATAAAATTTTCAAATTTTAAGCATAATAACTGCTAATTACAAAAAAGTGTAATATAATAACTAATAAATTATTAGAGATAAATTATATGTATACTAAAAATTTTAGAATAACCAAAATAATATTTAGGAATGTTCACGTGTACCCTACATGTATTTACGTGTAGATAAAAATACGCGTAATTACTAAAATTGGCCGAAAACTAAGTAAATAATTAAAGAAAAATACAAAATAATTATAAAAAAATCAGAAAAAAATAAGCTGATGCAAGATTAGGTCGTGACAGAAAAAGAAAAAAAATAACCAATAGGAATTTGACAAACAAAAAGCCTAAAATCATGGAATTGGGGCAAAATCCCATCAAATTAATGCACATTAAATTCTACAATTGTCTATAAATAGCAGGAAAAATTCAGAAGCTCATTTGGACAGATACAAATCAGATAAAATTAGAGAGAGTTGAAAATTCGAGAGAAAATTCAGAAAATAAAAAAAAATAAGAAAAACTGTGCAGTTAGGGGTTTTAAAGGGAACCCACACCAAACGAGGAGCTGGGAGTGGACGGCCACCACCACCACACGGTGGTGGCAGCGCCCAGGCCGGCCGACAAGGCCACGGCGGCCCGCGGTGGCCGGAGCCACCTGAACCGGTGAGTTCAAATTCCAGCCCGATTCTTGTATAATTTTGTAAAATTAGTTATTTTGCCCAGAAAATTATGAAACTTGTTATTCTGAGGTTTTATTGTATGTAGATTTAGGGAAAAATATTGATTTAGTTTAATTATGTCTAGAAATATAGGGTTCTTAACAAATTGTTCAAAACCGAGCATGATTAAACCGGAAATTAAATAGGCTTAGGGATGTAGTTTGGGGCTCAAAATTTTTCTGTAGGATGCTCATGTGACATAGAACAGTGCTATGAAGCCATTTTTTTAAAATTAATTTTCGAAATCTTCAAGTTAATTTTTAGCCCTAAAATGATGGAAAAAATTGGGTAATTTGGAGTTAATTAGGTGATTAGGATGTTAATTACTGATTTGGATCTTAATTAGATGTTTAAGGAAGTTAATCTCTGCAGTGGAACCCTAATCCTAGCATTTAGGTACTAAGTATAGTTAATTAAGGAAATTAGGTAAGTAATATAAGAAATTAGTAATATGTGAAATTGTAAATTAATAAATATGGAAAATTAGGATTATTTAGATAATATTAGAGTAAAAATCAGAATAATATTAAATCTGAATTAAGATTGAATTTTAGGTAATTATATAAAAAAAATAAGATTCTTACATCGGAGATAAATCCAATACCCTAATTAGGACTAGCGTGTACCAAATAGCTTAGAATACTAAATTAAGACCCAATAGGATATTTGGAAACTCGAGCTTAATGTAATTAATTTCACATTAGGATTCGAGCATGTTTAGGATTTAAAAATCGAACCAAAACCTAATTTGGAAATTGATGCGAAAACCGAGACCGAACCCAAACCTAAACCTAAACCTAGAATAATTGTAAAAGACTTAATACCTAGATAATTAGGCATATTAAACCTTAAACAAAACCTAACAATAAGCATTATAGGATAAAACGAACCTATAACAGTTGTATGAAAAGTTGAAACCACGTTCGTGTTATAGGGATAACCGGCGATGGCCTGAGCAGATCGGACCTCGAGTGAGCGAGCGAAGAGTCGAGGTAAGTTGGGATTAATACGATGCTGTATTTTGGGAGGCTTAAGATTATGCTTGGTTGTGCTTGTTAGATAGTTGAATGTATGCATGTGCTTGATTATGGGTGATGTCATGATTTTGTTTGTTGCTCTACACATATTATATGAATTGTATGAAATGATCGATCACCCTAAACTGGACTTAATTAAATATACGACCAGTAATCATAATCGAACATGCATGGCAACCCGTTAGGGGATTTAGGACTCTCTGGCCAAATACCGACCCCTTCGGAAGGGATAGCGCAGGATTGCAAAATGGTTCCTTCTTCATCCTCAGTCGAACTAAGTGACAGGAGAGGAGGTCGCGGCGGGGATGAAGACAGTGGTTCGAAGGTAGTCGCGGGAGGAGCAAGGTCTCCATTACACAAGCCTGGGTTTAGTCGTGAGCTGTTGCATTAACGGTAACTCCTCAACCCGGATTAGAGCGGGTGCAATTTCTCTAATCTCACGACGGATCGGATAACGTCGTGCGATGACATTTGCTTGCACATGCATTGCACCTAATAAGTGCTTGAAAACCTTGTTATGTGTATGGTGTAGTTTTAAGTCCTCCGTCCTAACTTACTGAGCTGTGGTTGCTCACATCCCTATAGACATCGTGCAGGTGCTGGCTAAGAAGCGGCAACCAATTACTCTAAAGCTAGCAACTGCTGGATCCTGGGGAGTGAGGAAAAACATGTGAAGAATAAACACATATTTTAAGGTTTAAGTTTTTATTTTAGAATTACTTTTCATTTTGAATAATATAACAACTAGGAAATATATTACGGAGAAATATTGTAAACCTTAATTGCAATAGCTAAATTATAGCATATATATATTTCCTCACTTTCTTAGATAAATGATTTATTTAAATTACAAATTGTCTACTTCAAAGCGGGTTAGTTGTGAACGCCTTGTGTAGACCAGGTCTAGGATAGCGGTTGTGAGGCCAACTTCTATCTTAGGGTGGTTTACACGGCGGGGCTGTTACGACTCTGCCGCTTCGGGGCGTGACACCAAGTGTACTACATGATTTTACCATTAATTTAGTGAAATCGTATAGTAAATGGGGTAAAAAAATGACCTCAAACCAAGCACGTATAAAAGAAAAAATGAAAAAAAAAAAGACAAGGGAACTAGAGCTGATTTCGCAATCTAGAAAAAAGAAGAAAAGAAGGGGCGCTGGTTACGTGTAAGGCATGTACCACGAGCCCCTACGCCTGAGTGTATTGCATGCGCGCATCTAAATAATAAAGGGCGCGATGTTGCGCGCCTTATGCTCTCCTTCTAAGGTTGAAGGCCCTGGGCTTGATTCTTACGAACTAGGTTTTTAAACTAGTTTGATCCTTATCCCCTCTTTTTTTTCATTATATAAATTTATTTACTTAAAAAAGTAAAAAATAAAAAGAAATAAAGCTAGAATCATTCCTTAAAAAATTTTCTTGTTTTATTTTATTATTATTTGGGTTTTTTCTTTTTTTTTTGTTTTTTTCTCTAAATTTCTTATTTTTTGTTTTTCCTTTAAATTCCTTTTTTTAATTTTTTTTCCAATTTTCCTATTTTTTTGTATTTTCCTGAATTTCATATTTTTGGGTTTTCTTATTTTTCTATTTTTTGTACTTTTCCTAACTTAGGACCCTATAACCTATTCTAAAAAAATAAAAAGGGGAGCAAAAATGAGGTATCTACAGATGTAATTTCTCTAATCTTACAACGGGCTGAACAATATCATGTGATGGCATTTATTTGTACATGTATTGCATTTAACTAATTTGGTTGAAAGCAATTGTTGTGTTTGAGGTATAGTTTTAAGTCTTCATCTCAATTTACTGAATTGTTAGTTGCTTACATCCTTATAGACGTTATTGCAAGTGCTAGTTAGGAAGCAACCTATATTTACCTTGAAGCTAACAACTACTGAATCCTAGTGAGTAAGAAAATACATTTAAAGAATAGATACATTTTTAAAGTCTTAGCTCTTATTTTCGAATAATGTATTGCTTAGGAAATATAGTACAATGAAACTCTACAAACATGATTTGTAATATTTGAATCTTATTGTATATATATATATTTTCATACTTTTTTAAGTAAATAATTTATTTAATTTATGAACTATTTACTTTAAAACAAGTTAGTTGTAAACACCTAATGTAAATTAAGTCTAAGATAACAATTGTATGGTCAACTTCTATTTTAGAATGGTTTACACGGCGGAACTGTTATGACTCTGCCGCGTCGAGGTTTGATAAGTTACACGACTACTAAAACATGGCCATGTCCCAGGTCATGTAAAGTGTTGAAAAAGGTGGTTTCCTGTTTTATTATAAAAAGACATATTAGGGTTCCGTAAGTCACTTTTTGCATTCCAATTAGAAGAGACTTAAAGAAAAGAGAGAGAAAAAGGTAGAAGTATTGTCTAATTTCAAGATCGGGGAGATTTGTCACCAACAAAAGGGGTTTTTGATGGATTATTGCTTATTTTTGCTGCAATTTTCCTTTTAATTCATCATGATAGCTTAAATTATTGTGTTTAGAATTGTGGAACTTAGGGTTTATATGTGACTATTGGATTGATTGTTGATTTTTAATAAAGTTTTTATATTTCTTAATTCAATTATGTGTTTACATTGTTAATTGATATTTCTAGGGTATCAATTCATAATATTATGCATGATGATTAAGAAATCACATGTGTAATAGGATTTTGATATAATTGGAGAGAATTACATATATACTTAGAAATAAGGTGCATGATTCTTCCAGAAAGTTGTTATCTTTATGTGGAAATTCATCATACATTAATGCAATCTTAGATTATTTTATTAAGTGAAGAAATTCGGTAAGTAATTTAAGGTTAGAGTTAATGTTATTGAGAAATATGTTACCTTTAATTGCAAATTTCTTCTATTAAGAATAATAGAGACAAAATTGGATAGATTTTAGACAGTCACATGTTAAATTCTACAGGAAATAAGTCTTAAATATGTTATTTGCCTTCTTGAAGTAGTTCGTAATTTTATTGCTTCCCAAATTTTTTAGTTAACTCTCATAATTAGATTAGTTTATTAATTTTAGTTATCTTAATTCATTTAGATTCATCATAATTTTCCTATTAAATAATAGAGTTAATATTAGTATTAGTACTTGAGATTTTTGAGGGATCGACTTAGACTCACATTCATTATATTAGAATTTGATGGGTGCACTTACCTCATATCAACTTCCATCTTCACCCAACTACACCAAGCCTGATGATTAACACCACTCAAAGCAACCCTGATCACTCTTTCATCTTCACGCGTCCCATGGCCTTAGTATACAACACCATCTACGCATACACATAACTTCAAACAGCCCCATGACTGTATCAACTAAACTAACACGTAACCTTCACCAACATCGCGAACCAGCCACCATATACACTTTACACCACCACTAAACGCCACTCTTCGGCCAAAACAGACTACACCAACAAACTTCTCATGTCCCATAACCCCTAGAACATCCTTCACTTTGTGTTAAGCCAATCATCACCATGACAGTTAAACACCATTGCCATCACCTATTTCGAAACACCACCGATTGGCCACTGTAAGTCAAGGTGGTAGTACTAAATGAATTTTTATCAATAACTTATGAAAATCAAATTTCCCCTTTGAATTGGTAGCTAGATTGTTTAGGATAAAGCTAATAATGGTTTATGCATCTTCTTCCTTATATGATCCAACCTAGATTCGTTTTAAAGTGACTGGATCGAACTCGTGCATTTGATTAGTGTAAGGTACTTAGGAGTGGTTTGTTTTAATTAATGTTAATAGTTTTTATTATATTTGTGATTTTTGGTGTTGATATGTTTTTTTTTTAAATAATGTTTCTAAAATTTATAAATAATTACCCATACTAATTTTGTTATTTTTTTTTTCATGCTAGTCTTTTTTGTCTTAATTATGTAGCTTTAGTAGTTCTTTTTTCTTTTTTTTTTTAATCTTGATTGTTTGCATATCTTGTTCACATGTTAGAGTATAATTTGCATGGTTAGTGCTACATGACATTCCTACTAACTAAATTTTTGCAAGTTCTCATAAAATTGGCATTGGTCACAAGAAATAACTTCTTTTCATTTAAAAATTGTATCCCTTGCATGTCTTACATTGTTTAATAAAGATTACATCTTTTATTAAGATTTGCATTCTCTTTCTAAGAAAAGTTGCATTTTTTACAAAAATTGCATTTTTAGAGTACCATTGCATTTTTTTTCCCCCAAGATCCATATCTTTTGGTCAAAATTCACATAGTTTACATTTAGGTTACATATCTTATAAGATTTGGGACAAGACCACATATTTTTCATTAAATTTGAATTTTTAACAAGTTAGGCATTTTAGAGATTTTTTAGAAAATAAATTACCTTGTCACGAAGTTGGGTTTTTTAGAAAAAGAAAAATATTTAATTTGGCCTTTTCAAAAATTAGGTTTTTAGAGTTTTTTTAAATTGGAATGAAAATTTATATTTTTTAGGGATTTTTTCTTAATAAAAATAAATTGTTTAAAAACCTGGCTATTTTCAAAAAAATAAAATTTATCCATACACTAAAGTTTTTAAAAAAAATAAGAACTATGTTGGTTTAATCCTGATTAGTGGATACATAGGTACCTTTAAGGTAATTATTAAAATTTTTTTTCTTTTCTTTTTTTAGAAAATTCATAATAAAAAAATAATAAAAATTTTATTTTCATGTATTTTTACATTTTTGCATGTTTTCACATTTTTTTGGACAAATTATAAAAATAAATGCCCATTATGTTTTTTTAATTTTTACATGGAGGCAAAGTTAGCCTCTAGACTTAGTTTCTTTAGTCGAAGTTTTCTAAAAAAAAAAAATTTGAGGAAAACTAACAAGCTAGTGACCTGATTAGGGTTTCTTCTGTTTGAGAAATCTTAATTCGTTTTTTACTAGTTCAATTGGTTAGTGACTCATAAATTTTTTTTTTCAAAATATCATTTTTAAAAATATTTTTTAATGCCAAGTAGTCTATATCAAGTGAGCTAGTTTTAATGTAAATTAAATTAAAGAAAACCAAAATATGGCTTGAAAAACTTATGTTCTCTTCTTTGTAATTGTTCCCATTAAATTTTGATCACTCGAAAACTTTCTACCTCATCGAATCAATAGTGTTAAATTTAGAGTTTGTGAAATAAATTTGTTTATTTTAATTGAAATCCATGTAGTTATTTTTATTAAGGTAAAATACTAAAGAAAAATTATTCACAAGTAACTATAATGTGTTGTGGCCATGGCTTTTATAATATAATGGGTGGCCTATATGTAGGTTTCCAGTAGGATAAACTAGGTTCAGATCTGTAGACATCTTATTTTTTCTCCTTTTTAATTTTTAGAATTTTTAGGATAGGGTAAAAGATTTTAATTTAGGAAAAATATGAAAAATTAAGAAATTTAGAAAAAAAATACAAAAGTAGAAAATTTAAATAAATTTTTAAAACAATAAGCTTAGGGTTTTAATAATAAGTTTTTTTTTAAGAAAGTAATGTTAAACTTAGGCTGAAATTTAAATATAGCCCAAGTAAAAGTTGTTTATATATACAATATATGGACAAGACACAGGCTAATAGCCTAATGGTAATATACTCTAACTTGATATTGCATATAACTTAGAGATCTTGGTTTAATACATGGAACCATTTGCCATGTCACGTCATGTAATGTCATTACCACATCATTGCCATATCATCGCCACGTCACAAGCCACATTATTTACTGACTCACTTATAAGTATGGTAGGCATATTTCAATGTACGTTGGACATACTCTAATATACTCCTATACGTAATAGGCACACTCTTGGTGCATATTAATTATGTTTTCTACGTGCAGCTTTGTATTTGGCATTACATATTGTCCAAATTCGCCTAACCCAAATATGAAAAAAAATTATATTATATTTAATATTTTCTATCCTTAACTCAACCATGATATCTATAAATAAATGATTTCATTTTACTACGAATCATCAACTCATCACTCACAATCATTTAAATCCATTTACAATGTCACTATCTCTCTCTACATAGCCCCTTTTTCTCCTTTTAGGATTTGCGCAAGCTCGAGACTTTTCGAGTTAGGATAAGTTGTGCAAGAAACTCTTTACAGTAAGAGCTTTCAAACCTGACCTAACCGCTCTAGCACCCAACTCTAACCTATACAAACTCCAGCTTGTTTGGCTTTACTTTGGTTTTGATTTATGTTTTGTTCTCCATATTTTGTATTTTTTTTATTTGTTTTTGTAATATTGTACTTTTTCTTTTTTATTGTTATTGTTATGATTGTATTCTATTTGCAATTGTAAAAAAAAAAAAAAAAAAAAAAGAAAGAGGAAAAGAAAGAAAGAGAAAAAGGATATAGAGTCATAGTTTATTTATTTATTTACTTATTTTTTAAGTCAAAACATAGAATAACAAAAAAATAAATAAATAAAATAATCATAAAAATAAATAATAAAAAAAAGTTTATCACTTAGAAAAAATCATTTTTTCTAATAAAATAAATAAACTCTTTTTAGATTTAGGGCTTCTTGTAGAATTTTTTTTCTTTTAGATATCTTTTCTATGATTCAAGCTTTTTTTCTATCATTAGACATTTTTTCCATGATTTAGACTTCTTTTCTATAGTTAGGCATATTAGCCATGGTAATTACATATTTCATGGAAAGTTGCACTTAGGTATTTTAAGATTTTTCTAAAAAGTTTTATTGCTTAGAAAATTTTTTTTCCAAATAAGTAAAAATAAATGGACCTTTTTTACAAAAAATATGATATTTTAGAATTTTTCCAAAAATAAAATCACTAAATTAGGACCCTTTCCTCTTAGGTGTTTTTCTTAAATAAAATTAGATGGCTAAAGAACTTAAAACCGACAATTTTCAGAATTAAAAGAAATCAACATGTCTAAAGTTTTAGAAAAGAACTACGTATATCTAATCTTAAATAAAGAGTACGTAGGCATCTATAGGGTGATGATAAAAAAACGAAAAAAACCCTTTTTTCCACTTTAGTTTAAATTGTTCAAATTCATTAACTGATGAATAAATTTTGTTTTTCTAAGATAATTTTTGAAAGGTGATTTTAAGAGATTAAGTTTAAAATTGGAAAGTTGATGGTATCCATAAGGATTTAAAGAGTCTAACCCTCAGACTCGATTTTTTGGTTCTTAAATCGTTTATAAAATTGGTTTTATCGAAAATACTAATAGCTTAGTTATAACTAATCCACCTAATTGGTTATAATTCAACTCTTTTTCTCGACTCTGGTTGGATGGTAACTCTAAAATGTTTTCAAAAATAAAATAACCGGTTTTTTTTAAATCTTAGTCGATGGTCAATATTAAACGAGTAGGGTTTAATATTGATCGATTTAAAGAAAACTAATTTATAAAATTGGAAAAAAAATCAAGCTTGATAAGATCTCTCTTTTCATTATAATCATTGTATAATGTGATGTACATAAACAAATTTTTGATCCCTTATCATTCTAAAGCAATTATTAAACATCAATTCCATATTCCATTATGTTAGCTATTGTTATCACAATTGTTACAATTATCTACTTGAATTTAAATATTTTATAAATTAATGAAAAGTAATCTCTCTAAAGCGAAAGATGAATTTCTTTTTTGTTTACAAGTCAAACCATTGAATTGGAATTCTTTTTTAACTTTACCCTAAGCATTATAGATACATATGCTCATAATGGCATCTAACATGATTATATAAGACACAATTAATAGAATTTGGTGGAACTTCTTAGGGAAAGGAAAAAGAAATTTAAAAAAAAAAAATCTCAAAAATACTGGTCTTGGGAAAATAGTGTGGCAATTAAAATCTTCCCTTAAAGAGGCAATTTCTAATTATTTCATTTGGAATATGATGAAATTGCTTATTCAAGAAACGACTTCAGTATTAGGTTATTTCTCCTCCACCCGCCTAACCCTCTAACCCCTCCCCAACAATATTTTACAACAAATAACCCAGATACATATAGCTTAGTCAAACACCTATAAAGTGAAGCTAAAGTTTAACCAGAAGAAATCCCAAATCACCAAGCTTTATAGCTACACTCCATCTCTTTCAAAAGATCCCTACATAATCAAGATTTGCACAAATAAAAGTTCACCATTGTGAAACTTCTTAACACATATTGAAGCCAAAAACCATTTAATGTAGTTACTTGTTAATCATTGACATTGGTAAGCATAATCCTTGATGGATAAAAAGTTAGGAAAAATAGAAGTAATTAAAATAAAATTTAACAATATATACAAAATATGCACAAAGTCAATTACAATCCAAATGTTCAACTTCATAAAATTCACAACATAGATAAAACCAAAGTCTTCTATTTACAACCACACATTCATTGATACCACTAACACAACAACTAAATTGAATTCACAAACACATTCTAGTAACGACAGTTGATTGAGTACTTACTATTGTTGCATAGTAAATACACTAGGTTGACCGGTTGATTCAACATATTATATGTGCATATGAAAAACACTAACATAGATATATTAGTACGTAAAAAAATTGACATAACCAACAATATACCATAATATATTGAACAATAAAGTTATTTCTCACAATTATATAAACATACAATCGATCAAAACAAGCACAAAAGATACCTTTTCCTCCCTTAGTGTGTAGAGAGAGAAAGTGATGAAACCGTGTGTGTTCGATAGTGTTTTTATGGACTTCTTGCAAGTAAATGTTGTATGTGAAAAACTACACTAGGAACTTAAGAGGGGGGTAGGGGTGAATTGAGTTCAATGCCTAAATTTTAATTTAATACCAATTTCTTGATTTAAGCAACTAAATGAATGAAATATTGAAACAATAAAGCAATAATGAGTATAATCAAGATAGTGATAAAATAATAATAAGTGCGAAAAATAAAAGAGATAAGGATAGAGAAAATCAAGCGTAGATTTAACGTGGAGTTTGGACCGCTACCTACTCTCCATGAACACACAATACCTCCAACTAAGGATTTTACTCCACTTTATTAATTTCTTAATCCAAGCTCTAAGACCTACACATATAAAAACTTAATTATACAAGTTTTACACTCACAACTCACCCAATTTTGATTTTATAGAATTCTCAATCACAATAACTTTCAAAACAAACTCAATTTCAAGTATAGTGCACTCTCTCAAAGTTCTTACAAGTATAAATCACTTTGCACTATATTAGGGATTTACAAATGATTTAGCAAATTAAGTACATAAGATAAAGGGCAAGTGAACAAAAGGAATAATTGCAGATTTCTAACTCTATTTCTTATCCTTCAACTACCCATCAATTTGTATTTATAGTATCTTAAGAAAATCCAATCGTTAGTCCACTTCTCTCTTCATTTAATGCTCTGTAACTGCTCTTTTATAGATGGACCAGCCGGATGGTTCAAGTGGGACAAATAGGGTCACCATTTGGACGATCTTCAAGTCATTAGTCGTATGGTCCAACATAGCTCATTGACTTGTAGCAACTAGTTGGATGGTCTAAGGACAACCAGCCAGATAGTCCATCACCTACCACTGACCTGCAACAGCCAGCCCGACAGTCCAGGGATAACCAACCGTACAGTCCATCACCTGCTGCTACTGATTTGTAGCAACCAGTCGGATGATTCAGGGAAGTCTAACACTTGCCACTGATTTGCAGCAACCAGCTGGACGGTTTACACCAGAATAGCTGAACAACATATACTAAGATACAACAAATAGTTTTATTCACTTTTACTTCTTTCAAGAATTTCAAACTCAATCTAATCAAATTATATTATAGAGACATCATGCAAGGTTTTGTTCATAATCAATGATTAATTTAACACAACTTGCATGGTTTTGTTCTCATTAAAATCACACACAAGAGCCTATTGGTTCAACAATCTCCCTCTTTTTGATGAGAACACAACTATGCAAAACAAAGTCCCCTTAAATATGATACTCCCCCTCAAATGAACACTCCCCCGCAATGAGACACCAATTATAAAAGATTTCCTTTGAGAATGTTTATGGGATAGTCATTATAAGTGTAAGTTAAAAGTGTTTAATCTTCATTTTAGAGGATAGCCAATTTGACTTCATGTTTCGATTTGATACTTATTAACCAACAAAGCTCTTCAATTTTATGATCTTACTATAAAAGATTTCCTTTGAGAATGTTTATAGGAGAGTCAATATAAGTGTAAGTTAGAAAGTATTTAATCATCATTTTAGAGGATAACTAATTCAACTTCATGTTTCGATTTGACACTTATTAACCAACCAATCTCTTCAATTTTATGATCTCACTTTCACTAAACTTAGATAAAAACAGTTAAGTGACTTAAATTCTTCTCCTCCTTTGGCCTCATAAAAAAGATAAGATTCTAGGTGATGAAGAGGAAGAGAAAAGCAAGTCAAAAATCCGGCATAACCCCGACTTAAGCCTTAGGGTATGCCACCATCAAAAGAACATAATTCAATAGTCAATATAGCCAAGCAATACAATGCACAATCATTTTTAAGATGGCAGCCAATTTCTCATTGTAACAAGATATTCCATACATCCAAGCAGTCAAAGTTCATAAGAGATATCATAAACACATATAAGTATTTTAACAAAAGGTTGGTAGCCAAAATCCTTAGTTAGTACACAATCATAGAGAGATAACTAAAGACGATCTTAAGGACCAATAGATAACATATACAAGCCAATGGGAATCAAGCTACTGGCTCTTTGACCCGCAACCAAGCCTAAAGGTTGGAGGGCTTGATAAGGCGGATTGTTTTATTCTAGCGGACTCTTGCCAAGGCCGAGTACCTCCTTGCCAAGTGACTCCTTAAGCTATGTTGAATGACTGCCACTTTCTCGTAGATAGAATGCCAAGAAATAGAAGGTTGAGATAATTACCAATCTTCATTCGCATTAGGATCGGGCTAAGCATTTACTCGGCATCACCCATGTCAAGATGTCGAGAAAGAGAGTTTGAACTGATCAAGCTATCCTTGCTCGAACAAGCAAGTTATTCGTACTTTTTATCCGCATCTTCTAATAACCTCACTAATATAGCATCACCATGTATACAATATCATGTGCAAAATCCGTTGCACTAATGATTGTTTTTCTTGTATATTCATTTTTACTCTTTGTATTTTGTATATTACTTCCTTAGGAAATGTCTTTTTGGTTTTTTCCTTTTTAAGCAAGTTGCCCTAACTTATGGGTATAACTACCCTTGTACTTATAGCTGTAAAGCAACAGATTATCATTAATACACTTCTGTGTTTTTCCTTTCTTGCGTAAACACTTTATTTACTCCCGGCATCACTCTTATCCTTTCCCTTAAGCAAGGTTAGATGGCGAGTAACTTCACTAGACTAGTTCATGCGTCATATTGAATTGTGCCGTAGGTCTTTAGAAGTTCCATTGGTGCATCATATCCTCTGGAGCTGTTCATGGGTTTTGCTTACTGTTTCATTCATCATTATAACTCTTTTCACACTTTCTCTATTAACCCTTTTCGAGCTTTCTATAAGCTTGGACCCATTCAACGACTAGTCTTGTCTGTTCTTGGTTACGGTTTACAACATCTTAGTATTAGAGCAAAGGTTTTATGTGAACTATAGTTAGTTCTTCTTGAAGTTCTGTTATACTCTGTTTTGCGTGTGTGAAACAAAATAAGTTACTGTATTCATTTGATTGATGTGTTATTAGCTATTTACTTTTTGAAGCGTTTGTTTGAATTTTGAATCTGTGAGGAAAAAATGATAGACCCAAATATGAATGTTGGTATTGGTGATGACAATAGGGTTGTCCACCATGGACAATAGTCTTAAGGAACTCCCAAAAGCACTGATGAGAGGTTTGATGAGGTAGTTAATCTCTTAGTAAACTTGATTCAAGTTATTCATACGCTATCTTGCCAACCCACTGAGGCCGTACAAAACACTTTACAAGCTACTCAACCTATTAGAGGTCAGAACCCAGCTTGACCCGTTCAAGATGGAGGAGTTTGTGGGTGAGTAAGGTGAAGGATAGACCTGAGAGAGCTTGATGAAGAGGAAGAAGAAGAGTATTTTAAAGAGGAACGTGTACGAGTCCCTAGAGTATCTAATCATGTGAAGCTTTAGATTTTGAGTTTCAATGGATCTGAGAATGTTGATGAGTATCTGGAGTGGGAAGAAAAGGTAGAGCGTGTGTTTGATTATTATCAGTATGAGGATTATGAGAAGGTGAGGATTGCTATTGTTGAGTTCTCCAGATATGCTGCCATGTGGTGGAAGAATTTTCAAGCTATGAGAAGACGGGAGGACTACTAAGAGATTAACACTTGGCTTGAGATGAAGAGAGTGCTCAGAAATAGGTTCGTACTTGAAACTTATCTCCAAGATACTTTCATTCGGCTTCAGGAGCTGAGACAAGGAGGCCGAACTGTTGATGAGTACGTTCAAGACTTTCAAATGCTTATGATACGTTGCGAAGTGGAGGAACCATAAGCTTGAATAGTCTCAAGATTTGTTACTAGGTTGAGAGGAAACATTTGAGACATTGTGGAGCTTTAATGATTTGACACCATGGATGAGGTTGTTAGGATTGCCCGGCAAGTAGAGAGGCAAAGAAGGAGCTGAGTACCGGCGAGGATGTCAACTAGTCGACTTGGATAAGCAAGTAACCGGACTCTACCAAGTGTCGAACCGAGAAAGAAGGCTGATGTAAGAGCCAAGTAGAAGGGTTGAACAGATGATGAAGTGTCGCCCCGAAATTATGAGAAGGGGTAAGGGTCTGGCAGGAAGACGGGCCAGATCAAGTGTCCAGGGTTTGGTGGACATATGGCTACTTAATGCCTGAATCGACGGACGATGGTCATTAAGGGAGACATCTCGAAGTTAGAAGTAAAGAGCATGGATGAGGAGCCCGAGGAGGAGGAGGTTCCTGCCGAGAAAGAACTGATTGCAGAGGACGTGTTTTCTGAGGATTTAGATTAGTTACTCATGGTTGTTCGGTGCACTATGAGGATAGAACCCTCACAAGAGGAGGAGTAGAGATAGAATTTGTTTCATACTACTTGCAAGGTAAATGATCAGATGTATGCCCTCATTATGGATAGTGGAAGTTGCACCAATGTGGCATTGGCTGATCTTATTTCAAAATTGAAGCTGCTGATTGTTGCACATCCCAAGCCGTACAAGTTGTACTGGTTAAGTGAGAAAGGAGCATTACATATTGTTGAGCCTGGTTTTTTATCCTCCCGGTTCTTTTATAAAATTAGGTCTTTTCTAAACCGATCAGTACTAAACCCTACCCGTTTAATATTTACCTTCGACTAGGGTTTAAGGAAGACCATCTTTTCCAACTTGAAAAAATTTGGAGTCACCACCTGACCGGAGTCGAGGAAAGGTGGTTAAGTTATAACCAATTGGGTGGATTGGTTATAACTTGGTTATAACTTAGCTACTAGTTTATCGATTAAAAAACCAAGTTATAAATACGGTTTTTTGAAAACTAGAGATCTAGATCTAGGGGCTAATTTATTAAACCCTAAACGGGTACTACTTTTAACTTTTCGAATTTAACTTCGCTTTTCAAATATACCCTTTTTAATTTCTAAAAACATCTAATTATGATACATGCGACTAAATTGATTAATTTACATAACTATTTAAAAATAGAAAAAATAAAACTTTCTATATTTTAAGTCACCTTGTACTTGCATATGGGTGCTTGCATACTCGCTATTTAGGATCAAACTTCCGTAGTTCATTTTTTTTTTTTTATAAAACTTTAGTGAGTTGGTATAGTTTTAATTTGAAAATGATTGAATTTACGTTTTATTCAATTTTGATTTGTTGAAGGAAATTCCTAAAAATGTCCTAATCGGTTTTTTAATTTTGGAAACTTTAAAATGGTCCTAATTTGGAAAGAGGTTTATTTATTTCATTTATTTTTAAAAAAAATCATTTTTTCTAAGTGACAAAAGAAATAATAATCTTTTTATTTACTTATTTATTTTTTATTTTTATATTTTATTTATTTCTTCTTCTTTTTTTTTTTATTTTATCACTTAATCTATTTACCACTTATTACTTATTACTTATTATATCTTACTTATTTAATAAAATAAAATAAAACCAAATTACTCTTTTTTTCTTTTTCCCCTTTTTTTTCCTCTTCTTTTTCTCTTTCCTTTCAATTATTATTATTTTCTATTACATTTAAATAAAATAAATAAACAAAATAAAACAATAAATCAAATATATAACAAATAAAAAGAAAAACTTCGGATGGATTTAAATGCACGGGTCGAACGGGTCGGGTCGACTCTACTAGATTCGGGTTGGGCTTTAATGCCTTCAATAGCAGCAACGGTGGTAGAAGGCAATTCGAGCAGTTCTAATGGCCAAAGCGAGGGGGTGAGGAGGTTTTTGTGAGTTTTGGATTGGGAATAGGGGGATAGGTTCAATGCCAAGGCTTGAGGTAGTTGTTTAGCGGTTATGGGAAGTGGTGGTCGGCTATGGTGTTTGGGTGGCATATGACGTAGCTGCTGGAGGCTAGTGGCTAGTTAGGTTGGGGGTTTTAGAGGTTGGGGAGAGTCGTGGTGGGTTGGTTTTGCTCTACTGTGGTGGTTAGGATAGTGTTTAGAGTTAGGTGTCGCGGTGGTTAGGGTTAGGTGGCGGCGAACTTAGTAGTGTCGCTAGGCGCTACGGTAGCGACCGAGAGTGGTCGCGTTTGGGAGCTAATGGAGTGGAGGTTACGACCGTAATGGTAGTTGAGCTCGAGGTTGGCTAGAAAGGGAAACCTAAAGAAAGAGAGGGATTGGTAGAGAGAGAAAGTGATTGGGAAGGGATAGAGAGAGTGTAGGAGTTGATTCTATGTCTTGTTCGTGTCCTGTGATCATCAATTTATACACAAATTTAACTTAGAAATAAACGAAAGTTAGAATCGAATTTAATGAGAAAAGCTAGGTTCAATGTGATAACTCTAATTTTAAATATATTTCATATGGTGATTTTATGGTATTTCCCTTACATTTTTTGGTTTTGTTTAAAGAAATTGATACTTAATTGAGTAAAATTTTGATTTCAAGGTTTGAACGCGTTCTAGGATCGAAAACGAAGAAAAGGAATCAAGTTTCACTCAATTCCGAGTTCAAACGAAGAAGTTATGAAGTTTTGAAGTTATGCAGAAATTTTGCTTTAGTGCAGAAAGTTACACAACCTGGGGACACGGCCATGTCCCAGGCCGTGTCTGGTGACGAAAATAGAATCCGTGTAATACATATATAAAAGGATATCTTAGGGTTTTAAAGGAAGAGAGACATTACAGAATCGGAGAGATACAAGAGACGAGAGGAGACTTGAGGAGAATATCAAGAAAGAGGCAAGAACAACATCAACTTCAAGATTGGAGAGATTGTTCATCAATAAAAGGGGTTTTCCATGTTTTATTTTATGTTTTTGATGGAACTCGTTTTTAGATTCATTATGATAGCTTAGAATTCAAGTATTTAGGATTATGGAACTTAGGGTTTCATGTAACCCCTGGATTGAATTATAATTTCAATAAAGTTTCTATCTTTTCTTGATTCAATTATGTTGTTTAATTGTGGATTGATAATTATAGAGTGTCAATATATGATATTATGCATGATTGATTGAGAAATTGCATATGTAATTAGATCTTAGCATAATTAAAGAGAATTACATGTATACTTAGAGATAAGATATATGTTTCTTCCGGAAAGTTGATTGTTTGTGTGGGAATTCATTATACATTAATGCAATTCTAAGTTATATTACTAAGTGAAGAGATTTCGGTAAATAATTTAGGATTAAGGTTAATATGCTTGAGAAAGATATTAGCTTTAATTGTGAATCCCTCCGGTCAAGAATCATAGAAACTAAATTGAATATATTTTAAAAGGTTACATGTTAAACACTAGGGGAAATAATTCCTAAATACGTTATTAATTTCTTGAAGTCGTTTGTAGTTTTATTGCTTTCTACTTTGTTTAATCAAGTTTCATAATTAGTTTAGTTTGTTAATTTCAATATTTTTAATTCATTCAATTTATCACAATTTTCCGATTAGATAATAAAGCTAAAGTTAATATTAGTACTCAAAATCTCTAAGGGATCGACTCGGACTCACATCCGCTATATTAAAATTGATAGGTGCACTTGCCTGATATCACAATGCTCGAAAACCTAGCTTTTTTCCGATTTTTGAACGCCCATTTGAATGTGCTTTTGACTAAATCCAGACTCGTTCTTAACACCAATTCGAAGCATGCCATGTCTAGTGCGAGATTGATGCAAGAAACTATGTGCTTGTGTGTGGAATTTGTACAGAAATTGAAGTTAAAGTGGAGGGAGCGGGTAATTCTTGAGAAGGAAAGAGGAGGAAAATTGGGAGAAAATGGGGGAAAACCGAGGGAAAGAAAGGGAAAGTGCTGACGTGGCATTATGTCAGCCAATTCGACAAACCCTCGACTTGCAATGTGTCAATACTTGACACGTGGCGGCTGATGTAGTACGCCACGTAGTCTGACACGTAGCACTACTTCAGCAAAGCCGTCTAGTCTGATGATGCCACGTGTTAGGACACGTGGCGTAATTAGATCCTGATACGTAATGCAATCAGATCTTGATACGTAGCAGTCTTTGATGTGATTAAAAACAAAAAGTAAGAAAAAGACCTCCTTTGCCTTTGCTAAGTTTCAAACCCAAGACCTTATGCTCAATGCTAGTACTATATCCATATGCTTAACCGTTAAGCCATTGGCCTATGCCTTGTCCATATGTGCAATTAAATTGTATATATGGACTCGGTCAGCCTGAGCTAGATTTAAATTTAAATCCAGGTTCAACGGCCCAACTCTTAAACTTAGATTAAAATTAAAAATCTACT
Organism: Lumnitzera littorea; assembly: GCA_024138015.1. Taxonomy (NCBI): domain Eukaryota; kingdom Viridiplantae; phylum Streptophyta; class Magnoliopsida; order Myrtales; family Combretaceae; genus Lumnitzera; species Lumnitzera littorea. The sequence goes on from JAMXBB010000011.1 coordinate 95,490,739, forward strand.
CTAACAAAATGTTATTTTCTAAAACCTTTTATTTTTTCAATTTTTTGTGACTTTTCGAAATTTAGAAAAAAATTTCTTATTTTTTGTATTTTTTCTAAATTTCTTATTTTTTGTGCTTTTTCCAATTTTCTTATTATTTTTATATTTTTCTAGAATTCCTATTTTTTCTACATTTCTTCATTTTTTGGGGCTTTCTTTAATTTTCTATTTTTTTTGAACTTTTCCTAATTTAAGACTCTATAATCGAATTTGAAAAATAAAAGAGGTTGTGGGGGGGTGCAAAAATTAGATGTCTATATATGTCACTCGACAAATATTATTACTGATCATTATAGGGAATTACTCTAACCAGATCTTCTGCGACATGCTGCTTATATGCGCTTCTCACGTGTTACTGGGTAAGCCGTAATTGTTTGATAGGAGAGCTATAGGAACGCGTATATGTTCGCGAATGATGACCAGAAGATCACATTGAACCTGATGCCGCCAAGAGAAGTTTACAAGTTATAGACGAAACTTGCTCGTAGATCGAAAAAGGCTCTGGTGATGAGTAGAGTTGAGCTCTAAGAGGCCATCGATGCCAATGAGCCGACTCTCTTGTTAGTTAGGCGACTATTGGAAATGAAGAAGCAAGATGAGTTACCCTAAGAGGTCAAGGAATTGTTAGATGGATACGCCGACCTGTTTCCAAAATAGTTACCTGAGGGTTTGCCCCTAACTTAAGGCATAGAGCACTGCATTGACTTAGTACTAAGCGCTGCACTGCCAAATAAGCTCGCTTATCGGATGAATCCCGAGCAGGCTTTAGAGCTCCAACGTCAAGTCAATGTGTTGTTGGAGAGAGGCTATGTAAGGGAAAGTCTCGGCCCTTATGCTGTGCCTACACTTCTAATGCCGAAGAAGGATGGAACTTAGCGAATGTGTGTAGATAGCCGAGTTGTGAACAAGATTACAATCAAATATATGTATCCGATCTTGAAGTTAAAAAACATGTTAGATGAACTGAGTGGGGCTAAGATTTTCAGTAAAATTGATCTTAAATCTAGTTACCATCAAAAATCCACATGAGGCCAGACGACGAGTGGGAGACTACATTCAAAACTTGACATAAACTTTACGAATGGATGGTCATGCCCTTCGGTTTGTTGAATGCCCCGAGCACTTTCATAAGACTAATGAACCATGTGTTGAGACATCTCATAGGCAAGTGTGTCATGGTGTACTTTGATGACATCCTGGTTTATAGTGCCGACATGCCAAGTCATTATAAACATCTGAAAGAAGTCTTGGATATCCTTTGTATTGAGAGACTATTCGACAATTTAAGGAAATGTTGCTTTTGTCAGGAGGAAGTGGTATTCTTGGGCTATGTGGTCAGTAGAGGAGACTTGTAAGTTGATGATGAGAAGATCTGAGCAATTGTCAAGTGGCCGACTCCTACTACTTGTGTTGATGTGAGAAGTTTCCATGGACTGACGTCATTTTATAGAAGATTTATTAGGAATTTCAACACTCTTGTTGCACCACTTACTAAACTAACGAAGAAAAACATTGACTTCTAATGTGAAGAAAGGGAGGAGAGGAGTTTTGTCAACATAAAAGAAAGATTGACCTCCTCCTCGGTGTTGGTGTTACCTGACTTTGACAAAAATTTTGAGCTAGAATGCAACACATCAGGTATTGGAATAAGCATTGTCCTAATGTAGGAAGGCTGACCAGTTGCCTTCCATAGTGAGAAGCTCTGAGGACCTTAGTTGAATTACCTTGTGTATGATAAAGAACTTTTAGCACTGATTCGAGCACTACAAGTATGACAAACACTATTTATTGCCGAGAGAATTTGTTATATAAATTGACCATGAATCACTGTAGTACCTTCGAAGTCAGACTAAGTTGTTAAAGTGACAGGTGAGATGGGTTGAGTTCCTTAAAGGATTCAATTTTGTAATAAAGTACAAGCAGGGAAAGAGTAACGTAGTTGCAGATGCTCTTTCAAAGAGACATATGCTTTTATCAGAACTACAGACCAAGTTGTTTGGATTTGCAAATATCAAAGAATAGTATTCTGAAGATCTATACTTTAGACCCATAATATCGCGATGCGTCGATGGGAGGACAGTGGACGAGTATTATGTAGAGGATGACTACTTGTTTCGAGGCGGAAAACTATGTGTCGACTTATTCACCGAAGGAGCTACTAGTTAGGGAAGCCCACGACAGAGGTCTCTTCGGACATTTTAGGAAAAGGAGGACTTGTGAACTGATAAATGATCGATTCTTTTGGCTGAAAATGAGGAAAGATGTACACCGAGTTGTTAAAAGCTGTGCCATATGCAAGAAGGCCAAGTGCCAAGTCGAGAAAGGGAAAGTAATGCCCCTACCTGCTTTAATTAGGCCGTATACTGAATTGAGCATGGACTTTGTTCTCGGACTACCACGAACTGCTTGAGGCAAAAATTCTATAATGATCGTCATAAATCGGTTTAGTAAGATGGCACACTTTGTGCCTTGCACAAAAACTAACGATGCTTTGGCTATTGCTCTTCTCTTCTCGCAGGAGATTATGTGGATACATGGTGTGCCGAGAAGTGTAGTCTTCGATAAAGACCCGAAGTTGTGGCGTTGATTAGGAACCAAGTTACTCTTTAATACCTCATGTCACCCCCAAACTGATGGCCAAACAAAGGTAGTTAATTGTACTTTAGGGTCACTATTTCAAGCTGCAGTACGCAAGAACTTGATTGATTGGGATGTTTGCTTGCTAATGGTCAAGTTTTCCTACAATCGAATAGTACATGACACCACTAAGCAGACTCCCTTCGAGGTGGTCTATAGATTTAATCTCGAGTTACCCCTTAACTACGCCCCTGTACCAGCACTTGTGCAAGAGGACCTTGGCACTTCGGCCAGAGCACAATCTCTTCAGCATATGTACGACAAGATCACTCGGTACATCGATTAAGCTGTTAGAAGAATGCGAGAGAAAACCTAGGGTAGGATGGTTAACCAATTCCAACTAGGAGACTTGGTATGGCTACAACTTAGCAAGGAATGGTTCCCGAGCAAAAGGAAGAGCAAATTATCCGTACAAGCCGATAGACCCTTTAGAATTCTCCACAAGATCAATGACAATGCCTACAGGTTAGAGCTACCAAAGGATTATGAGGTTTCCAACACCTTCAATATTGCCGACCTCAGTCCATATCATCCCGACGGAGAACTGATTGAAGACCATCTGGATTTGATCCCAAATCCAAATCAACCCGGAAGGAATGATGGGAATCAAGTTATTAGCCCTTTGACCTATAGCTGAGCCTAAGGGCTAGAGGGCTTGATAAGACGAATTCTTTTATTCCAACGAACTCCTACCAAGACAGTACCTCCTTGTTGAGCCACTCTTTAAGCGTGCCGAATGATTACTACTCTCTCATAGAGAGAATGCCGAAAAACAGAAGGTCGAGATAACTACTAATGTTCATTCGCATTAGGATCGGGCTAAGGACTTACTCGGCGTCACCTATGCCGAGAAAGAGAGTCCGGACTGATTAAGCCATCCTTGCTCAAACAAGCAAGCTGTCTATTCTTTTTGTCTGCATCTTCTAACAACTTCGCCAATGTAGCATCGCCACGTGTACAATATCATGTGTAGAATCCATTGCATCAATAATTGTTTTTCTTATATATTCATTTTTACCCTTTTGTATCTTGTACATTACTTCCTTAGGAAATGTCTTTTTTATCTTTTCCTTTTTAGGCAAGTTGTCCTAACTTATGGGTATAAATACCCTTATACTTGTAGCTGTAAAGCATTAGATTATCATTAATACACTTCTGTGTTTTTCCTTCATTGCGTAAATATTCTGTTTACTCTCAGTATCACTCTTATCCTTTCCTTTAAGCAAGGTTAGATGGCAAGTAATCTTACTAGACCAATTTGTGCGTTATATCGAATTGTGCCATGAGTCCTTGGAAGTTCCATTAGTGTGTCATATTTTCTAGAGCTATTCGTGGGTTTTGCTCGCTGTTTCATTCATCATTATCACTCTTTTTGCACTTTCTCCATTAACCATTTTTGAGCTTTTTGTAAGCTTGGATCTATTCAGCGACCGACCTTATCTGTTCTTAGTTATGATTCGCAACACCACTACTCTTAATTGGGAAAAATTATCCTTATTGGAAATATAGGATGATCATATTTTTAAGAGCACAAAATAGATTATTGTGGCAAGCAGTTGATAAAGGACCATTTAAGATAGAAGGTAAGGAAGAAAGGAATTATACCAAAAATGATTAGAAATTACTTGATTTAAATGAAATAGCTATAAATATCCTGCATTATGCCATCAATGAACATGACTTTAATAAAGTTTGTACATGTAAGAGTGCTAAGGAAATTTGGGAAGAATTAAAAAGCACATATGAAAGAACTAGCCGTGTTAAGGACATAAAGATAAGCTTGCTTTGTGGACAATTTAAAAATTTTAAGATGGTTCCTAATGAAACAATTGATGAGATACATAATAAGTTCATTAACATAATTGATCCTTTAAATGTTCTTGGTAAATCATTTACTAATCTTGAAATCAATTCCAAAATCCTTAGGTCTTTACCAAAGGATTAGGAAGCTAAGAGAACTGCAATTGAGGAAGCTCATGATCTTAACACAATGTCAAAGGATCAACTTCTTGGAACTCTTAAGACTCATGAGATGATTAAAAGGCAAGGAGAAGAGTCTAAAAAGAAAACAATGGCTTTGGAGGCATCCAAGGAGAGCTCAAATAGTAATGAAAGTGAAGACGATGATGATGTGGCTACAATAACAAGAAATTTCAAAAAGTTCATGAAGTTCAATAGGAAATTAGTGAAAGACAAGGATGAAAACATATCTCGGTCAAGAAAGGAGAAGAAGGAAATAATCAAGTGCTATAATTGCAAAAAACCGGGTCACATTCAACAATATTACTCGGATATTAAAAAAGCTGAGAAAGGAGCAAGGAAAAAGGCTATAATGGCAACTTCGAGTGATAGCGATTCGAGTGACTTAGAGGGAGACATGTGCTTTATGGTAATGGACAATAAGGTATGCTCTACTTCAAATGACTCTTCATTTGATGAGCTTAAAAATATGTATGATGAATTGCTTAAGAAATTTATTAAGATTGAAAAGAAAAATAAGATGATGAAACAAATGATGATTGAAATCGGAAGTGAATTTGATGTGTTTAGAAATGAATACAATAAAGTGAATGATGCCAAAGAAAGTTTAGGGGAGGACAATGAGTATTTAAAATTAGAAGTTAATAAATAAAATATAAACAATGAAGAATTGAATCTTAAGAATGAGGATTTAACTAAGGAAATGATCAATTAAAAGAGAAGTTTAATTCTCTTGAAGCAAAAATTGAAAGCATGAAAAGTGAAGATGCTATAGTAGATAGGCTAGGAGAGCTTAAAATTGAAAATGCTATCTTGAACTCTAGCTTAGATGATTAAAAACAAACTATAGCCAAGTTCGTGAATGGAGAAAAAAATTTGGATAAGCTCCTTGGCTCTCAAAGGTAAGGATTGAATAAAACTGAAATTGGCTATAATAGGAAATATATTTACAAGTCTTACAAAAGTTAGTTTGTAAAAGAAATAACTAAGACTTGTAACTATTGTAGTAGATATGGCCATATTGCACATCCATATGCAATACGTCGCAATACCAATTTAAATCATAAAGGCAAGATGGTTTGAGTTCCAAAAGGAAAAGGATATATCATTGCTACTAGCCATAAAAGACCTAAACTCGTATGGGTACTAAAGAAGCAATTATAAGTTTTTGTAGGAACTTCAAGTGCAAGCAACTTAAGAAACTCAAATGAAGAATGCTCAAAGAAAATTTGGAATGCCTCCAATATGGTATTTGATTTAAGAAACTCATTTAAGTAGTCTCTATAGAATAACTAATTTGTTTTGTATACACTTGAAATTCTATGTACTTATTAGGCTTTCATGTGCACATTTTTGCTATATCTTGATCTTCATGTCAAATATGTGTTAACGCGTCTTTAAATATGCTAATATCTCATGCTTAAATGGTTGATTTGATATATTTATGAAACTATATAAATTTGACATCTCCTTTACTACATTTGAGCTTTCATGAGCATTTGGGAACTTAGATAATGTCTTTGCAATTAATTGCTTTCCAAACCATGCTAATACTCTTACCATATTATAATACACATTTAAATCTTGCTTGGAATGGATAATTGTAAATATCATATATTTTGTGCACATTTGAAGTTACTCATGTATATTTAAGATCATATGCACACAATTGTACCATGCCTTGATTTCTACACTCAAAACAGGTTTCCACATGTTTAATTTTGTCCATAGATTGTAGTTGAATGATTGATTTGATCTAGTTTTGTTTTTGTGTGATTTTGACTCTCTTAGACCTAAATCAGATTCTTATCGATGGTTAGGAAGTCACATAATCATTTTGCTCATTTGCATGCTATATGTCTTAATTATGCTATCTTTGTGCCTATAAATACTATTGAAACTTGCTTAAATACCAACTTATCATGAACTTAACTTGGTGTGCATATTTGTTATTAAGCTCAATTTGTGCTCAAAGTAGTTGATTTTAATGATCTCGAGTAGTGATTTTTGGATAAAATGTCTTTCCCTTTAAATTAAACGGCTTATAACACAATATTAGGTCTTAGGAACATGCTCATTGGGCTTCTTACATAAATTTCATCGTTTGATACGTTTTGTACACAATTGGCTTCATACTTACTTATTAAAGTTCTTTTATGCACATTCTTCTCATTTGATGATTTCCAAGTTGAATGAAGGCTCTTACATACTTATTTTAACTTATAAGTTATGTTTAAATGATTAGATTTACTTTGTTGTGAATTGATGTGTTTTTGGCACCCTTATACCTCCAAAAACTAAGCTAAGGCTAGACATTTAGAACATCTTATTTTAATCTAGCTTAAAATGCAATATTGTAATTGCCAAACATGCTTCATCTATGGTTATATAATCTATTGGGATAAGATTGTTCGAATGTTGTAAAGAGTCTACGAGCTAAGTGGAAATTTTAAGTGGCCAGTGCAATCTGTATGCAACCATATGGACTGTTCAATCATATCGTCTGAATAGTTGCTGCAAAACTGGCATACCAATATGTTTTCTATTTGTATATGGACTTCAACTTTAGGCATCCTTTGTTCTATTATATAGCTTGTGTTGTGAACCGTGACCGAGAACAGATAAGGTCAGTCATTGAATGGGTCTAAGCTTGCAAAAAGCTCAAAAAGGGTTAATGGGGAAAGTGCGAAAAGAGTGATAATGATGAATGAAATAGTAAGCAAAACCCACAAACAGCTTTAGAGAATATGATGTACCAATGGAACTTCTGAAGACTCGCCGCATAATTCGATATGACGCGTGAACTGGTCCGGTGATGGTACTTGCTACCTAACCTTACCTAAGGGAAATAATAAGAGTGATGCTGAGAGTAAACAGAGTGTTTGCACAAGGAAGGAAAAACATAGAAGTGTATTAATGATAATCTAATGCTTTATAGATACAAGTATAAGGGTATTTACACCTATAAGTTAGGGTAATTTGCCTAAAAAGGAAAAGACAAAAAGAACATTTTTTAAGAAAGTAATGTACAAGATAGAAAAGGGTAAAAATAAATATACAAGAAAAACAATCATTGGTGCAACGGATTCTGCACATAATACTGTACATGTAGTGATACTATATTAGCAAAGTTGTTAGAAGATGCGGATAAAAAGTATAGAAAGCTTGCTTTTCTGAGTATGGATGGCTTGATCAGTCCGGACTCTCTTTCTCGACATGGGTGATGCCAAGTAAGTGCTTGACCTGATCTTAATGCAGATAAAGATTGGCAGTTATCTTGACCTTCTATTTCTCAGCATTTTATCTACGAGAGAGTGGTAGTCATTCGGCACGGCTTAAGGAGTGACTCGATAAGGAGGTACTCGGCTTCAGTAAGAGTTCGCTGGAATAGAAGAATTCGCCTTGTTAAGCCCTCCAGCCTTCAGGCTAAACTGCGAGTCAAAGGGCTAATAGTTTGATTCCCATCAGGTGGTCTATTTATAGTTTGCCCTTCCATAAAGCCTAGTGTGTTCAATACCATGATCTTTACTTTAAATACTGTTAAGCAATAAATTTAGAGACCTCACTTTGATATCAAATGAAAAACTACACTAAGAACTCAAGAGGGGGGTAAATTTGTTCAATGCCCAAATTTTAATTTAATACCTATTTCTTGATTTAAGCAACTAAATGAATGCAATATAGAAACAATAAAGCAACAATGAGTATAATCAAGATAGTGATAAAATAAATATAAGTGTGGAAATAAAAGAGATAAGGATAGAAAAAATCAAGCCCAAATTTAACGTGGAGTTTGGATTGCTACTTACTTTCCATGGACACATAATGCCTCCAACCAAAGACTTCACACTACTTTATTAATTTCTCAATGCAAGCTCCAAGAGCTACACATATATAAACTTGATTATACAAGTTTCATACTTATAACTCACCCAATTTTGATTTTACAGGATTTTCAATCATAATAACTCTAAAAAAAAACCTCAATCTCAGGTATACTGTACTATCTTAAAGTTTTTGCAAGTATAAATCACTTTGCACTATACTAGGGTTTTACAAATGATTTAGCAAATTAAGTACACAAGACAAGGGGCAAGTGAACAAAAGGAATAATTGCAGAATTCTACCTCTATTTCTTATCCTTCAACTACCTAACAATTTGTATTTATAGCATCTTAAGAAAATCCAACCGTTGGTTCACTTCTCTCTTCATTTAATGCTCTGTAATGGCTCTTTTCTGTATGGACCACCTGGATGGTTCAAGTGGGACTAGCCGAACAGTCCATTCAAATAAGATCACCATTCAGATGGTCTTTGGGTCCCTAGTCACATGGTCTAACATAGCTCACTAACCTGTAGCAACTAGTTGGACTATCCAAGGATAACCAACCACAAGTCTATCACCTGCCATTAATCTACAGTAACCAATCAGATGATCCAGCAACAACCAACCACACAATCCATCACTTGCTACTAATCTGCAGCAACTAGTTAGACGGTTCAGGGACAACCAACCAGACGGTACATCACCTGCCACTGATCTGCAGCAACTAGCCGGACGGTTCACAATAGAATAGCTGAACAATATACACTAAGATATAACAAATAGCTTTATTCCCTTTTACTTCTTTCGAGAATTTCAAACTCAATCTAATCAAGTTATATTATAGAGACATCATGCAAGGTTTTGTTCATAATCAATGATTAATTTAACATAACTTGCATGGTTTTGTTCTCATCAAAATCATACACAAGAGCCTATTAATTCAACAATATGTAGCATTACGACATCAAATTCGCAATTGATTCGAAAAGAAAAAAATGAAGAGAAGTGGTGATTTGTATGAGAGTATGGGCATGTGGATTTTTTTTTTTTTTAGTGGGATAGCAATTTCAAGAGTGAAAGACAATGAAGAAGAAGGACTTTCAAGTAAGTTATATCGAGGTCAAACCAAAGCGAATGAGGTCAATAAAAATATAATAATATGATTTATATTTATTTATAATTTAATAAAACTTACATACATCCTTCAGAATTGAAAGTTAAAAACATTTCATGGTTTATTTTTTATTTTTCTTTGATCTACATTTATTTTTTTAGAAAATTGATATATTTTCTAGAAAATATAAGAGCAAATAATATATTTTATGCTTGAAAAAACCCAAAGAGTTACTATAGGAACTAGGTTGGACTGGTTAGGTTAACTAGGTCAATCCAAGGTTACTATTAATGAAGGTCGAAGGCATGATTCGGGTCAGTTTTATGGAGAGGTCGAATCAAACTAGGTTGAACTGGACAGATCAACTTGGATCTAACAACACTGGTCACATGTAATTCAAGAATCTAAACAATTTCAACTATTTATCTAGAGATTGATGAAATAGAGCTTGTAATAATAAAGAGATTGATTTATGATGAATAAACTTTCTTGTTATTTGAGCAATCTAGACTCGTTTCTTTTAGGTCATGATTGAATTGGATAATGGGAGTTTTCTCCCCTTATTATAATCTCCTAGGCATGGATAAAAAAGTAGCACTACACAAGATGGGAACAAATATTAGCTAAATAACTAAGAAAATACATTTTTCTCCTTAATTTTTAATTTACACTAAATGTAGCTTGCTTATACAAATTGCTTAAAATATATATTCCATTTTTTTAAAAAGAAACATTTTTAAGGTCACCATTAGTTGAAAAAAAGGAAAAATAACAATGGTTATAATTGAACATAGAAAACAATTTCAACTAAAGCATTCATCCTTCAAAAATTTTCTCTTAAAAAATCTTCAGTGTGGTCCCCTTTATTTTTTTTCTAAAATTTCTTAATATTTAAGTATTTTAATTTTTTTTATTTTTTTCTTTGTAAAAATCCTTAAGAAACTAATATTGATAGCCATCCTTAAAAAAAAAAAAAAAAAACCCTAACTTTTGAAAAACCTGTTTTAACTTTCTTTATTTCTTGTAAACCTCAATATTGAGAAATAAACCATATTTAATAAAAATTAAATTAAGAAGAAACCCTAAAAATGAAATTTCATGAAAAAGCAAATAATTGTTAAAAAAATCTAATTTGTGAAGGAGCAGTTTATTAAAGAAAACTCGACCTTCTAAAAAATCTTGAAATTATGGAAAACCTTGATTTAATAATGGATCATGCAAATGTTATGTGACTATCATGTTGACATGCACAAAAGGTATTAATACACAATTATAAATCACTTTATTTATGCAAATATGCTTACGTGTTATATTATGCAGTTTTGCTATAAATGAACTACCTTAATATGTATATAAATTACCTAAACATGCAACTATAATATTAACATACAATTAAAATAAGTAGATATTTATAAATATATATTTTTCTTTTAACTTTCTTTATTTCCATTTTTGGAAATAATAATAAAATATATAAATGAGAAAAAATTAAAGTAAGGAAACCTTACATTGAATTGGTACCATGGAAGAAAGGATGAATTGGCCACCCTTAGTCATGGTTAGTGGCTCCAAGTGAAGAAGGGATTTAGTAGGTAGTATACATTATATCACGTGAAAATACATATGATATGTAACTGTTAATCAGATTTGAATACATAAGATAATAGTAAGTATCTTTACTTGGTGGTAAGAAAGTTGGTGCATAATTCTTAAACTTGAATTGATAAGTTTTTTTTTTTTTTTTTTGGCTAAAACAGTTGTAATCTAGTGGTATCGCTACTAGTCTCTCATTATGATAGATCAATGTTCATATCCCTCCTCCCCTATAGTTGGCCTAAAAAAAAAAATTGATAAGTTATTTTTAAGGCTTTTGGGGATCTAATGGAGATAATTTGGTCTCTTAGCTTGATTTTGTATGAAGTTTTATTGAATTGATGTTCAAGAAATCATCCATGGAAGACTTTATGATTGCATTACAGTTAGAGAGTGAGAAACAAAATAACAATCTAACTAACATAACAGAAGGTGAAATAAAAATCGCGCCTCTCTATTGCTATGTTATTGCATATAAACAATAGATGTACAAAGCACTCCACGTGTATAATGTATTCTACACCTAATATATTCTACATACACCCCCTCACTTCACAAAGCCCCAACTTGAACCTAGTTGAAATAAGTTGAGAAATAGAAATATTCTTAGTAAAAGAATCAGCTAGTTATTAAGATGTAAGAATGTGAATTAGAGTAAAGAAACTACAAGTAACATGATGCTGAAGGAAATGAACATCAACTTTTATATGATTGGAGCAACTATGTAAACAGGGATTCTATGCAATGAGAGTAAATGAACAATTATCACAAAAAAGACTAATGGGAGTAAGAGTAGCAATACGCAAGTAACGTAGGATGAAGGAAATCCATAAGAGCTCTTTAACCGTAGATCCCATACTATGATATTCGGCTTTTGTTGAAGATGTACTCATTGTGGATTGATTTTTCGATTTCCATGAAACAAGAGCATTACCAAGGAAAATATAATAACCTGTAATGGACTTGTAATAAAAAGAAGTAGAGGCCTAATCTGCATCCATGTAACAATGCAAAGTTAATGGATTATGATGTTGAAAGAATAAACCTAAGTTGACAGTACCCTTTAAGTATTTAAAGAGATGAATAGCTGCCTACATATGGGGCTTACGTGGCTCAGACAAGAACTAGCTAAGTTTATTGAAAAAAAGAAATTGATGTTCGGCCTAGTGAGCATTAAGTATAATAAACAACCAACAATACGCTTGTAAGGTGAAGGACCTGATAAAAGTTTGCCTTCATCATGTGTCAAGGATAAACTAGACGGCAAAGGAAGTGAAGTAAGATTACATGCAATCAAGCCCATATTAGATCACAAATCCACAACAAATTTGCGTTGGTTTAATAAAGTACTAATATCAATCAAATAGAGTTTTATCCCCAAAAAGAATCATGCAAGATTGAAATCTTTTATCATAAATGCAAAGTCTAAACCTGTTTTGAAAGCATTAATATAATCAAGACAAGTGCTTATGATTAACATGTCATCCACATATAAAAGTACTGTAAGAAAACTAGCCGAAGAGTGCTAAGTGAATAAAGAATTATTGCCAACAAATTGAACAAAGCTACGCTTAATAAGAAACTAAGAGATTTCATGATGCCATTGATGAGAAGCTTGCTTGAGACCATATAATGAGTGTTTTAAATGACATACTTGATGGGGATTAGCCTTATAATAACCTTGAGGAGGCAACATGTAAATTTCCTCATCCAAAAATCAATGTAAAAAAGCATTATTGATGTCAACCTAAAAAAGAGGCCAATCAAAAGAAGTAGCTAAAGCAATTAAGATGCGAACCGTACTCAATTTAGCTACAGGTGAGAATGTATCATGATAATCTACTTCTTTAATTTGAGTATAGCCTTTAGCTACTAATCGAGTTTTAAATCTTTAAACACTACCGTCGGGTTTATACTTGATTCTATGTACCCATTTTAACCTAATTGCTTTCTTGCTTATAGGTAACTTGGTGAGTTCCTAAGTATCATTAAGTTCCAGTGCTTCAACCTACTCAGGAGATTTAGAAGCTTGGTAATAAGAGAATGGCTCCCAAATTGTTAAAACTTGTGCCAATGATGTTTGTAGTCTAATGGAAAATGAATGAGGTCATGTGTGTTTAGTGAAGGGTAAGAAAAATATGTAACACTATGATTAGCAGAAGAGACAAGCGAAATGTTGCTAACAGCTTATGCTTGCAAAGAATGGACATAATCACTGAGCTAGCTAGGTAACTTGTGGTCTCTACTAGATTTGCACAAGTCTGTGGAGGAAGAAGGAAAATGAGATTCAACATCAAAAGGATAAACATTTGTAATAGGATAAGAGGGTGAAGAAATTTGTGCAAAGTGATTAGAAGAAACAGAAGGTGTAATGGGTAAGTTGGACAATGGAATTATATCGTAAATAGAAGGTGGATGAAAAGAAGCGGATAAATAAGGGTGATTAATAGGAATGAGAGGTTATGGACTTAATTGGATGTTGCATTACTGCTGTGAAAGAGAAAAACATGCTTACAAAAAATAATATCTCTACTAACTTTGATTTGCCTTGATTCAATATCATACATGTTATATCCCTTTTGACTATGAGGATATCCTAAGAAGATACAGCAAACTCCTTTCACATCAAATTTATCCTTCTTTGAAGCAAGATCACCTATATAACAAAGACAGCTTATTGTCTTCAAATGAGTGAGGTCTGGTGGTTTCTTAAACAATATTTCAAAAGGTGACTTCCATCTAAGTTTAGAGGTTGGCATGAGGTTAATAAGATAGGTAGTAGTGAGAACATTCTCTCCCCAAAATTTTTTTGATAGATTAACATGGATACATAAAGCTCTAGTAGTTTTAATCAAGTGTCGGTGTTCTCTCTCAACCTTCCCATTTTGTTGAGGTGTATATGGAATAGATTTTTGGTGTATAATCCGTTGCTTACGAAATAAGGTTTGATAATTGTTGGATAGAAATTCTACCCCATTATCTGATTCGACTGTCTTGGGTTTTATGGAAAATTGATTTGCTTTCATCTTCAAAAATCCATCAAGGCAAGAAAACTACTTGTGACTAACTATTTAAGAGATATGTCCAAGTTGAGCAAGAACAATCATCAAGTATGATAAGAAAATATTTTTCACCACTCAAAGAGGGAATGGGATATGGTCTCCATACATCAACATGCAACAAATCAAAGCAAGAAGTAAAATAATTCAAACTATGAGTAAAAGGCAACTGATGTGATTTAGCCTTGAAGCATGAATCATAAATAAAATTCTGAATGTTAAGATGTTTGTACCCATGAAGCTATTAAAGTTTCTTAACAAACAAATGGCCTAACCTAGAGTGAATCAAATCAACATTTGCAGCAATGTTATCACCAAAAGAGATAGAAGCATCAACTGTTGAACTATTGATAGTACTACTAGAAAATTGAGTGGACAAAACATATAGTCCATTACAAGTAGTAGCTGCTGCAACAAGAGCTTTAGTTTGAGGGTCTTGAAAAACAAATTGGTTTGCATTAATTTAGGTAGTGAGATCATGATCCATAAGAAGACATTAGATTGAAAGTAAATTGTATTTAAAGGATGGCATATAAAGCACATTGTGAAGTGTCAGGTCTTTTGAGAGAAACTGAGCCAACAAGTTGAACTGATTGAATCTGTCCATTTGGTAAAGTAATAGAAATGGGATAAGATAAAGTGCATATATCAAAGAGCAAAGATTTATGAGGAGTAATATGATTAGAGGCACCAAAGTGAACAATCCAACATCCAAAATTGTTATTACCAATACTAAATCCAGAGAATGAACAAAGAGATGAAATGGGCATACCTGCAAAGTTCATCCCATCCTAATTCATTTGCTTCTCTTACATTACTTTGAGTACATCTTGACAAACACTATGAACAAGAGTAGTGTTAAATTGGTTATTCAAAAGATTCTGAACAAAGGAAGACTCATCCAATGGTATGTCACATGAAACTTGAGCAAAATCACCCATAATGCTTGATGTACTTATCTGCCCTATCCTAATAGCAGTAGCAACCCTCATCTAATCCTTAACAGACCTTCTTCCTTTAAACCAGTCAGGAAATCCATGCAACTCAAAACATGTGTCTATTGTATGGCCTTCCTTCTTGTAATGTTTGCAAATCGGCTTATTACCATAAGCATTTCGATTCTTGTTCTTATCCTTGACTATTCGTTGCATATCTACTTGTTTGGATATGAATGTTGAAACATCAATATCGAGAACAAATGAAGATATAGATTTCTGTCTCTCTACCTGTTGTACTAACTAATAGGCTCGATTTACAGTTGGTAAAGGATCCATTGAAAGGATTAGATTACAAATTGATTCATATCCCTCATTTAATCGCATCAAGAATCAAATAAGATGACTATGAGACTTAAATTCGAGGACTCATTCCCTTAATCGACAAGTCCAATTCTCAATTACAACACAACCATGGATTAGATATCTATGTAGCACATTCAATTCATCCCAGCACCTTTTTAATCTATTGTAGTATACTCCTACCGACTAATTTAATTGCTTTATGTTACTTAGCTCGTATTAAAGTTGAAAAACCAATGGTGCATTTCCTTAACCATATTGCTTTGTAGTCTCTGTCCATAGTTTGTGTGTCGATTGTATATAGAGATAGTTTTACGACAATTCACTCTTTAAGGAGTTTAAGATCTATTAATGAACCATGTAGTCACTTTTAATCCATTTAGATAACTTAAGTGCCTCAAGATTAGGTCTAGGCAAACTATCATCAATAAATCCTAATTTTGTTTTTGCACCTAACCCTAACTTGATGGATTGACTCCATGCAAGTAATTCATTCCATTGAAAATTATATTTTTGATTACCATACTAGGATGATTGGAACCGCACAGAAATGAAGGATCTTCATTAATTTGCTCCAGTTGAAGATTTTGTTGAAACAATTGATTATTCATGTTTAGAAATGAACAAAAACAACTTGGATTTGAAAGAGGAAATAAATCGAAGAGAAACAGAAGAAATGTTACTAATCGCGCTCTAATACTATATGAAGTTTTGTTGAATTGATGTTCAAGAAATCATCCATAGAAGATTGTGATTGCATTACAGTTAGAGAGAGAGAGAAATAAAATAACAATTTAACTAACATAACAGAAAGTAAATTAACAATCGTACCTCTCTATTGCTGTATTGCTACATATAAATAATAGATGTACAAAGCAGTCGATGTGTATAAGTGCTTAGCTATCCACGTGTATAATGTATTCTATACCTAATATATTCTACATTATGTTTGATTCAATGCAGCAAAAAGAACTTTTAGAAATAAGTTTTTAAGGTTTTGGTCTAAATGGGTATTATGTAAAGATTCAAGTTTTGATCTAATTGAACATTATTTGTCTCAATTGATCTATACTTTTAGCTCTAAGGTTGCTACTCTTATCTATAGAAGAATGACTTTATTTGTAGATAACACTCAAAATGGCAAAAAATAAATAAATAACGGTCAAAATTAATTCAAATTAAACTTTTTCAATTTGAATTTTATCTCTCTCAATTTATCTAATTTTTTAAGATTAATCTTAATAGAATCAATTGGATTTGTTGGTTTCATTATGATCCATTTGTTATTGTGAATTGATTTGAATAAAAATTCATCAAAAGAAGCGCATAATACCATATTTAATTGTCCTGAAATCTTCTTGCTAAGCCAAAAATTACTCAGACAATCATTTTATTTAAGCTTTCTTTGGCTTTGACCGAAAATGGGCTCGAAAATCCAATGGTTTCCCAAAAAAAATTGATTTTGTGTGGTAGATAATAAATTAGTTTGTTATGTGTACATGAAAATATTAAAATAAAGTCAATTTAATGGATATTGATCCTCGGTTTTTTCCAAGTTGATTTTGTAATAACCTTCATTTTCGTTTAAAACAGTTAACTTAAGGTCAATTGGGACACGTAAAAGCAAAATAATGCCTAAAATAATAATATTATATGCTTATAAGAATGAGTAAATTAGACTAAGAAAAAATAATTGTTTTCCTAAGAAAATTAATGATTTTCATTTTTTATTAGAAACTCAAAATTGCTAAATCATATACTCGTATTTAGATTTTACGAATAGTTTTTGACATAGAAATCTCCTCCTCCTCATATGTTTTATTTTTTGATTTTTCTAGTTTTATGTTTATTTTCCCAATTATTCTATCTTGTTGGTTTCTCTCTCTCTCTCTCTCTAAGTAGAGCTACCCACATAAGCTAACTAAATTAGAAAGGGTGAAAATGGAATGTGGGCACACGGATATTTATTTATTTATGAAAATTTTTATGATTTTATTTACTATTTTTACGGACCAATACCATAGAAAAATACTTTGTTTTAACTCCACCGTGATTTTTTTTTTTTTTTTGGCCAAAAATCACCTATAATTATATCCATCTCTTATGATTGAATTCAAGCACATATCCCCCACTGCGAATAGCGCGCCAAGCTAAAAACCGTAATTCCTTTCCGTTTCGCGAACTCAGACAGAGAGAGAGATCAGTTCAGAAGTTTGTCAACTTTCAAGAGATATCAGTTCAGAAGTTTCGATCTCGCTTGCAGAAATTTCTAAACCTCATCAAACATAAAAACCCTAGCAATGCCTGCATCCAAAAGTGTTTCCAGGAAACGAGTTGAGTCGGACTCCAAACTCACTGCCAAGAGAAAACAAGTCGATCAGCTCGTCGACTTCGATGATGATCTCGATCTCTCCAGGTCTCCGATTCTCAATTCTTACTCTCTTTTTTGAACTGACCGCGGTACTATTTTATCTGACGGTTTGAGTTCCATGAACGTTGCAGTGATATTAAAGGAATCATGTCGGCGTTGACTCAGATCAGAGAGAAAGCTCAAAAAGACGGCCAGAAGAAAAACGAAGAGACGATTTCAAGGTAAACTTTAAGAATTCATATAAACGAGGCGTGTTTTCTTTTTAAAAAATCTTTTATTGAAATTCCGCACTGTTTGTGAAGTTTTGTATGTGGATAATGAGAAATGAACTACGTAGATGAATGATTATGTTAATCGCGAACATTTTGAATTTGATGCCTATTTTGATCTGCAACGCAAGAACGCAATCACCTTGTGCGCACATTAGTTACGGTTGATACTTATAGCCTTAGGTTTAGGTATGGAAAGAGGCATTGATGACAACGACGACAATGGTGAATTGATGGAAGCAATTCAGATCTGCAAGAAAAGAATGCAGATATAGAGCACGTGCACTAGCGAGATCAATACTTGTAGCCGTGCATTTAGGTATCCAAATAGTCTCATTAATGATATCGATGATGATGATGAAATGATGAAAGTAATGATTTATCGTGTTCCATTAAATTGATCAAACACAAAGACCTGGATAGTCCTTTTTATGCGATGGTGAGCTAATTATTTTTGAGCTGTGCTTGCAGGCATGGCGAGTACAAGAATGAACAATTAGAATTATTTGATATTGTTCAAGAATGAATTCATGTGCTACAGTATTTCTGAATTTTTACACGTCGCATTTTGGAAAGTACGACACACTAAGATGAGAGATTATGAGGAGAGAGCATGGGTTCTAATTCGTGGTTCTGCTTTCGAAGTAATCAACTAAATATGCATGAAACTGGATAATCTCGTTTGTGTTAAAATTACGTAGAATTTCACTCACTGGAGTACCTTTTAAATTCAACGTTGATAGCATAACAGATAATGGTAAATTTTTTTGAAACAACAATTTTTCTACACTTTCGATAGGATTCATGTGGACTTGGATGCAAACGAGTTCTATATGTCCATATGCAGCTTGCTGATTGAACCTGAACCTTTCCGTGAAATTGATCGTTTAATAAGTATTAGACCATTGATATAATTTTATTTAATATTCATTTTCTTACTGTTACTTTTCTTTTCCTTTTGGGCAGCGTGGCCTCCGAAATCAAATCCATGATTGACGAATTGAAATCGAAATTCGAGAAAGATCGGTAAAACAGAGGCAACAGATCCAGTCTAAGCATCTACAGATCTATTTTAGCCGATCCTTGTTTTAAAGCTAACCTGCCCTTTTGTGTGTTTTATGCTAGACAAAGTTTTGTAAAGTCACTTTCCAAGAGCTCTAAAGAGGTTAGCCACCAAATTCATAAGATTCACTTTTCTGCGGGGAAGACATCCGAAGCCACAATTACTGTTTTAGTTTCTCATGGGGATGTAAAAACTAAAGATCTGACTGCAATTGCAGTGCGAAAATTGCCTAAAGAATGAGAGTTCCAAATTCCAGGCACTTTATGAGAAATTCTGCAAAGACAAAGATGCTCATCTTCAGGCATTGAATGGTATTTCATTATTAATTGAAGAGGGCATTGTAGATATCATATCATTCTCTTAGAGCTTTTACCATATTTTGAGATTCTGGCAGCAGCAATACCTGAGTATTCACCATTTTTTGACGATAAACTAATCGAAACTTGTTGACAGGCTTTTTGAATCATGAATGTTTAGAAACCCGTTTTTAGTCCTTCCCAAGCTTACCAATGATGACATATCTGTTCATTGGCTCTCACTATTGATATATGAATTTTGTGTTCTGGCATTTGGTTGTTTTTTTACAGATACTATTTCTAAATTTGAAGAAGAGAAGGAGAGGCTCTTCATCAGATATGAACAAATAAGTAAGAAGAAATCTTACAGACCCATTCACTGCAATAATACTAATTTATTTAACTGCATATCAGGGAAAAAGGAAAAGGCTATGCTTGCTGATCAAGAAAAAGCTTGTGCAGAAAAGATATCTAAGTTGGACGAATCCTTGAAAAAGAAGAAGCAGGTAAGCTAATTTGCTTATTGGCATTAGAAATAGTTATGGACCTCTTTCATCTCCAGCAGTTCAGTTACTGAATATGCAAATGATGCCTCCTTCGATAAACTGCAGGATGACAAAACTTTTAGTCTTTTGCGCAAAACTCTTGGTTCATTTCTGGATAATGCCTCTGATGAGGACTTCCCACCAGATGAGTAATTCTCTTGTACTGCCTCACACATAGTAAGCGGGTGGTCTTGTACTGGTTATTGATCCATCTTTACATTGTTCAACTGTATAAGAGACAATCTTAAGCTGTTGCTCTCAAATGCTAAAATATCTTCAAAAAAACTTGTTCAATGCTTTTACCCTTTTGAATTTGTACATCTTAATCAATTGTTTGCTTTTATGTTTTTTTGTCTCCCGTTCACATTACACGATGAACGAGGGGTTACAACCTTAAAACATAAAGCTTTTAGCAGCGCTTTTGCTGGCTCATCTTTATATTCTTCGAATTTTGATCAACTAATGATTCTGTGGTTCATTTTCCTCTGAAAGTAAATTGCAAGATAAATTATTCGTTTTGGGATTGCATTGCTCTCCAGGATCTTGTTTCCAGTCCGTTTGATCATATTGAATGTGGATTTAGGAAGTATTACTTTATGGATAAGAATGACATATTGCTGCATTGAACCTCAGTCAGATTGCAAAAGTTAATGTGCCTTTTGCCCCTGCTTTAGGCAGGAGAAATTATTCCCCGACAAACATGGATGCCACTAAACTGAACTGTATTAGAGAATTACATGCTCAGCGGTCAGTGCAATTACACCCACAATCTCATGAGTTGATTAATCACAGGTCTCAGGACCTTGAAATGATACAAAATCTCTCACGAACAGAATGGGGGAAAAAGATATTTTGTCAACGACATTATTTCTCTAGACCATACTGCGAGCATTAATAGATAAGAAAATCGTGGAAATTGACATGCTTAAATCTTACCCTGCGATTAATGTTCATATTTTGACAATTCTTTTCTATCATTTATTCTGAGAATGGCTCCATTCTGCGGAGTACGGACTTCATGGTGTTTCCAGCCTTATTCTGCAAATATATGTGTTTTTACAATTAAACATGGCAATCAGCAAATAGTGGCTATCCATGAAAACAATCTTGATAAGTAGTGGTGATTAGGGAATCCCGAAGGTTATTTACCGGTATTGTCAATTTGGTTTAGTGATGGACATGGGCACCTGGCTGGGGGTTGTTTCCACCAACACCTGCTTTGCTCACCACAGCCTTTCTTAAAGAAGATGAAGAATCAGCAGCTATCCCTGTAAAGAGGAAAAGAGGCAAAACATGGACAAGAAACCTATGAGGCTGTGACATCAAGGTAGGTTATATACATATAACTTATGTTGGCGTAATGAAATTGAACGAGATTACTGTCTCTTTCAGGTGTTCCATTATTTATGTCCTAATTCATCTATCATCATCAATCAATTAAAAGTAATATCAAACAATATCCCTCTTCTAATTTCAAATTGAACTAAAGAATGAAACCAGTTCCGATTATTATCTACAGTATTTTGAAATCATATTAGAATTACAGATATGGTACATAGAACATGCGATGATTTCGTAGGCAAAATTTGATTCCACAGGTAGAATGTGTTAGCTATAGTAATAGAACACACCACATGGGTCATACAAGGGTACTTACGGGCGTGTCGTGGGAGTGGAGCGGAATCTGAGATGGTCATGTCGGGACTGGAAAGTAAGATGATAAGCAGAAAAGAGAGAAGATAGTATTTGGTGGCCATCTGTGTACTTGCACAGATTAATGAGGGGTTAACAATTTATGGGATATCGGAGTTAGGTATTGTTGAATAATAAAATTCAAACATAAAATTTTAGCCTACTTTGACAAAAATGAACATTATGACCACTTCATAAAGATTCTCTCACACGTTTTATTAGATTTAGACGAAAGGTTGGATTGGTCGTGAACTACTGCTTCACATGTTAGAAACATGGTGAACCGTAATTAGGCTGTGAGCTGACCGTTTTAAATCTGTTCAATAGACTCAATAGTTTTAAGGATCGGGATCGATTCAAAGTCCTTGAACTGTTTTTTTTTTTTTTCTTTTTTTCTTTTTCTTTTGTTTTTCCTTTCTTTACATAATTTTTTTCCCTTTTCCCTTGCTAGCCTTCAACCCTTTTTTTTTTTTTATTTCCTCCTTCCATAAAGCATACATTATGAATAGACAAAAATTAAAATATAAAGAAGTTTTTAATAGTACGAAGAACTAATATGATCGAGTAGATTAAAGTGGTCGGAGGAAAAATATTTTTTACTGTATTTTACAGTCACTCGAAAGGTATCTACATATTTGCTAATCAAAATTAAACTGCTATAGTTCAGTTTGGAATTTTAGAAAACCTTTAGTCTGTTGGTCAATTTTATATTTTGCGAAAAGAATCAAAGTATATATGAGGATCCAATTTAAATTTTTTGAAGGAAATTAATTTTGCTTGATCATAGTTTAAAAAACCTTAATACTAGATCACCACTTTTAGAAAAACTGTGTCATTTACTTTTTTTAAATAATTAGGAAAAAGATTTTTCTATATAATAAAATATTTTCAGTTAAGATGAAAATAAAACTTACTATGTCTCTTTTTAAGGTAGCTGTTCATATTCATGACTAGGAGTGTAACCTGCGGTTGAGTTTGAACTTCCATCAGATTTGTTCCAATTATTGAAGTAATTATCCTCCTCACTTGATGTCCTGTATGGTTTTTGTCGTTTGTAGGCTGCCTTGTACCAATTTTTTGTACAAGTACTTGCCTTAACGGTGACAACATATAGGGAGGTTCGGCATTCGTCGACGATTAGGCTTGCTGTACTAGATGCTTACTCAATGGTGATTGTTGAAGTCGAAGCAACAAGTACTTTACGAGCAATGCGGGATAGGAGTGAATAGTCCTTTGTGTACATTTACTACCACTCTAAAATATCGAAATCCTTGATGAAGATATTATTAGAAAACTTGAAATTCGTATTGGTGTAGTGCTACATCTTAGACATTAGACTACTAAACTATTGCCTCTTCAATTTTTGCGCTAGTAACTGCTCACTCATAAATGAGTAATGCCGCTCCTTGGTAGGTGGCAAAGGAGAGACTGATAACTAGCCACAGTACTAACTTTAATAGTAGTAAAGTATCTCCTTTATGTTGGCCATCGTTGCCAACACTTCCTACTGTACTTTCAAGCTGTACACGTCTTGAGAATCTATTAGATCTTGAATATAACTGTAATAAGTTTTCAAATACATTAGTAATAATTCCGCTTTATAATGAGGATTTAGAATAGTTGTTATAAAATAAATACGAGAAATATCTTTGTAATAAGTTAATCACTTCAACGTCATATCATATATGCATGTGTGCAGGTTTGAGTCCTTATAGACATGAAGTAGCAAATCAAGTATACTGATAGTTGATATAACAAACAAATGTATACTAAGCCTGTAAACTTGCAAGAAAATCTTAGTATCATCATGAAAAACTTTCAAAACTTTTAGCAACTGGATGCATATATCCTAGTTATTGGAGAGAATATCAATTTCCTCCATGTTGTACATTGCGAAGTCATACAGTAATTCGTTGTAATGAATTGTGCTATACAACAACTTATAAGTTGAGTTCCAACCGTATTGCACATCCATCTTAAACTTCCGGGGCATCTTCCTGTACTCTATATAGAAGTTCCTCTACTTTTTGTGAAGGGATGACCTTTCTGTTATTGTCTTGACGACATTCTTGATTGGAACTATATTATCTTGCAAAGTTGCAATGCTATCCTTAACACATAAGTTAAGAATATAACATGCACAACGTATGTGGAAAAAAAACACTCCCAACACTAGTTAATAGTAATTTTGCAGATTAGATATTGACGTAGTATTGGCACTTCTATTGTCAAAACCAATAGAAAAAATTTTCCCCACTAATTCGTACTCATTTAAGATTTCTTTAATAATTTTATAGATATCTTGCGTTATGTGTCGCTTGTTACGTACCCTTAAAACCAATAGTCATTTATTAAGTTACCAATTATCTTCTATCCAGTAAATAGTAACACCTATATAAAAATTATTATGAAAAGAATCTGTTCATATGTCTGCACATATGGACACATGCGTATCGATAGAAGTGAACTTACCTATGAGCTCCCTCTTGCCTATGTGATAGAGCTCTTGCATGGCTTGGGATAACATTCTGTAGCTATCAACTTTGCCACTCTGATACACTAGCGTTGAATTATAGGTGCATTTTCGCTAGGTACCGTACCAAGTTGTACTTATACCTTTCTTCATCATACCTTATTAGTAGTTGATTGGATGAACCACCGCCTTGGGCAATCTATTGCTGCTTACTTTCTATTCCCACCTCCTCGAGATGCTTCAACCGCAAGTGCCTGTTAAGGGTACCATTTCCCTCTCTCATTTTCCACGAGTAATTCGCATTGTAATAGTTGTAGAATGCTTTTGAGTTTCCCCTTTTGTCTATAACTTTATGGAATTGTGTATCAAAAATATTAGACTTAATGAGTTTAGGGGGCTTACTTGATCCTGAAGGTCTCGAACTGCTAGACCCACGTTATCTCATATGTTGCTCTTATGTTTTGGGAGTAATTTCTATCTTATCCTCTTCATCTTCGAACATGTTTGCGGAGAAGCTCATTTGTAGGGGTTTAAATCTTATGGGTCTTGTAAGAATACTTATACGAGGAGCTTGAATCTAGTAAGACATTCAGAGACATTCATGCATAGAGGTTCGAAACTAGGAGGTGGCGTGCCTCAGTAACTCATGTGTTGAGGTTCAATGACAAAGCCAGGAGGTAGTGTATCGTGATTACTCGTACAATGAGGTTTTAGATCGAATTTAAGAGGTGGTGTAACTTGTTTTTCCACGTTCTCAACTACATCATATGCTCTCTGCTCATTCAGGTTGTACTTGTTATCCGGATATTCCTGAACCTCGTTGAATTGTTGTGGCTTAAATGACGCATCAGTTCCAGTGCTCTTACTCTTGCTCTTGCCCTTGCCCTTGCGCTTGCTCTTGCTTTTGCTCTTGCCTTTACTTTTCCTGCTAGATGAGGAATCGTACTTCTTACCAAAGAAGGTACGACGTAAAAATCTTTCCATAGAGCTAAAATTTTTTTTCTCTTATTTACTGTAGTAAATATTTATGAATGAAATACAAAAATAATATGTAAGACAAAATAAAGTAGGTATGTATATGTCTATATTATTTGCTAATGCAAATGGTTCAGTGTAGTGGAATGAAAAACTATGTTTAAATATTGATGGTTAATGGAAGGAAATATTTCTATGACAATGTTTCATAATTGAAAAAATTCAAAGGTAGAATGGTTTGTGTTGGAGCATTTTAATTAGTTTATAGAGTAAAAAATGCTGCATATCAGTACCGTTCAATTTATAAGGAGCAAGGAATGTATGAATGTGTTGTTTGAATTTTGAAAATTTGAATTTTTAAACATTTCGACACTGCAGTTTTTGAATTTTTCAATTCAAATCTCAAATTGCATGCGTCGAAAGTAATCGAACATTTGAAATTGTTCAATTTTTTGAATTCAAAAGGCAGGAAAGCAATGAGTAAGGGGTAAGGGCTTGGGGCTTTTAGGGGGGGGGGGGTGTGGGGGCGAGGGTAAGGAAAAAGAAAAGGAAGGGGGCAGTCAAAAGAACTAGCCCACATTTTTTTTTTTTGTTAACGGTTTAGGGACCATCGATTTAGGTGGTTTTGCTAGAGTGAACTGCCTGCGCTCTTAAGGCTTGGTAGTTTTTCGGGACAATTTAGCTTTGCTACTTTTAGACCGAGCCAATTCATAGTTCAAAACTAACTTTTTCTTAAGTCTATGCTTTGTAGATAACAATTAGTCAAGTCTAAGTGCTTTTCTTTCTTTTCTTCCATTATACAAATCCGTGCATTGGTCATGCTTGTCTTTGTGTATTTTGTGCTCACTCTTATGTACTTCATTAGTATATATTTTATCTTTCGGTGCAAGCTTCATTAGTATGTTGATGACCCAGTCGTCAATCATATCTATGTTGAATAAATGAAGGTTTAATGTGCAGGTTTTTTTTGTTGAGTTTTAGTATGCATTATGGTATACTGAATTCTACTATTGGTAAGGGAATGAAACAATATCGTTCTGGATCAAACTACTAACCAATAAAAGGAATTAGAATTGGAGGACAAAATATCTATTGGGGGAGCATTCAATTCAAATATTTTGTTCAAGAAATAATAAATATAATAACTGACGTAATATCTTCAAATTTAGATTTTCAAATTAAACATTTTGGTGCTATCTATAACATGGTGTTAGAGTTTTAGCTCTACAAACCATATATACGAATTTACATTCCTAGAATAGATGATTGTAATGCTAATCTTAATAATGGTTTTCAATTTACAATGACATCTTTTGTAGTTATGGAAAGCAAAATTGCCAATAAAACCAATACATGAAAATGAATGAAATATGAATATTTAGGTGAATTTGGGCAGTTACCATTCTATTGCATCAATGTATATAGAATAGAATTTAAGTTCAATCTACTAGTAATTTGGGTTGACTCCTTAGGATTTGGTGGCGGGACTTAGGGAGTCTAATTCATTGTTGAGATAACTTAAGGAGATTTGATTTGACGGACTTTAAACAAAGATTGTTGGATTGATTGGTCCGCTCTTCACTTTTTTCGAGTAGATTCGTACACTTAATTAATAAAGGAAGCTTCAAATATGGGCTCATGATTAGTTGATTAGGATAAATCTTGAATGAGCAAGGTTCATCCCTTTAATTAATTAATAAGAGAACTAATGGATGTCACCAAACCTAAAATTCTATAAATATTCAGTCATGCTTCCTTAGTTGACACTACTTTAATATCAAAGAAGCGTTATTCCACTATAGGATCTCTATAAAGATCAGACAATGTTTTAAGTAAAGAATAAGCTTCATTGCTCAAAAGCTGCAAGGTTGAATCTTCTTACTTGCTTACATATTGCTTATGTATTTGAAACTTCGAGATCATTTATTCCTCTCCCGTGTTATTCTCTTCAAATTATCCATCCAACATGTTTTCTCTAATCACTTCTCTGAAGCTACATAAAGCATGAGATGCATTAGCAGGTATATAAGTAACATAGATCAAATCCCCAAGCTCAAATACATAACTTGCGACATAATATAAAAATATTTACACATCCACTATGCAAGAGCTATTTCAATGGGTATGTTAACGTATAATCTCTGCTAAAACACAATGAATTTAACCCTTAACTTTGGCTCTAGCATCAATTTGATGAACAAATGAGCGTCTATTATTGCACTAAAAGTTAAATATCAAGAAAGCTAACTCAAAAAGTTGATTATTGGGGAAAGAATAAAGATACTTTAGAAAGAGAGAATCCGGAAGTGATCATTTGTTCAAAGGGAATAGCTATTTCATTGGAGGTACAAAGATGGCTATATAGAGGGAGTAGTGATTTCTAAAAAATACATATAATCTTGAAGCATATAAGATGTTATTTCTGGGATTAGGTATTCCTAGAGAATATTTGACTTACAAATAGCATTAGCTTTGTAGTTGGGTATTGGTTTAAACAATCATCAATTTGATTTTTTTTTTTTCTCTATTGGTAAATATGAGAATTTTCTTCTTATAATTGCTAATTAAAGACCAATTCCACTATATTAGTCTAACCGTCATGCTATTTTGCATAAGAACTTGTCAAGTAGATTACTATTGTACTTGCTATAATGAATCAAACATATAATGGTCCATCTTAGGTAGTTGTCGAGCCTGATTTTTTGGTTTCTTTTATTTAAAATTAATTTCCCATTTCCGATTAATACTAAACCCTAACCCATTTAATATTAATCCTCGACTAAAGAAATTGAGAAATTCCGGTTTTTTATTGAAAATAATTTTTTGAGTTGCCACCCAACCGAAGTCGAGAAAAGAAAAAGAAACCGTAATCAATTAGGTAGATTGATTATAATTTGGCTATCGGTCTTTGATTTTAATTTTAATGAAAAACCAGAGGGTTCTGAGTTCAAGGGCTAACCTATTAAACCCTAACGAGTACCACTATCTATTTATCGAAATTATGATTATTCTTTTAATTATAATATTTAAAAATAAATAAATAAAAATTAAAAGAAAAAGAACCTAAGTTTCTACATATTTTATCGTTGCCTTGAAGATGCCTACGTACCCGCTAGCCGGAATCAGACGATTGTAGTTCTTTCCGAAAAATCTTTAATGTGTTAATTTATTTTAATTTTTGAAAACCGATCAAATTTACGTTGTTATAAATCTAGTTTATTTAAATAAAATCTAAAAGGGTCCTAACTTCTTAAGTGTTTTTGTTTTATAAAAAATGCTCTAATAATCCTATTTTTTTTAAAAAAAGGGTCTTTTATTAATTTTTATTTAAAGAAAAAAAACTTTCTATGTAACAAATCCTTAAATAAAACCAAATAAAAAAAAATGACCAATCATAATAATCCCTAAACTAATATATACAAGAATCTACCAAAAATAAAATAATTCATATAATACACTTGTATAAGAACTAATACTAAAACCCTTATGCCGACATATTCATATATTATATATTATGCATACTAATAGATAACAATATATATATAATAAAAATTAATCTTAATAATCCCTTATCTAATATGCATATGTCTTTATATCTATATTACTACTTATTAAACATTCACTTAAATTAATATAATGTACCTAATTTATATTACAAAGAAAACTAATGCTAAAGAAGTACCTTAAACTAATACACACACACACATATATATACACACACACACTATGTTAAACTATTAAAGTCCTAACAAAATAATAATATAATATGATAATAATAAATTAGAAAAGCTTGGACAGAAACCAAACCTGATTGTGTGTGGTTACTGTTTGTCGCGTACAATGAGGAGTAATAGTAAACTATTCGTCGACCATTGGCTGTTATGGAGTCGGCCTCTACATGCAGTTGTTTGGTACGGTGGGCAGTGCGAGTTGTAAACAGCGATGAAGCGTGAGAGGTAACCATTGCTCAACTTGCTGTTTTGCGAGTGCTGCAATGGATGTTGTCACTAATGCTACGCATGGTGGACTTCAGGATTGCGCGGAGGGTGTACGATTCGTCAACGATGTGCATGTGCGGCGGTGAAATCAGTTGTCAAGCGTGTTTTGCCCACGCAGCACTGCTGCTGTTCATGTGTTGGTGATGGTCGGTGCGGCGTGTAGATGGACGACGGAGTGACGTGGTGATTGCAGCGTAGGCTGATCGAAAGTGTGTGTGTTCATGTGTACTGACTGGATAAGGAGGATGGAGGCGTGTAAGTATGTCGAGTGTCAATCTGCTGTTCGTGGGACCGTATAGGCGTGGAGTGGTCGGTGTGAAGTGTAGATCGGTGTGTACAACGTGTGTGTTGGCGTATGTAGGCTAGAGAGTACGTGAGTGTAGAGTTATCGTCTGCTGCTCGTGGGACCATGCAGGCGTAGGTTTTTGTCGAAGAGAGAGAGGCGTAGTCGCTGGAGAGAATCGAATGGGGATGGGGTAGCTGTCTGGCCGTTGGTTTGTTTAGGCGACACTGCTGTTACTGTTGTCGTGCTACTGTTGCGTATTGGAATGGGTTCACGGCACAATGGATAAGGGTTTGAAGTTTGCTGCTGTTGGGATATGGGAAGTGATCTTATGTGTATGCTATAGACGTAGTTTAGATGAGGGACAACAGATGAAAAAGTCGATGTCTTCTTTTTACGAGTGTGTCTATATATATAATTCAAACCAAATTATATCTATTGTATCTGATTTCAACTCCTTTATATTAATCCAAATCTAATCCAAGTAGATTCAAATAATTTTGATTAGATATGAATTCCATGCATTATCTTGCTTTTGTGAAAGATAGAAAAATAAAGATATAGGTGCCTAGTGAGACTCGAACTCAAAACCTCAAATTAAATTTAATCATTTACTTTAATCCTTATCCGTTAGGCCGTTGGTCTACACCTTGATTTTTAACATAACTAAATTATACTTAAAACACCTGATTCCCTAAAATATTTATTTATATTAAGCTAAAACTAAAACGAATGACTCTAATATGAGTTATTTCCTAAAAAAATCTTTTAATTTTTATTTTTTCTCAATTTTTTATTTTTTTTTTTCAATTTTTATTATTTTATTATTATTATTTTTAATTTTTATAATAATTTTATTTTTTGAATTAGGAACCTTTTTGTAAAATAAAAATTAGAATTACAGGAGAGCAAAAATTAGGTGTCTACAATAGTGAATAACTTAACTAATCTTAATTCTGTATTTACAATTAGTCTTAGGAAAAAGCTTAAAGTTTTCACAATAATTCCCTCTTAAACATGTGACTCGTATCATTTTACGGTTAAGCCTAAGCTGCTTAATATGCAATTAGGTTAAATCCACCTTCATCTCTTTAAGTAGGGATGTAAATGGGGTAGGTTTGGGATAGGTCATAAAAATCCAAAACCCGCTCTGCTACACTAATAGGGTTCCTAAAACCGTCCCAAAACTCTATCAGGTTTCTAACCTTATACCCAACTCTGCTTTACTATCTTAATAGGACACTTACTTCTCGACCCGCTAGATTTGTTTATAAATTTTTTACTAAATGGCTATCTTTTTACTTCGTTAGTCATTAATGAGAAATCAATTTGTATTATTTATAATGTAGGGTTAATACAATGATATAAAGTGAGGAATCCATTCGTTGTAGATTTTTCATCCTATGTATATCATAATGATATAAGTGGAGTACTTCATAGTATTGTTATATAATAAATTTAATGATCTATCTAAACTTTATCTTAAATTTTCTATATGTTTTGATGGATATAGTCAATGTTTGCATCAAATCTGTTATCTATTTAACCATTTCTTTTTATTATATAATAAACACATAATCATCTTCTCTTAGCCTCCTCCCCTAATCCTTTCAAAAGAAAAAAAAAACAATCATATATACATACACATTAGTACTAAAAAAAAAACTGTAAACATGATTAAAGTTGTTATCTTCCCTATTTTTATCTATTTATTATTTTAGGCATTAGAAATTTTAGTTGATATTATATTATTAATTTATAATATTATATTAGGTAATGAGTTTTTCACCTGGTTTTCTTAAAATCTCTAATAGGTTTTTAGCCATATTGTAGAATTTGTCCCAAAATCTTAGTAGGTAGTATGCTAGAAGGTTTTTAGCAAGTTGGACAAGTCATCCCTATCCTTAATTGCCTCACTACGGTAATGTTTCTAGCCCAAAAATACTAAATAAGGAGTTAACTCTAATTTAGACTCAAAGAAGGGCTAATTTCAAATCGTAAACCGACTCACCAGTTTAATAAATTGGAATTGGCTCGCTTATGACGAACCTAAACCAATCGAAAACCAGTTGGTTTCATGGGCCTAAGTGGTTCAAAGCTCCTAATTTGTTTGAACCGGCAAGTCTAAATTAGATTTTTTTTTCTTTTGCTATTTACATATATATTAGATTCCATATATATTATATTCACATATATATTTATATTACATATATATATTACATATTAACATATATATTTATAGATATTGTATATATTATACACATTAACATATATAATATATTGTACATATTAACATATTATAGATATTAACATATATAATATACATATGTAATAAAATGTATATATTTTACATATATATATATATATATATATATATATTACAAACTAGGGTTAAGCGGATATAGAGTGAGTAGGGCATGAGACTTTACCCGTACCCTAACCTATAAGTACAGGTTTCAAGTTTTTTTACTCAAAACTTACTCTATAGCACCTTAGAACCAGGGTACCCTATGAAACCTGTATTTTTTTTTCTTTTTATCTTCTTTTAAAATCTTTTATTGGACGCGTAATCAATATTATATAATAACTACATTATCGTTAAACCATAGGTAATATTTTGTATAAGTTGTAACATATTTTAAATCTAGATAATATAAAACTTTGGTAGACAAAATAGATAACATTTTTATAGCTGGAAATGTTCAAACCTCTAGTTGAGTCACACTAAAATTTCTTTTTTTTTTTTTCAAATCACAAAATAAAATTTTTATTAAACCATAAGATTGTTATATGAAAAATATAAAAACCATGAGTAAGTGAACAATTTCAATGTGACAGATTGGATAATAAATTAAGAAGTAAGATATTTTTAAAACTTTACTAGATTAGAGTTAGTAAAAGAGGAAGGATGGGGAAAAAAGATAGTGAAAAAAAAGAGAAGTTTTTACTAAAAGAAGAAGAAAAAGAGGAGGAAGAGGAGAAAGGGGATTAAATAATAAATACAAGTAGTGCATAGTGATATATTGTGAGTTGAGGTTTTATTGTTATTTTATTTATGACTAAAAAACAAGTATCAATATTTTTATTTCTTAATATTATTTAATTATTAGTACAAAGTGAATAAAAGTATCATAGAGTATATACACTACATAATAGGGTTACTCGCTTAACCCTATTACAAATCGTAAAAAATAAAAAATAAAAAAGTCAAATATTTGAAATTTAGTTCATTGGTCTATGAATCGGCTTGGAGATGATAGTAGGTAGGCCAATCACAGTTCAACATAAAGTTGAACGGTGATCTAGCAATTTCAAGCCAATTCTAGATCGATTTAGCTTGACCCTAGGTTCAATCATAGCTTAATCTAATTATAATAGCTAAGCCAAGATTTCTATTTCACCTAAATGTTCTCCATGGTTATTAAATTGTTATTTACTACTTAGGCATGTAAACCACCATTAATTTTTCTCCATAATCCATATGTCCACTCCTTATTAGCTTGTAAGATATGAAATGAAAATAAATGATTTTTTTTTTTTTTTATGTAATCTATCTTTTATCTTGTGGGCTTATTTTGTGAAACCATGAAGCTTTGCTTCCCTTAGTTTACTCTATACAAACCAAATATGGGATCTTTTGGGAATGCTATATTGTGAAGCTTGAATATGTAGTATTAGGAGCAAGAACCATCATCACCATGGAGAAACTGCATAAAGAGGTCTTGTAAAGAATATATTTGCGATTTGAGCATCATATTCAACCCAAAAAATACAATCATAATGTAAATCAGTAATATGTAGTGCTTATATGAACTCAAAATAGACATCGAAGGCGTGGAGGTTGCTGGACTAGTCACATGACATTTTCATTTTGTCCAGATTTATAACGGCATATTGAGAATGAGTCAACAAAATACGACCACAATTATGTAATCTCATACCTAATTGTGCCTCCATAGAAATTATATTCTAACTACTTTGCACCTTTCTCCTCCTCTCTCTTATGGCGTCTACATCTGTCTGCAACTGAAATGTATGCAAATCGGTGCAAACATTGACTGGCAGTGAACACCAGTTCTACATTGTAAACGTGGGATATATCCTTTAAAGGACAGCCTTAAATTTTATATTGGTCGTTCACCTGACCATGAAAATTTCATCCAAAAGCGAAAACTAGTCATTTTCTAGAGTCATCAAAATCCATGCAACTTACACGTGCCTAATAGCCATCCAAATTACTACCAACTTGCAGATATTTGTCTCCTCGTTCTACTCCCTAATGCAGCTAGTAGAATTTATTTTCCATACTTTAAAAAATTAGTTTTTTTTTTTAATTTTTATATAAGTCTTGAAAATGTGTTTTTTCCCTCTCAAATCATCACTAAATCTCATAAAATAGCTGTTAAAAGGCTTTAGCAACTATTTTGAAGACGGCAGTATATGTTTTTAAAAATTATGAAAATTAAAAGTATTATTTTAGAGTTCCTTTATACCCACCTAACTAGTAGCTTTGAGACGTATTTATATTATATAATTTTTCCAATTTATTAAGAGCTTAGCTACACATGGAACTCTAATTTTCCTCTCATGAAGCACAAATGAAAAAAAATTATATTTCCCATATTTGCTTATGTATATATATATATATAATATTAAATCTATAGGGTTTACTTGATGATTAAAGATTTGAACTTTAAAAAACTAGTAGACTACTTTTTACCTGTCCCTCCTAACATTGCATACTTGTTCGTACTAAACATATAAATACATAAATTTAGTCAAAAGACACATACATACATACATATATAAAACATCTTACAACATCTACTTCAGTTTCTAATTAGGGACTGCACTGAAAAAAAGAAAAAAAGAAAAATTTCAATGGCTAAGGCTGGAAGAATACTTAGCGGATTCCTAAGGTTTCTTGCTCTTTGTGCAACCATTGTCGCCCTTGTTATTATGGTCGCTAGCCATGAGTCAACTGACGTACTCAATTTAACTTTCGATGCGAAATATCGCAACACTCCTGCATTCGTGTAAGTTCATTATTACCAAATTTAATTTTTGAAAATCTATTTTTTTTTTTTTCAAAATATATTCCATTTTGCTTTAAAAAAATATTAAATTATTTATTTATTTATTTTTGGGTGTAGGTATTATGTGATTGTAGAAGGGATTGGAGGTGTGTATAGTTTCACCACTCTGCTTCTCTCTTGCAAGAGCTGCCTTCGTCGCTTAATTGTCTTGATGGATGTGGTAATGAATCTCATTCTTAGATTTCTATTCGTCCACGTGGCATGCAACGTAGTATTGGAAAAAAAAAAAAAAAAAAAAGAAGTCAAAACATGTTAGTTATTATTATTTTCTATTATCACTTACCGCTAAAAACCATCAGTATTTTTAACATCTTAAAGTTTTTATGATAAATAAAATATTTGATAATTGTAAAACTTGGGTATAACTAATACCCAAAAAAAAAAAAAAACGACTTTTAATTTATTTAGCATTTTTTCATAAAAAGTTGCTAATATTACAGGTGATTGGGATGGTCTTAAGTTCAAGTATTGCAGCAGCACTGGCAATAGCTCAAGTGGGGAAGAATGGGAATAGTCATGCTGGGTGGCTACCAATTTGTGAACAAGTGCCCAAATTCTGCGACCAAGTCACTGGATCTCTTATTGCTGGTTTTGTTGCAGCAATACTATATTTGATTATCCTTCTCCACTCTCTGCGCAATGAACTTAGTCCCCTTTTTGTTGTCAAAACTTGAAAACTTCATAGTACACGTGGCATATAATCTCCCTTGTAGAATTGGTGCGGGTTTTATATTATCACTTCTCATACTTTACCCCTATTTTGCCAATAATATTAAATCATATGTATGGCTATACTTTATTTGTTTTGATCCTTTTATAAACTCGTATACCTTCAATTTTGTACTGTATTATACTATCCTTTTTATATGTCTAATTACATGTTTATCTTTCCAAGCTTAGTCCTATTTATGCGATTATGTTGTTATTTTCACTTGACAAGTCCTTACTTTTTAAATGCAACATGCCTCTAATCTACTACTTCTAAAAAGTGAAGGATTTAGTCATCCAAATGAGGGAAATATTTCCGGGTTGATATTTAGTTTAGGATTTTTGCTTAAGCTCAATATATTCGAATTGTTTATCCAATCCAGTTTGTGCTTTATAATGTTAGTTTTACTAGCTTAAGAGTTTTAAGCCGATTTCAAATGTCAATTAAGTTTGAGACCAAAATATCACTATTATTTTGATTTAAAAAATATTATTCTTTAAATCATTAAATTGAAACGAATTAAATGGAATCGATTACAAGTTCGTTGAGTACCACTTTTAAAACCTTTATAATGTAAACTAATTATTTAAGATGTGAATTCAATATTATGTATCTTTTACATCGACACAAACTCGATTTAAAATAGTACACAGCCAGCGTGAATCGCCACCCTATTTGCATGCAATGGATCTATTTATAGAGTAACATTTTCCCGATTAACGTACTAACTCTGGAGTAACTAATGATTATTTCACGATTAATACATTATCCGAAGGGTGGGACAAAACCAAATTAAAACAAACGGAATTGTGATTATGGTATATGTATGGTTTGTCCAAAAAAATTTTGAAATCAAATCAAATTGAAAATTTATGTTTAATTTAGAAACGTAAACCAAACTGGATTGAAAAAAAAAAGTGAAAAAGAAAAAGAAGACAGAATGATCTATTTCTTTGTATTTTTAGAAAAACCTGACTCGAGGATCATTTTCGTGCCATGTCATGACATTAATTTACCAATAATACGTTAATAAAAATCTAAACATAGTTTCCGAGTTGCATATCTGTATTTAGATTCTTATATAACCTTAACAACCTAGTCTTTCTTTTAGTATACCAACATGGCATCCGACACAATGTCCAAATTTTGAATCAGGTACATGTAATTATCCTAGTCTTACTCTAATGTCTCTTCTCATAGACTAAAACCTTGTATCGAGTTCGCTTAGGTAAACATCTTGAAGGTTGACCCATCTTCCTAGTATTTTTCATGGTCAAAGTGCACCCTAATAACTTCTTACATAGTTAGCAAATCATATAGTCAAGCTTCACAACCAAGTTTAGTCAAGTTTAATCAATCAAGTATAAAATCATCATATAGTTAGCAAGCAATATATCTAAGATTCAACATCAAACCCATACAACCAAGCAGATGTAGTGGAACGACATAAACTTGCAACCTAATGAGTAGACATAAGTTTACTCCTAAGCACGGAATATCCACTTATCTGAAGCTAATGCTCCTCGCGTTGAGCATCGTCTTCAGGTTCTAAGTTATCATGGTGACCCATAATGAATGTTGATATTTTAGTGTTTACTCAAGTATTGTGAATTATTTATTTAAGCTTGAAGCGTTTTTATAAGTGAAGGATACGCACCTTAGGTGTTTAAATAAGAACACTTCAATAGTCCTTAGAACATTCTACATGATTCTGTTGTTAAGGTCCTTACCTTCTACTCAACCTTTTATTTAAGGTTGGTCTTAGGATTCACGATCAAGGAAGCTTTTACTCAAAATCCATATTCAGTTTTCACTTTACGTTTCACTATGGAACACTTTACTTAAGCTTTTACCTAGACTTATTTTAGTTTATTTGTTTGATATCTCACTAGAAACCTTTTACAAAAGCGTGTACTGACTATCACATTAAGGTCCTCATATATTATATATTTTATTCAAAGCCAAATCCTCATCTAGTATCAAGTTACCTTCTATAAAGACTTCTAAAGGGCTAATTAGTGCTTAAACTTGCTAAAACTCCATACAACCATTAGGAGTTAGCAAGTTTTTGACACAACTACTAATAAAACCATTTTAAGGATTAAGTTCTAGATTTGGACAATTTTACAAAAGATCGTACATGCCTATATTTCAATATATTAATGTTCCCATTTTACAAAAATAAAATTCTTAACTCGTAAAACCATGATAGATTGCATGTTTGACCACTTTTTCCTCCAAAAACTCATGCAACCATTTAAAATATTATTTTAAGAAGTAAAATATGAATAGAAATCAAATTTCATTAAAAAATACTTGGAAATCTATCAATTTACCGAAATTTCCAAATTTGGTAATGTTGATAGTTGGATTTCACTCTAAATATTACTTGGCCTTTCATCTGTTGAGAAGACAACTAATACCACTGTCAGCTAATGTCGACTAAGGCTTAGTCCACTTGATGGGCCTTGAAGTCTAGCCCGTTAATATGCCTGATTTGGACTTATTAAAGTGGTGTGAATAGTTACAATTTGGTACGATCTCATTATACAACCGCCTACTATTTTGTATATTTTAGGTATGTACTTAATTACAAGATCTTAATATAGCCTACAATCAATGATTAACTGCTATAATAAACACCCAATATTTGCCTATAAATACGAATAGAAAGTATTGTAAGAATTATCTTATGACCTTCAACTTTGTGCTTATTTACTTATCTCTCTCAAAGATATCTACTAATTTAAGTATTGAAATAGTTATACCAGACTAGCCCTAATACTATTTGGCCTTTACTTGTGTTGCAAATACACATCTTTACCTTAAAATTACTTGACAGCAAGTAGTTTTTGATAAATCAAAATGAACAAAAAGCTACCGAGCAAACTTGGGAAAAATTTTAACATAACTTATGACTAAACATTATAAGGAGACTATAGAAAAAGTTTGAGCTTGAAACGATATTGTTTGCCCTTTAAAAAATTAAATCGAAAATTCATTCGAAACGATTCATTTCTTAAGAGTAATATATAAAACATGCATATTTTGAAAAACCGATATTTTTCCATGATAGTACACTAAAAATAACTTAGAGTGCAATTTTTCATAATTTTCCAACTTAATTTACTATTTTTAATAAATTATTGAAAATCGAGTAAGAATTGAAACTCACTAGCATGACGTTCTCTAGCCACCATGCACTATTAAGTGGTTGTCGACTCACTTAAATGTTGCTTTTCCTATCAGGTGGTTGTGGCCACTTGATTTCATGTGGTCGTTTGATTTGGGCTTCATATACATTCACATTCTACCAAGTGTAAAGTGAGTAGATTTAGGATTTATATGATGGGTGGTGAAGGAGACAATAATGCCAAGTGTTGAATGGTTTTTAAAAACTATGTATATGAAACCATGGTCTCTCTTTGTTTTGTCTCTTAAAACCATAAGTGTCCATGATTTTGAATTTCAATTTCATGTGCAGCACTTGAGTTTGTCAAAACCACCATTGAATATTTAATTCTATCTATTATTTATTTAGTATTTTTCCCTTATGAACAAAACCTTCCACATAGGCTTTTACAAGAGTCTTCTACTAAAAGATGCCTTTCTTTTTCATATGCATTTGATATATTTTTAATATCCTAATTATATTTTCCAAGGATATATTCAATCTTAAATAATTTTTCAAGTCTAGTCATTAACTTATTATTTAAATCACTTTCAATTTTGGTTGGGTCAACACATTATTAAATAAATTCTTGTATATATTATTTTAATGATCCAATTTCACATGAGAACTTCCTTTAATTTTTATAACTTAGTTATAAATTTTCACCTAGTTTAATCAACATTGACTGATGCCCCAAATTTGGAGGCTTAAAACTTGGGGTTATCATAAATTATCACGAGTAAAATATGTGAAACTCGAAGTCATAAATAAATAAATAAAGGAATTATAGAATATAAAAGGGTTTATAATTTATATACTTGGTTTGGCATGTAAAATGGTTTAAGTTATAGGGGCAAAGTTGTCCAAAGGGAAATTTCAAACCCTCTCTTTCCCATGTGTGTTATTTTCTTCCCCCACTATTCTATAATAGGGTTATTTTTGTGGTAAACTAGAAAACTTACAAAATGACTCTAAAAAAGAACTTTAAGGTTCGGATTTAAGGAGTTAGTGTGCCTAAATTAAAGCAAAACTCAAGTTTTTGCAAAAGAATAGCCAAAATCGAGTAAGTTACCATTCTTACCCTATTGAAATTCGTTTCCCTTTAAGAATGGTGAAGGAAACTTAAAGAATCTCATACCTATAAAAGTAGAAAGTGAGAAATTGAAGGTTGGAGTATTCTTGCACCAAGAAACATTAAGTAAGTTGTTTTAAACCCTTATAGGTTATCAAAGTTTCGTTCTTGACATAGATTATGGAGTTTGAGGGATTGGCTGTGATTTTGGGTTTGATTGTTGTATTAATGTTTGGAGGATGTTGAAGAGTGTTTTGGAGACGGGTTTGTAGTAGAGAAGGTTGGGAAAAGGGAAGAAATGCGTTTGGGTTCAAGGCTGGGGTTATGTAAGGGAGGAGTTGCACATCACATTTTGCGTAATTCTGTAGATTGTGACTAGCATCCTGACACTAAACCCCATAAAAACTCACAGAATGTGAGTTTAAGTTAGCGTCCAAACACCTATCGACTAAGCATCTGAACACCTTGTTTACAATAGTATATAGAATGTTCCCATCTCGTTCCTCGTAACTTTTTCAACCTTCTTTTTCATCCTAAACCTTTCCAATACGTTTTTAAACAAGTTCTATGAACAATTAAACTCTGTTTTTCCAAGGAACAATTCAAAACTTCTTATAGAGATGTACAGCCAAGTTAAAGAGTTGGGATGTAAGGAGTAAATAGTGGCTTTTACATTTGAGTTTAGGGGATGAGGTGTTGTTTTTGTGTTGTACTAGGTTATAGGACACCAGGATACTTGTTGAATGCTATTGAGGATTCAAGTACGGGATACTTGATTGTAGGCTAATAATTAAACCACACTTAATTGAACTTGGACTTAATTGACTTTGCCGATTGTACTTGGCTTTGACTGCCCATTGGTCAAGTTCAATGGTGTTAGTGAGACACCTAACTATCTTTGCATGACATTGTACCTTATTGAGTCTTGTATTGAAAGGACCCAAATAGATTTATGATGGTTATTGGATATTCAAGTGTTGAGAAGATCCAACACCAATACCTATGTATTATCTATATTGTGTGTGTAGGAGGTCATGAGTAACCTCCAAATCTTAGGATGTTGAGACTATGCTGCTTATAGACCTAATTAAATAAGATTAAACCAGTTGATTGTTGCATTTAATGTAGCTATTCTCGTGTGTGCTTTTGTTATTGATTGTGTATTCATGTGCATGTATATAGTATCGTGTATAGGGCATTAGCTTACTCTTTAGAGGTTGTTGTTTTTCAACTGCAAGTTCAATGTATGAGGTTTATGATGATTTCTATGTGGAGGACGCAGGTTATGACTATTTATTTTATGATGAGGAGGGTGACTACTATTATTATGATGATGGAGCGAGGACATCATAGTCTAGATGTTAGGAGTGAATTTCTGATGATCCTATGTTTTGTTTTCTCATTGTACATACTTATGACTTATGTATATGTTTAGAATCGCTTATGACTATTGTTGTCGATATTTAGTTGGTTGTTCCTAAATGTAGCTATGGGAATGTTTTCCTTACGTTTAGGTTCCTTACCTCATGTTATTTAAACTTCATGTGATATATGTGGAGATTAAGTGGATGATCTAGCACTCTTGTTAAATTTGAGGTTATTAATTTGTGAGTTGATAAGTTTAATGAATTTTTGTAGAATATAGTCAGGTACAAGGATCGATGTTAGCCTTAGTGTGTTTGCCTTTAGGGCCGACACATGGTAGAGTTGTAACTTTGCAGGTTCCAGAGCATTACAAAATATGATGAGCTCAACATTGGGATTGTTCTAACTAAGTTATTATATAATCAAAATGCTTAAGCTAGGTTCTAAGTGATTGCTTTAGACTATATAATGGCTTATCAAGTTTATGCATGGGTCATTCTCCTCTTTTAACTTTAACCTTAGAGGAGGCTTCAATATATATTTCTTCTTCAAAGTTTCTATTAAGAAAAGCACATCTAATTAATGCAAGTATTTGTGGAGATTACTGCTAGTGATAAAAGTGCTCGTATTGATTTGAGTTTAGCAATTGGTACAAATGTTTCTCTATAGCCTATCATATATGGTTATATTTTGGGCAACAAACTAAGCTTCATCCCTTTGGATGCTTCCATTAGTTTTATACTTTACATTCAACACCCACTCACTCTCCTTTTACCCTTTTTCCTTTAGATATGTCCAATATATCACGGGTGTTATCTCATATTAAGCTTTCATTTGCTTGATTGTTTCCTTCCATCTTTCAATGCTAAGAGATTCATAGTTGTTTTGTGATACTCTTTTGGCAACTTGAGCAACAAAAGCTCTATAGATTTGAGATAAATTCCTATAGGTTATATATTGGGAAATTGGATATTTCACACAAGTTCTCTTTCCTTTTGTAGAGAAGATTGGTCGTAGTGAGAGTTTTGAGCCTCTTGGTTTATTCCTTTATTTTAGAAATTGCCTTGACATGTGGGGATGATGTTCATGGAATTGAGTTTGACTTGGAATGTGGATTAGATAAAGATGAAGATTGAGATGAAGACAAAGACCAAAACGACTGTAAATGAGTACATGGAACCGATAAAGACGAAGATGACTAGGAAAGATGAAGATGATGGGTCATTCTCTGTATTTGAATTCTCCGCCTAAAGAGAATGCCCATAAAACAATTGATTTTCAAAGAAAACAAGACCAATAGTTATGTAAACTTTCTTTGTGGAGCGATGAAAATGCTTGTACTCTTTTTGAACCGAGGAATACTCAATAAATCTGCATTTAAGGGCTCTAGCTTTAAGCCTAGACGGTTATGATACACCCAAAAGATTTAGGAGGCAATGAATTGATAACCCGACATGTGACAGTGGCTCTTGAAGAACAATTAAAGGAGTTCAAAACTTTAGAGGTTTATTAATTTTATTGAAACCTTTCCTAAGAAGTTATATGCATTTTCCAAAGAATCACTAATATGGATTGGTTCCTGGAGCATCTCTTGAGAAACACCAGGAGGACAGCCACCAATGGAACAAGCATTTGAATACCCGTAAGGAAGTGAATGAGCTTCTTGACTTTGCAAGTGGACGGTTTTGCCACTTTAACATCAGGACAGCTTCAGTTTTATTTTCATAGATGCTAATTTACAGACAAAGCTTCAATGATAATTGGTGGGTTCCTTTTTCTGTCGTTTTTCTTCTTTGATTTTGTTATTTCTTACTTCTTCTTCTTCTTCTTCTTTTTTTTAATTAAATTAATCATTTGCGAACCAATCATAAGTTAACACATATCTACTAAAATATTTACATACAAATATGAAATATAAAAAACAAGTATGCAAAATGTAAAAAACGAAAATATAGGTATCCAAAGTTAAAAAGAATGAAAAGAGAGGCGAAGTGTAATTTGCCCTAAAATCAAACAGGATAGTCCATATAGTTAAGTTTATTCCAATTACTAAGTTGACGGGCATCATCATCATAAAAAGTTAATATCCCTAACAAGAAATCAATAGGATACTAAATTGGCAAATTGTATGTATGAATTTCTTATGCAAAGTAATAAAGTCACTATCGTATTTAAATTGAGATCTCAGATTAATTAATCATGGTGCTGAACTTCGTATAGTAACGGAATTGGAGATCAAGATCTCGGTATCGCATTCCTATGCTATTATTTCACCTTACTTAATTAACATGTCCAATTGATAGGTTTCAGTCAAACTCTCAAATGACAAGAGTAAATGTTTATTAACAACTACTAAATCTCGCGAAATATTCCTCATGCATCACCCGTAAAATGCAACAACAAACAAGCATTTCCAAACAAAACCATAAAAATTACTAGTATTAGTTTACCGACCTCGGCTTTGTTACTCAAACAGTCATCCTGAGCAATCTCTTCCGGTTCAGCAATGTTCAGATTTGGTATCTTTGCCTCTTGTTATTGGGGCTCCTCTATATGAACACAACATGCAAACCCTTAACCGCTCTTACCCTCAGGGCAGTAACATGCCAATACACTATGATACATTGATGACGAATAAGGCCAGTAGACAAAACTGTTTTCAGATGAAACACAAACCATCAACTATGCTCCACACTAATACACCTTAATGTTCTACAATGCCTTTACAAACAGGGTAATGAGTATACAAACATGGCGAGTTCTTCAGCCATGGCATTTATTCAAGCTCACTCACACTATAGGAATATTATAATTTATCAGCAGGGGGCACTGTTACAGCCCTTGAAACTGGCTACAGTCAATTCCCTTGTCGGAAAATGCCTCCACGAGCTTCTTGAACAGCTTAGATAGCATGATCTTGAAACCAGTAGAGCTTCCCTTCTTTTCTTCCTCTTTGTCGCCTGAACTGAATGCGAATCCCACTGGAACTCCTTTCATGTATTCCTTGCAAGCCAGTAAAATATTTTGACAGCGATTCTGGACATGTTGCTCCACGAGTTCCTCAAAATGCTGCAATAGCACGTTGTCTGTTAAATTTTGTGCAGAAGCTACATAATTATAATATATACACTCGTTTCAAATTTGTTCTTTTGTTCTTATGATTCCAATATGGTGTCAGCCAGTGCTGGATTTTTTTTAACGTTCATTATTATCTTAGTACTTTTAAGAGCTTGCTGATAGTGGCATTAGTAGTTTTTAAGTAGAGGTGTAAGACAGTAACAGTGATTGTGAAAAATTATAAAGTTTTAATTATAACAAATATAGAAAGAGGTCTAGAAAACATTTTCTGCAAAACAAACACGCTCTAAGTGCAAACAATATGAAACCAATGTATCACACGGTTGCACAAAAGTGAAAAACCACATAGTAAATTCAGTACTTGGAACAAAGAAAATTTGAACCTATAAATATCGTATCTACATA
The DNA here is from genome assembly GCA_024138015.1 of Lumnitzera littorea. Taxonomy (NCBI): domain Eukaryota; kingdom Viridiplantae; phylum Streptophyta; class Magnoliopsida; order Myrtales; family Combretaceae; genus Lumnitzera; species Lumnitzera littorea. The sequence continues at coordinate 95,535,147 of JAMXBB010000011.1, forward strand.
AAAAGCTGGATTTCGTCTTCATGGTATAATACAAACAAGAAAGCACGTGCACTATGATATCGTTACTACAAAATTTCCTGTTTTATCATCTCTTGCTAATTCAAGAGCTTTTTCCATCTAAACTAAAGAACTTTATTGCTTTTTTATTCCATTAGTTGTAGTTATTCTTGATCGATAATTCATAAAATATACAAATGCTTGAACCAATGTCAAAACGAACTGCCATGTATGTGAAGCTCAGGAAACAGAAAGTTAAACTAAGATTACATACCTTTGGGGGCCTGCGAATAAGGTATAGCATGGACTTGCAAGTAACGAGAAACGCGTTCTCATTATAACTGATGGAGTTTCTTTCTCCTTCAGTTTTGCCCTTGTGTTGATCATAACCAGCTTCATTGAAGTATGGCTGGTCATTAAGAACAAGAGACTGAAGTGATACAAGAACTTGGAGTATAGTTGAACTGTTAGGGTTCCAAACTTCAGAGCCTGTGCCTGTCCAAGTATTGAGAAGACTGAGACATACTTTCCCTGATTCATACAGATTGGGGTTGACGCGAAGCCCGCCAGAGAAGTAATGCACCATCTGCAGATATTCCAATATGAATATTACTCTAAATAATATCAAAGAACGAAAAGATTTAAGTGGATCGAAATTCAATGTGCGGAGGATTAAAGCAAGTTAAAGAAATATATGTGAAGCATTGGGCTTGTTTTATGGTAAAAGTTAAAACAGAGATGTAGACTACCATGCCTTAAGAGAAGTGCTGCCTAACAAGACACTGAAATGTTGATGAGATGAAATTGCAAAAGGCAATTCATCAATTAGACATAGCAATTCACAATGTCAATATCATCGGCTTATTCCGTAAGTATATTATTGAATTTATGTCCATAATCAACTGATTTAAAAATTTAAATTTATAGACATTGTGTACTATTTTTATGCCTTAATTATGAACTGCAACTTTGACTGAAATGCATCAAGTGGATCACAATATGGGGAGGGGAGGCGCTAACAGACGAGACATAGGGATTCAAATGCTTGATCTCCAGGCCCAATACACTACTGAATCCAGCCTACAATTAGCTGATCTAAAAAAAACTTGTAGATGTAATGCGATTTTCAGATTTACTTAATTTAAAAATTAGATGGTCTGATGGAGAGAATTTAAAGAAGATAACTTACTGGTGGAACGTTGGGATAATCTGGTGGAAGGAGAATATCAAAAAAGAAAAGGCCATCATGATAAGGTGTTCCAGCTGCTCCAATAATAGCTGCTCGGAGTAGATCCAGCCTGTCTTCAAAGGCACGTACATATATAGTTTCTGTGAAATAAATATTTGTGAGAAAAGGATATTTTAGATTTGTGATCAGGAAACAATACAATTTCCAAGAAAAAAGAAATCCAAGATTCCGGAAAACATGTGTGACAGCTATAAATGACTATTATCTAGTTAAAAGGAAACAAAGTGCGAACCAGGAAGATCCTTCTCCAATATATGCCATTCTTCTTGAACCTTTTTCAACCAACGTCTTTTAATCTGCAGATCATAGAGAGAAAAATGTTGATAATGCTGACAATTTTAAACAGTTAAACAGGTCATTTAAGACATATGCTACTTTGTTCTAACCTGAGGTGAGCCTGCACCATTGCTTGCATCATTAAGAAAGTAGTGGTCCGAGCAATCATTGACAATATCAAACTGCTTAAAATGTTCCAAACCTTCACTTTTAGAAAAATGTAAACAGTCAATACTTTGCTTAATCTCCTCAACTTCCAGATTCTTGTCTGCCTTCTCGGATGTTGTATACTCATGGTCAAGTCTCTCAAGAGGATCAGAAGTTTCTTCAATTTTCTCATAGGCAAGCTGAGATCCATTGCTACACTCAGGCATAAAATTTGATGGTCTGGAAGCTAACAATGATGTGGATCCAAACGACGCCAACAGCCTTGTGGCAAAACCTGTCAAAAATCCAATAGCAGAGGAGGGAAGGGAAAAAGAACTGCCCCCATTGATTTTGCAAGAAGATGGAGAATCCTGTGGAACAAATACTCAAGTTATATTTAGATCACAGTAATAATAATCTAGAGGCTGGTCAGATAAAAGGAAAAAAAAAAAAAATCCAAAACATCCAAAATATTTGGACAAATAACTTTAGGAATGTTGCAATTTCACCACCAAAACTATTGGTCATGAACAGGTATACCCTAACACTTCTACGCATGCTTCTTCCTTCCCAGACTTTCAAAAAGGTGCATTTAAAACTGCTGCAAAAGCTTCCAAACTGTCGTCTTGCAATTTTAGTATGCTTTGGGGAGGTAAAGCATGTTTGGCGAATTTAGGGTGTGTCTACGTTTATCCCATAGTTTTGAGGGTGTTGCAATTTGCTTATAACTTTGACGGCGCTTATTAAAAGGATAACAAAGTTTAGTATTTTATTTCCTTTAGTGGAAATATTGATAAATGTCACTAGGTATACAGAAGCAGTCACAGATAGCTTCAAACACAAATAGATGGCAGTCCACCAAAGAACAAAAGTCTAACTGTTAGAAAATCAGCTTAAGCCATCAATTCTAAGACAGTGTGGTATAATATGCCATAGTTGCAAACTTTCACCAATATTAATAGAAGATGGCAGCTTACCTTTCCTTTCTCGGTCAAGAATGAATTGTCATCATTAACTACATGCTGATTCATTTGCTCGGCGTTCCCAGCCAAGGACATTGTAGGTGTAGTTGACCCTTCATATTTATCACATTGAATAATCTCAAAAGGGGCAACCTGCAATGATGTAACACTAATAAGTTAGAGATTTCATGAAAACATCCCATCACCAAATGCCATTAACAGTAAGCAGGTTACTAAAGATAGAACTAGATATAAGACTATTAGATTTAGCTCTAGAACTAGCTGATATAAAGGCTTAACCTTATAGGTTTTCTTATATATTGCTTAACACTTCCATGACTTGTCAACTTAGACTCTTAATCAAAGCCCATCAAGTGTACTGATTAAATGGGGGTGATATATAGGTCCAAAGATTTGAACTTTTGATCTCCTGCTTAGACACCATGTTAGGTTTAGCTCTACGACCACTTTATCTATATGTTTAAGCTTATAGATATAACATGGGTTTTTATATTTATTACATATAACAACCATGTTGTTTGTTTAGAATGCACTTAACTAGGTCACTCTTAACTATTATTATTCAGTTAATTTGAAGATGGAAAGTGCATAGTTTACCCTTGTTGAAAGACCAGTGGCCCATTTCACCTCGACAGCACCCTCTTTAAAGCCTACAACATTTCCTACGCATGATAAGTAAAATTTAGGGTCTTCATGGTTCTCTGTTGCAAGCTTATTGCCTTCATGGACATATGCATGGACATGAGGATTTTGAATCAATTTAAACACAATATCCCCAAGACAAAAATTGTAATCTGGATGCTCAATGAGCTCATATGCACTGACAATTTCCTCTGACTGGTTTAAATCATTTGCTTGCTCTGAAGATGCACTTTTCCAAGTAATGCGCACAGTTTTTTCCTTGGTTTCCATGCTTTGTACGACACCCCATTTCTGTGTTAGAGGAACAAGTGGATCATCTGAGCTCTTTTCCAGCACAAACTGTTCGGGCCAAAAATCATGTGCATCAATGATGTTTATGGGGAGTAAGGACTGGGAGTCCACGCCAAACGAACAGCTACCATCCTGCCAGGCAACATCAACTTTTGTTTTTGTCTTTGCTATAACAAAAACTTCCTCGAGAATCACATCATCTTTTCTTTGGTGAAGCCCACAGTTCAAATCCCTACTCCTCATGAGCTTGAGATTGAGGTTATTTTTATTGATGACATCCTGGCAGTCAGCAACTGACAGCACACACCAGTCACCGAGCTGCCAACTTGCATTAGTAAAGCAACTCAACAAGGTCAAATTTTTTGCCTCTTGTAACTGCAGTGGTGCAAGGATTTCTGTAGCACATCCTGTAAGAACAGAAGCAAGCCATTCAACATGAACCAAACCTGCTTTTACGGCACAAACTGTTCCTACATCTTTACTTTCTCTCCAGTTTCCACAAAGCCATCTCGTTGATCTAGATATACCGGAAACCTTGACCTTAACTCTTTGTCCTGGATAATAAACATACTGTGTATCGTCAACAAGATTGGGACTAATAGGGACAAGCTGTTCTTCACCCGTGACAAGGACATCAGACCTTGTCCCATCATCAAACCGTACAGTGACAGAGTCAACAACTTTATCCACTCTTCCTACCCAATGCCCAAGGACAACAATATCGCCCACTGAAATCGCACGAATCTTCAAGATATTCTTTGAATCTACATCCCTAATGACTTTTCCACTTGCTGTCTCCAGATCCACCAACATGTTTACGTTTATAACTCTGCCCATTGGGCCAGATTGGTCCACTGTGCTACAGACTATGTCCCCATGCAGGAAACCTCTTTCAAAGGAGAGCAGATCATCAATCTTGTCGATAGTCTCCTCCAAGTTGGACAAGAGGCTCTGTGCTTTACCACCATAGAGGAAGTCCATTTCCTCTTGATCCTCACTACTATCACTGAAGCTATCCCAGTCAGAGTCACTAGACAGAACATCCATAGTAGATAGACCTATAGAATAGAACAGAATTCATCAAAATTATCAATACGCTAGTGCAATAATCTTGGGTAATATAACTTCCCAACCATCAACAAACCACAAAAATGCATTGAAGATTCATTGAAGCAATTTGCTATGGTCCAGATATATTTATTCTTGGGAACTGGAAATATGTGCTTTTTCAAGAAAACCAGAATTTACTTTTAGCACACATGCTCAACTAAACATATCCAGTGTTAAATGTTTACTTCCATTATATGTGCTAATTTTAGAATATATGTATAGTTTCTTGTTTCTGCTCTTGATCACATCCTCGAGATACGGGTTCTTCAATATCATGTCTACAAAGGGGCAAGGCATGTCTACCTATGAAACATTTGATGGTTGCAAAGTTACAATTATTACTTTGTTTGGAAAAATCCTGCATCCACTATTACCAAAATGCTCCCAAAGGATGGGCCTCTGGCATTCATGGTACTAGATTGTATTGCAACTGCGCTCACAGTTTATGGCTAAAAGAAGCATCTAATTCGGTTTCTATCAATTTATAATATGCTCAAGAACAAAATATAGCAGGGGTTTATTAACACTTTTTTATAATTTTTAAGTGCAACTAAAGTCCTTAATACTTGTAGCAGAAACTCAACTAAGTTCTTGGTGTTTTGGGTGAGTCATCTCTTTTCTCCTATTATGACTTATACCACAATTGTCTAATCTAAAAGTTTAAGCTTGTAAATATGATGTGGATTATGATATTTATAATATAATATTTCCCCTCACTTATGGGCTAGATTTTGAGAGGTCCAATAAGTGGATGACTTAATTTTTTGGGGGTTGGTTGATGATGCTAGGGTTTAAACCCACAATCCCTACTTTAATACCATGTTACGACTAGTACAACAACAGTCTAATTTAAAATCTTAAACCTATAGATACGATGTAAACTATTATATTTATTATATAATATCTCTAGAAACAAAAGGCATTTAAGCACTCTATGCAAATTCAATCAAGTTTGCTATACAAGGTCGATGGGCAATCAAAAAGGTACATGGCATAAGTGCCTGCTAAGTTCTGCCCAAAGTGGCAGGGGGAAAAAGGCAAGTGACATAGGTATTTTACATTTGACTCATCATTCCAATCAAGTCCTCAATTTTCGTGGCAAAATAGAGTACTTGATTAATTTTAGCACGAATATGGAATGTCTGTTGTACTCCTCCCTCTTTTGTCCTATACAGTCTGCTTTATTTAATGATGTAAATAATGGTTAAAGCCAAAGTAGCTATTCAGAAGCAATCCTTTGCCAGTATCCGTTTGATCATTTTGAATTTATAGAAAACATGCACTACCATATTTCACTTCTTAGTTTGTCATTTTGCTTTCATTTGTTACGGTCCCGCACAAAGCATCAAGTTAAGGGTTCATGTTTTATACAACTAAAATTGACAAAAGCACCATTTTGTCAACTTTTACACAAAAGTGACAGCTTTTGTCTTATTGAAGAACAACATACCAAAGCATAATAATCACCCAATAGTAAAATGCTGAAAACAGGAAAAAGCTAATACTTGAAAGTAATAGCGTACCAGCAAAATGCCACTGAAGCAGTTCCAAGCAAGGTGTTTGTGAGGCCAAGTATTTGGTACGTTAGCAACAAGGAAATGTCTGTCAGGCCTTTACAAATAGTGAACTGATGATGATAGTTCCAACGAAATTTCAATAAAACAAATAATTGATATTATTTGTTTCAATTGATATAAAATGGTCCAGTTAACAGGTCAGTATCTCTCTAAGAGGATCCTGACTGCAAGAGCTGAAAACCGATGCCAAAGGAGATTTGCCCTGGATTTCAGGGGAAACAAAAGGAGTCAACTGAGGACTTGAAATGCCAAAGGAGATTTGCCCAGTAAATGGACTGATTCTCTGCAAGAGAAGGCAGCTTCCCTGCAGCAGATGTACAATACAGGATAATTTCTGTATCAGGTTTGAGTGAAGCTCAGAAGTAGCTCAGAGGAGGAACTGTGAGTGACAGGTTCCAGAAAAATATATCACAGGAAATTTCAAAAGGGATAGATATTCAAATCAGTATGGTCTAGAGCCAAAGTGGTTCATTTCCTGAAGAAAATATTGCCAAAGGAGATTTGCCCCAACAAAGAAAATAGAACTTCTGGGAAGAGATCGTGTTATGAAGGTATAGCTAATCAACATGCGGATGAAAAGTAAATCTGTTGTTGTTCATGGCAAGTCCTATGAATCATTTAGCAGCGTGCTGGTTTTTTGTTTGATAGCAAGAAACTATTCTCAATAACCCCCACGCTTCTCTTCCTGAAGTTTCAAGCCTTCCCTGATAAGTTTTTCATTCCCTCGGAACCTGCAAGCACAAATATTTTCTCCCTTAAGATAAGCTTGATGCAGTTAACGTTTTACCATTTTTTTGGGCAATTATAACATAGTAATCACACTTACACAAACATAGCATATTAGCAAGCAAAGTAGAATATCCTTCTCAAGATTATTATCAATTGCTTCATGGATGCATCAGATTTTGCAGGAAGACATAGATGAAAAACAGAAGAGGAACGCCGCTTCAAACAAACTATTGGCAAGAATATAGTAGTAATAGCCAAAAAAAAATTGACTTGTTCAATTTTGGGAGATAAGTTCACATGTGAACTGTCCCAAGAGTCACAGATTTAGCATGTCGAGAACATATGAGGAAACTTCTAACCATGGAAAAGTTGTAAAAGGCTAAAAACAATAATAAATTGCACAAACAGGAAAAAGAGGGGAAAAAATAGTCAAAATGGGAGAGATAAATAAGTTATATTACAGTATGCTCAGCCACTGAAACTATCCATCCAATAGAAGCAACATCACGGATGACGACACAATTCAACCTTTTGGGTCAAAGTACGAGCAATTCATCCCCACCCAGCAGACTTATATGGTTGTCATCGATGCACTACCAATCTTAAATTTTAAAATAACATCTTAGAGTTCATAACCATGCTTATTAAGATACTTAAACGATGTTAATTACTATCTATTGAAGCAAAAGGCTGTGGAAAGAAGACAAGGCACTGAGCAACAAAGAAAACCTCTTTCATGTTGATCTCAGAACAGGTAAATAATGACTACTTCAATATGGATTAAGGTGTAATTTATGTCTACGGACAAATTGGACCCTTAGTTCAGTAATTAACCAGTTATGCTCAAATGTTTTTTGAAGGAGTTGCTCTTGTAAGAAATAAATTGGTAAAATTGAACAAAATATGAGTTGCAACACTTCACAACATAATGAATGGCATCATGAACTCAACAAAGACTTCCAATCGTTCAATCCCTAGCCAAAGACTTACATCCTTACCAGCAAAATAATCCAATTAAAGAACTTCCACTTTGTATTCATTCTCATTCTTCCATAATTATTTAAATTATTACTGTGATTTCTGAAGTCAAAATACATTCGTTGCATTAAATTTGAGTACCTAACAACTTCATTCTAATTGCATACTTAATCTCAATTTCCAACAAAATTTCCCTAAATTAAACAAATAAATTGTGGATGAGCTGGAATTCTCTCAACCGGTTGGGTGTAGAGGTGGACCGAGGGACTGAAATATAGGGTGGTCACCTGCCCAAGTTTAGAATTTTTTTGAAAATTACTCTAAAAAAAACTTATGGAAAAGATTAAAAAAAAGTACTTAATTAGTTTGTCAATTTAAGGTCGAACCCTATTCTTTGACACAACCCCTCATTCCCTTGGGTAAAATTCTGGATTTTTCATACGAAAAAACAAATTCAAACACCTACATCACACATCAAAACTCTCAATTCAACAATAATTGTTTGGGATTTCTATGGTCCAGTCGATTGGACTGTCCAGTCCGTCATCTAACCATTGGAATCACCCATTAGAGCATAGAATTTAATAAGTTGATTTCAATGGCAGATAACTAACTAGTCAGCACTGTAAAATAACCCAGTTAATGTCATGGTAATGTAAGAAATCATTAATCCTCCACGTGATCACTTTCTCAATCACACACACAATTTCCTTCTAATTTTCTAAACAACGAATCACAAACTTAAAGAAGCTCGCATGTCACGGCACGCAAACTGAAAAACATGAGGAGAACGATGCCATACCATTTGATCTTGCCAAACACGCTGGAAACCATAACTACCACAACCACCATAAACACTCGAACTTCACACGGAAACAACAACAACAACAACAGCAAACAGCCTCAGAACTAAACGAAACTCCAACCTTAGCATTGACAACAATTACAGAATCTTGATTTCTAGAAAGAGGAAGAGTTGTTCAGGGAAGACAGTATACAGATTGGGTGGCTCCATGAAGGAAGAAGGGCTTGGGCATGAAGATTGGTGTTTCCCCCACTTTCTCTCTCTGAAAAAAAAAAAAAAATGGATATGTAGTATTTTTGAGGTTTTTCTCTCTCTAGAGAAACAGAGGAGGAGGTTGTTATTGATTGGTTTAAGTGCTATCACATCCAAGAAGATATAATGAATGGAAAAAGAGGAAAAGAAATTGTATTGGGAACAGAATATACCAAAACCAAACAACAGTATCAGACAAATATACTGTGTACTTTCAGTCTTTCACTGCCTGGGATGAGGATAACTAATAACAGCTTAGCCTTTTACTTTACTATACATTTTTGTCATATGTAGTTGTACTATATTCATTTAGAATTTTTCCTAAAATTATATTTTGACCCCTTAGGTTTCACTCCTTTTGTATTGAAGAATAAATAGCCAAATTTTTACTTTTGAATATTTACGGTTTGTATTATTTAGTTTCCATAGTTTTATGGTGTCATTTAATTTATATATTAGCCGAAGTTACTTGATGAAAACTAAAAAAAATTTATATCATATATTTAGTAGTATTATAAAATTCTATTTCATATGATACAAAATGGATATATTTTAAAAATTTTTAAAATAACCATACATCAAATTCTCAAGTTGCAACATTGTACTTTATTATAATTTCTAATATGAATAATTTATTTATTTTTTATTTTTTTTTCAATCATAAAAATCTATATCCAATCTTACATATACTAGATATGGTATAAGAGAGTTGTATTATCTAATACTTACCGTATTGTTTAGTTCTTTTTATACCGTTCAATTATACTAACCAAATGCTCTCATAAAATAACAAAGTAATAATAGAAATTAAACTAATTCTAAAAAGATCTAATACCTACGACTTTATCCTAAGGTTGAATAAGTGGTAATAATCGTTAAAATGGATCAATATTGTGGTTTACATTTTAACCTTATCAATTTTTTGTAATTATATGCTTAAAATTTCAACTTATTTAATTGTATATTCAATTAAAGATTCAGTTATTATCATCTACATTTTAGTTAATTTTAATTCATATCATTAATTCAATCAAAACATTCACCTTAAAGGGTTCGTGCAATTAAAAAATGTAAGTTGCTCAACCCTTATAAGTTGCCATCAACTACCCAATTGACTTAGCATGCTAAGTAGACTATTGATATGAATTAGAATTAATTAAGATATAGACGATGATAAGTAAATATTTAATTTAACATATAATTAGATAAATTAAAATTTTATCTATATATTTATCAAAAATAATAAAATTAATATGTAAACCCTAATAAGAATGGTTCATTATACCATCCTTTTAGTTGAATTCCGTAAGGATAGCGAATAATGAGATGGACCGATACATTCATATATTAAAAAAAGGGAATTCAAAAAATCACATTACATAAAGAGCCAAATTTATGCTCGGAAAATTACGAAGAACAGTGGATTCGCATATTTCATATAATTAACGTACGCTTTTCTTTTTCTTTTTTCTTTTTTTAAATAAAGTAGTTACTTGTGTCTAACTCCGTCTTGTCAAATCCATTTTGTCGTTGACTATCTCACGTGAGCGAGACGTGCCAACCAAGGCATCCTATTATAAAGGGATGGAATTCGCTTTATCTTGAATTACAAATGCATGGTTTATTTTATAAGTTCATATAAAAATAATAATCTTAAAAAAAAGGATAACCCTAATTGTGACCTATCATGAATCAAGAACCGTCTTAACTCTTTCTACAATTGATTTATTAACAATAACAAGATATGTTTCATTTTTATTAAAATGCAATTGGTCTGTGGTTATAATTTAGAATTAATTCCTTTAGTTCCATTACGCTAATAGTATTATCATTGTCTTCATCTATAAAGAAATAAGAGATACTAATCTATTCTAACCTAAAAATGTTCTTTCTACCAGGGTAATAGTAGATGAAATAATATATATATATATATATGGTAAATGTCATATTTTGATATTTAATTTTTATCTACTTTTATACTTTATTATCCCAAGTTTAAAAGTGTAATTTATTATCTAAATTTTTCTTGTTTTTGTATAACTACTTGAATTTTATCTATTTATATAATTAACTACTTAAATCTAGTCCTTATCAATTTTGTAATTAACTCCAAAGCAAGTACTATAAATTATTTTAAAAAGCCTATATATAGTAAATTAATACTTTAAGGTAGTGTTGTCAAGTGATTTAAACATAAACCCCCAATTCTAAACTAACGTATTCAAGTCTTGAGCCAAGATCTTGAGGCCTGGTTCGACATCCCTTTAAGCCAACTAACCCTTATCTCGGATATACTCCACAAAAGTAAGGCTAGATTATGAGAAATCCTTACCAACCTTCCATTAACCACAAGCATAATTTCCAACTTGATTAAGAAGAAGATCTTCGAGTCCTTAAAGAAATGAGCCTCTAAGCCTAGGCTTATTAGGCTTAGCCCATGAAGCTTTAACTATACTATGCAAGGATGTTTATTAGAAAATAAAGGAAATTAACAATCGTTTTCAAACACCTTTCACAAAATCCAGAGCAAGCCTATCAATAACTAAATAATTTTCTTATTTTAGCTAAGCTTTATCCTCTATAAATAGAGAACAAAACCAACGTATAATAAACTTACATAATGACTAATGCTTTACCTGTTTTCTCTCTCTCTGACACTCAACTTATACATTGAAGTGGTCTCACCCAATAATCCCCCACCCATTTTACTCACTTACTCCCTCCTATAGGCTCTCTCTCTCTTTCACTTGCTCAAGGCTTTCAACCACCCTTTGCTAAATTTATACATAGTAGATAGTTAATTGTAAATTTAAAAAAAAAAAATTCAAGTTTTAAATGTGACATTTATCTTTTTTTGTTCTCATAATGAAAAACAAATAATAAGGCTAAATGGGTGTAGATTAGATACGTATGTCGCCCCATCATGAACAAATGATCCCCTACCTACCTTAAATACCATGTAGTTAAAAGTAAATAACCAATCTCCTTCTCCATGCAAGTCACGTGTTGAAATGGTACATCTATGACCTATGAGGAAATTAAAGAATAGGAAAATTGTAAATATACCACTTAAAATATTGATGAGGTATCCTAGCTTCTTAAAATGTGATTGATTTCACCTCCCTTAATTGTAGCTAAAGCCCCATTATATCTCTATGTATTTGTGGTTCCTTTAGTGATAGATTTGGAGTTCCAGCAATGGTATACGGATCATTTACGTGTTCTCAAAATATTTTAGAAGCTGGAATTGCACTTTAAAAATTTAAAGATATATCATACTTGACTAATAGTTTGTGATTTATATTTATAATTATCTATTAAATAGTTAATAAAAATACTACAACTTTGGATAAGATCGAAGTCACTCTCATAAATAAATCCATAAAATTAAAACCAAATCAAATATTACAACGAATAATTTAAAAGGCAATAAATAATAAGTTAATAATAACATTAACACTTAGTTGACATAAAACGTATCTAACTTGGGAAAAAAATTACTTCTCAACTTAAGCTCGACTACTATAATAATTCAAATATCACACTAGGATAACTAAAAAAATTATCATAACAATTTTATGGGTTTAGTAATAGAAAATGTTTTTTTCTTCTTTTTTTGTAAACAGTGTAAAAAAAAAAGTTAGAAATAATCTAATCTAAAACATGTATATATAGAGCTGAGCTGGTTTGGATTTGACTTGCGTGGACCCCTACCAGACTCATGCCGACAGTTTAAAACCATTCGTGAAGTAATCGGGTCTACGGTGGTTCAGGGGAAAAATTACAAGGGAAAAAGAAAGTGAAAAACAAAAAAAAAAAGGGAAAGAAAAGTATAAGTGACTAATATTGAAAATTTATATTAATTTCATGTGAATCATTTCCCATCATCAATGGTATTCAATATGTTGCTATTTGATTAACAACACATAGAATATATATATTTTTAAGATATATCCGATTTGATTTATATGGATTTCATCCCAAGCAAGTTCCTATTCCTTAATAATATGAGATTAAATTAACTTCCAACTTTTGATGTTGTTTCTAAGTTTCTGTCCAATGTTGCTAAGATTATAGTTCAATTTTGGAATAGCTCAGTATAAATCAGTATAAATCCCTTACTACGGGCTTAAAGGTTTTTTTTTTCCCTCCGAGTTCAAAACTTCGGTGTCTTTTTTTTTTTTTTTTTCTGTCTTTCCCCTCTTACTCATTGGTTAGTTTGACCGACCAATTTAACCATTTTTCTCATCATTTATTTAATATTTATTAGATTCAAATAGTTGATAATATAATCAGTTTAATAATTTAAATTTAATAAATATTAAATCAATAATACAATAAAGTATGATATTGATCCCATAAAAATAATAAATAGAACCGCATAAAAAACCAAATAAATTGTTTTGAAACAGAAGAACTGCGGATCCACAAAGCCGACTAGAAAGTAGAAACTGGCCTTGGGCGGACCATCTTGGTTTTTCATCTTGGGGAATCCAGAATTGCTGGTTTGGCCAGTTCGGGCTAGCCGAAGCCTCGTGATCGGGTCGATATATATGGCTCATGATGCAAAACCAATGCCTATTCCCGTCTCATCTGACAATGCGGGTTAGGAAAAAATTCCACTCCCATTCTATTTATTAAAAGAAACCCGAGTGACCTCACCATCAAATCCAATATGGCAGTTCTTCAGGGATAGGTACGGGTTAATAGTGAGTGAAAATTTGAATTTAGCTGCCGCTTCTTCTAAAATTTAAACTAATCTATAATAATTTAGATTTAGTAATTACTATTGACATGAGACTTGACATTCCTTTTTATCAAATTGCAATACTCAAAGGAGTTATATCTAAACTTTTCATTATAATTTAATGATGTGGATACTAATTTTCTAAAAAAATCAATTACTTTCTATTTTTATTCCCACAAAGTTATAGTGTGATAGTTAGTTATATATTTATACCAAGGCATAAAGTAGAATTTTTTCATGATATTTATTTTTGAATGCCCCATAATCAATTCCTATATGATCCAAAAAAGTTTTATGGTCAAAAGAAATATCTTATCTAAGTTTATACTCGAATACTATATTAGATAAATACCTTTTGTCTTTCCTTTATGGAAAAGAATTCCACTAATCTAATTTTCTTTTAATTTAATAAGGTCAGTTAGATGAAGATGAAACATCGTGGATTAAATAGGTCGATTGTTGCTAGCATTTGCACATAATATCTAAATAACTAGTAAAAAGAGAAATTACATACATAAAGGTTAGAAATGATTTTTCTTTATTCATATTCTCACATCGAGCCAAACTTCCATTCAAATAATACAAAATTGGATTATGCCAAATTCAAGGTTAGAGTTTTCATCGAAATTTACATTCTCCATGTCTCCTTTCTCCTTTTTAGTGAACCTAAGTTCAATAAGAAGTTGAAATAAGCCAAATTCACTTCAAATTACTTGAATTTAATTTGGTATTTACTCGAGTTCAATTCAATAATAATAAAACCAAATTCAAACTCAAATTACTTAAACACCTTCTTCAACAAAACTCAAGCTTTTATTTCGAAAAACTTTCAACTCTAATCAAGCTAAATATATATCGAATTTGAGTAGAATTTAAACTCTAATATACATATAGTTATAATATGGAAACAAAAGCTTTAAACACTCTAAGCTTATGAGAAATATAAAATTTTTCTATATAGTCAAATTTGTATAAGTTTAATCGAGCAAAGTTTCAACTATTTTTGTCCCAGATTAACCCGCTCGATCCAATCTAGTTTGACCTAATCCCTCCATAAAATTGCTTCGAATCACCTCTTTAACCCTTATTAATATTGATCTTGATTCGATCTAATTGACTTGACTGGTATAACTTATTTCCTATAAAAATCTACTAGGTTTTTTCAAGTTAAAATATATTATTTTCTTTTATATTTTCTAGAAAATTCACTAATTTGCTAAAAAAAAATAAATATAGATCAAAGAAAAATAAAAAATGAATTGCAGAAAACTTTCAAATTTTAAAGATATTGGTAATTTTTACTACTTTATAAATAAATATGAATTATATTATAATATTTTTGTTGATCTCGATTCAATTATGGTTTAACCACAATTAACTTTCTTAATTCTTAAAACCTTGTCCTTTATGGGTCAATCTTCTGGTTCGGATTTAACAACATTAGTTCCAACTAGTTGAGTAACATTTGAATATAAGATCAATCTTAAAAATTTAAGCTTAATCCATGTTGAATTTATAATTTTATATCAATCTTGTACATCATAATACCAATAGTCCATTGTGCGATTATGGATGATAACCAACAAAAATTAAAGAGAGGTATATTACGGAAGATTCCAAATTGGGGGAAAGACAATTATCGGGACTGTCATTTTCTATGTACTTACAAAGTAATGGGAGCTTCACGTCAACATAATCGTGTCGAAACATAGCTTTTTCTTAGCCGTCTGTCTTTCCCATTTTCTTAGAGCATAATTCAGTTAAGAAAGTCTCCTAAATTCCTTTTGCAATTAAAAAGAAGAATATGCTGTGGAATACCACCACCTTAAGAAGAAGGAAAGAACCAAAAGAGTAAGAATATGCTTGGTACATTTCTTACCAATCTACTGAACAATCTTATTAGAATCTCTAGTACACATAAGTCACTACATCTTTCTAGTGAGTGCCCTTTTTATTGGATGATGGAGAACCATGCTACTTTTGAATTAATTATAATTTGACACTAACTTTTTCACAATGCACTTTCTTGTTTAATTCGAGAGGAAAATGTATTGTAACACGTTGAATGATGCAATATTTGTTGTGAAATAAGCGTGACATTGTAAAATTTAGTGAAGATTCCACAAGCAACTATACTCTCGTACACGCACAAACCTATGACAAACTGTGTATGTTCCTATAATATATTAAGTGCAACAAATATAATACTGGTTCAGTTATTATTTTAGGTGGAGAGCAAACAACATGGCCATTGTATTGTAAGTGTTAAAATGTGAAGACTCCAAAGACATATACACATACATATTTATTCGTATTAGAGCTATTGATCAAACTAAAACAGATAAAATAAACCCAACCAAATCGAACTGCAAAATACAATTGTTGTACATTTTGGTTTGGTTCACTATTCAGTTTGAAGAGAATCCAAACAATTCATAGTTTGTTTAAGGGTATCACATCGAACCAAAATACTTAAACTTGAACTAAATTATTATTTATTAAAAAATAAAAAATAAGCAACATTTCTTAATTTTAAACCCATCAACATTTCACTCTAATTCTATATACCTTTTCTTTTTCTTATCGTCTCTTATCTCATTGTTGACCTCTACAATCCATTCCTTTCCTTTCATTGTCATCTTTCATCTCAAGCAGACTTATGTGCTTTCACTAGTATTTAAGAGCAATGACCAAGATATAACGTTGTAAGATTTTAACTTTTGCATAATATTAGTCTTAATCATTGGTTGAAAACTTTAATAAATGCTAATATTATCAATTTAAAGAAGGTACTTTAAAAAGTGGTTTAAACCTTGAACTAAGTTGAACCACATCAAGCTAAATTCAAAGCAATTCATTTCAAAATCCTAAACTATTAAAACAGTTTGGTCTAGTAAGAATTTGAACCCAACCATTTTAAATATGGTTTAGTTAGGTTTAGCCCTTAAACAAAATCAAACATGAACATCCTATATGTATGCGAGAGTCTATAATCTCATCACTAATCATATCTTCTAATATACTAATGCTTCCACCGATATCAATCATCGATAGTCCAATCCACTATAACCATTCATAATGGTGTCTCATTCTACTAGTTACCCATTTATAACTTTCACCATCACTATCCCAACCCATATTAACCATAGTTCCACAATAACTGCATATCTATAAATAGTGGTATCAACGTCTAAACTGTTAGTCACTTCATTCTAAATAATCTTCTCTATTACAAGTTGGTGTCATTTGTCAATGACATGCTATTTCAAACATTTACCAATCTTGGATCAAGCACAAGCAACATATATTTAATTAATTAGAGGAAGATTATAATTAAATTCATTCACTACTCCTAACACAAACAACCAAAATATTCAAATAGAATAGTCACTCATCACCTTATTTTCCTATAAACTTTATCTAGCTCTTTACATTTTTGAAAGTGTCCTATAATTTAAGCAATAAATCTCATTAATTAATTTAATTATTAATGTTTTACTCTTCGATTTATTTAATTCTTTCTCATTTATCCTAAGGACCAAATGAAGAAAAGTTTTAATGATATTAAAACCCTACATAAATGGACTAGTGGTAATCAAATACCTATTAAAAAAAAAAAAAAAGACCCACTCTTATTACTACATATTTAAATATCATTGGTATGTGCTCACTACTTATTCAAACATGTGGCATATTTGTATTAATCAATCTTTTTTTTCAACCAAGTGAAATTTTAAGCCAACTTACTCAATGAAGTTACCGAGCACGTTGGCTGATTTCATTCGTCCAGCACTCCTTTTATCGGTTTCTTTACTTTTATGCACAGTTTAGTCAATTTCAAGTTTTTAGGGTTTAATCTATGGTCTTGTATAGCGTTTTTTTAACTAATTAACTAGGATTAGCTACTTACTGACGTATTTCGTTAATGCTAGATATCATCTATTGTCTAACTTGTCATCCTAAGATGGTTTTATCAATTTTGCAAAACTAACTTTCTAACTGCTTTCTAAGTTATTAATACAAAGGCTAAACTTCTATATAAAGTCCTACTTTACAAATAAATCCTATGATAAGATTTTGTTAATCTATTCATTTTACTTAAAATTGGAACATTCTACGCTTTTTCTAATCCTAAATTTGATCAAAATTAAAGTTTAGGTTTCCTAAAGAATTTAGATCAAGCCTCTTAGAGTGCGATTTTATAATTTAAGTTTGTTATTCTTTATTTCATATCAAGGTTTGAGGGTTTCTTATTTTCTATATTAAATCTCCCAACTTTGCAATTTCACGTCATAATTAAAATACTGAGTTTTTTTAATGCTTCATAATTTTAAATCCCGTTTTTTAAATCAATTTTTGGTCGATTTTAGGGTTTTAGATAATCAATTATAGTTTACCCAAAATTTATAATTAAGCCTTTCACTAAAGATTTCTACTTTCTAATTTTTTAATTATGAATTGAAATTAAAACTTTTAAGATTAGTTTCACCCTCCTATCGCAGCAACTAGTTTCTTACCGGAGTGAGTTTTGATGGAGGTTATAAGACCTCATTTATATCGTTTAGAATAGGTCGATGTCCTTTCTCATGAATTCTTTCACATTTAATTTCTTTTTTAATATATTCCGGTTTCATACATTTTATGTTATGTGAATTTCTTTCATTCATATAATTCTCTCTTTAGGCCTTGTAAATTCTTTTCATTAAATAAAGTTGTTTGGAATAGTTACTTCTTACTTCAACTCCTTTACTTATTTAACCATAACTATTAATTATACACATTTCGCATGTACATACATACACATAATACATATATATAAATATGCAAATATTCCTATATTTATTTTAAGCTTATGTATATTAATATATATTTTCCCATTGACATATTTATAATATATCCCCGGTTCCGGGTACTTTTTATATCCTCTACATCATATTTCACCTTTTCTTCGTTCACTTGTTTGATATTCTACTTAATTCGTTGTAATTATGATATACATGAAATCCTTTTCTTGTTTGAAAGAGACTATATAATAAATATATGTATGTATGTATATAGCTATGTATATATTCTATTTTCCAGTAAGTTCCATCTTCATGAGATCCTGATGAATTTGCAATTTCACTAACTTATTGTACTTTTTAGTAGATTCGTGTAAATTTCCTACTTTTTTTTTTTAATTTCCTCCTAATTTCAAATTTCAAAATTGAAATTTCCCCTTAAAAGTTTGTAACTTACTTCCTTTTCTTTTTTGTAGTTTCCCTCTGATTTAGATTCGCGTAATTTTCCATGTCTTCGTAATGATCCAAATTTGATTCGATTACTTCCCATATGGTGTAATTCTCCTTCATCACTAGTTGTAGTTGCCTTATATTTCTTCAGTTTCATGCAAAATTATAATATTTCTAAGGGAACCATGTTAGGAAAACTACGAAGATAGTTATAGACTCTTTCATATATCAAATTTTTACTTATTTTCGTTTTCAGTTTTGGATAGAGTGTATCTTTATAAAGCTGTAGGGAACTGCAAAATGAGAAAGTTAGGTTATAGGGAGTCGAAATTGGGTCTGGTATAGCCACTTTGAAATTAAGCTAGGAGGCTTTAATTTGTATTTATAAAAGGTGGTTAAGATATTTTAAGAAAGTGATAAATATCCCAAAATCCTTTATTTGACTTCAAATTTTGTGAAATGATCTCGAAAACTATTGACTTGTTTTATCTGATCAAACTATTCCAACACAATGCTCATTCGGACTTGTGGGTTGGGGTGGTTCCAAGAGGCCCGATGGCCTTTGTTTTGACCTAGTTGGAGTTAGAAGCTTTGCATAGCCATTGATGAGGTTGATCAACCTATGTGGAACTTGGTTAGGGTTCTAGTGAGGTTGATCTAGACTTTAGAGGCTTGATTCAAATTGCAAAGGTCGATTTAGGCTTGAAAGCTAATGTAAAGAAAAAAAAACAAAAGGCCTATTAATAGGTTTTAGATAACTTTTCTAATATAATTCAAATAAAACAAGATTTTATTTTGATTCCAGGTCATTGTACTAACAAGATCCAAAACCCCCAAACACTAGATTCTCCAAGTACATCTTGCTGATATATCCATTTCTTCTTGCTAGCCGTACCGAGAAAGATGAATCTAGAGAATTCAGTGTTTTGTCGCACTAAAGTTAGTGAATTCCATGACATACTACATACTTGGCAAGTACACATGTCATCTCTCAAAAAATAAAAATAAAAAAGAAAAGAAAAGAAAAACTATTCTATGCAACACAAATGTCTTTTCTCATAATTCAGCTTTCCAATTCTACATCTTCATCATACACACTAACTTTAGGAAAAAGTTTGATCGGCACTCATATAACTTGTGTACCAATAATGAGAACCATATATTCTCAATATATGTCAATTGTAGTAGGTGAATTTTAGAAAATCCATCACACCGTACAAACTTATTAATGATTTTTCATCATTTATTGATGTGCACGGCATGAGACTTTGAATGAACCATTACTCTCATGTTTATATACACTTATAAAAAAAAATTCAATAATATTAATACATTATATAAATAAGAAGATAGTATATAAATATTAATAAAAATTTAATACGTAGAAATATTTTTGATATATTTATAAAATTACATTTCTCTATTATTGTATATCAAATTTTCATTAATATTTAAACGTTATTTATCTATTCACGTGTGTTAGTACCAGAGAATCCTGTAAAGGCATTCATTATGGTTCATTTGGAGTAAAAATTTGGAGAACATGTGTAAAGAAGAAACATATCCCAAGTGGTTGTATATTTTACAAGAAGTGACCATATGACATTCCTACTTTTGAACATTCTCGAAGTGGCCCAATATTTAATACCAAAAGCAAGACACTAGCGTTCTTTCTTTTTTCAGTGCAATCTTTGGTAAGAGTAGCTAGGGCTTAATGCTAGAGCACTTGAACAGAATCTAGTTGGAAAACAAGCATGATGATTCGACAATATATATTGCCCATGAAAATGACTGATTCCTAATTAGAAAACCCTTTTTCTAATTCTATAACAGCCCTAGCTTAATCAGAAAGATTAAGTTCTAACCTTTTTTCCAGGACAGGGACATTACGAGATTTTTTTAATTTTACGCCTGAAGTATAAAATTATCAAATATTATATTTAAATGAACTTTTACTTGTTAAATCTTATACATGAGTTAAATTAAATTATAAAATTTTACTTGTAAAATTTATTATCTCTAATATAATTAGAAAGATGACGTGCCAAACCTTCATGGATCAAAAAATATAGTCATTTATAAGGAAAGGTGAGGTTGTAGATTTTATAAGTCATAAATCAATTGGAGACGATATTTAATAATTTGGAATTCTCGACGTAAGATTAAGAAGATATAAAAAAAAAAAAAAATAGATGGTGGTTTTAAAAATGTTGCTTTTTATTTTCCTGGTGTACCTCAATTCAACATTGCATAAGAGTCTACTTTTTTTTTTTTTTCCTTTTTTGTATTCAATAGGAAGGGGAAAAAAAAGGTCTCCATTTATATAGAAGTCTCTTTGATTATTTGTACGTACCCTTCTAAGTAGTTATAAAATTAGATTGAGAGCTTTAACTCGCGTTCGATTTAAAGTGCTAGCTAGGTTTAGAATTACCAAATTGTACTTTTTTTATTTTTAAAGCTTTTTGCCTTGACCTAATAGGGAACTCGAGGGATCCATGTGTATCTGCATGGAGGTTCCTTTGCTTTTCGTAAAAGTTAGTCGGCTGGGGCCAAGTAAAGAAGCATATTGCTTTAGTGGAAGTCGGTCGAAATTAAACTTCAAAAGAATAAACTTTTTATATGTCCTATATTCTTTTTCTTTGCGTTACATACAATCCCTTCCCACCCCCCACCCCCCTCCTTCTTTTATTTTTTTTTTTTCCCTCCAACGCATTATACACCACCTTTAAAATGAGTAGTTAGTGCCTAAAACCTAAGTTCAAAGTATCTACAACCAAACTAATAGTGTGTCTCTATGATGGATGGATACGGTATACAGACAGATCAACACTAACGCGACACAACAATAACAAAAGACAATGGCTATAAACTTAAAGGGGAAAATAAAATAAAAAAAAAAAAAGAAGAAGAAGAAGAAAAGAGAAGAGAAAAGAAAAGAAAAAAAAGAGAATGAACAAATGTATTTATATACTTAACCTATTTTATGAATCTATTCACATCTTGTTCACACAAGTGTTTATAAGCTTAAATCCGCGTTCACATCTTAATTCAAAAGTAATACATCTTGAAAATAATTATTTGTCATGTTAGATAGGTGTGTTGGTCTATCTCTCTCTCTCTCTCTCTCTTTAAGATGATGCCTCTCAAAAGTTATAAAAGCATATCTTATTGAACCAAAATGTCAAGTATTTTATACAGTCTTAAATAGAAGTATTGTTACACACCTTATGTATATATTATGAAATATAAACCAAATTTAATCTTTTTTTTTTGTCTTTTTTCTCTTTCCATTTGCGTGATTAATATCATTTGCCAAACTCTATTATGATTACATTAATGATGCAAAAGTGCCTTTGATTTCCTCCTTTGAGTTGAGAAATTTGATTTGTAATCATATTGGTCAACTGACCACTTTGTTTCTAGTAGTTTTGGCAATCAACCTATGGATGGATTGTTTGGTTTTGGACTTCTTGTTTTGACTCAGTACATATGTGAAGCTTGAACAATGTGTCAAGCATTTTATACAATCTTAAATAAAAAAAAAAAATATTCAATAATATTAATATGCCATGTGTACAGATGAATAATGTATAAGTATCAATGATAAAATAATCGAAATTTCTCTCTAAATACAAGTATTGTTATAGATCATATTGTATACAATATGAACCATAAACCAAATTTTAATCTCTCTTTTTTTTTTTAATTTATGTAATTAATATCGTCTATCAAAACCCTATTATGGTTACACTAATGATGCAAAAGTGGCTTTGATTATTTTGTTTTGACTTGTGAAATTTGATTTGTAATCATATTGGTTGGTCAACAGACCACTTTGCTTAAGGTGATTTTGGGGTTCGACCTATGGATTGTCCTGGTTTTGGAGTCCTTTGTTTTGACTCACTACACTACATATATGAAGATTGAACAAGTCTAAAGTGGTTGAGGTCTAACCAACGTCTAAAACCCCCATCAGAATACTATGCATGGTCATTGCCCATTGTTTCTCAGTTTGCCGCATCTTATAAATCAATAAAGCATATTCACAAACAGCTCCTAAATGCTAAATTAAGTCACGGTTCTTTTTGGGCTGGCGATTCCCGATTATTATTAATATAAATGTACTAAGATTAGAAATGCTACCATCATTTAATAAAATACGAATATGATATAATACATAATATAAAAGACATAATTCTAATATGAATAAATATAATTGTGATGTAACGATCACTATTCAATACGAAATAAATGGTTTGTTTGGATTTTTTTTTCTCTGTATTTCATTTGTATCTGATTTATATCTGTTTGAATTTTAATATTTAGAAAACTATTTTATTTATATTTTATCTGTTTTTGTTTTATAATTATGATAAAAATAGTGATTGGAGTATTATAATTGAAAAATGAAAATTCACGTACTTTTAAAATAAAGTTTTGAAAAAAAAAATATTTTATATATTGAAAATAATTATTTAAATTTATATTTATTTTCATTTTTTTGGTATCTTATTTTTTTAAAACATAAAATTCAAATAAATAAAAATAAAACACTGATAAAATGAAAAACAGATTAATCAAACAAAGCCAAAATATAAATAGAATACATGTACCAAATCACTCTATCTAATCCCTTTTTGTTGCATGGTTGATCACCAATTATTCCATCCATATGATCTCTCTCAATCATGGATAGTGACAGTTTGACACGTCTCTAATTCTTCAGGAGTGATTGGGCCGGCAAATCTTGCCAAGAGACAGGTATTATTGAGACAAATCGAAGTAATAGAAGAAAGAGAGAAAAACAAAAAAAAAAGAAGAAGCTATAATTGAATCAAGTGGCCTTCATAAACCAAAGCAGCGATATGTCTTGGAAGTTGGAACCTTTTTCAATAATTAGATTCGTGCTTTAAAAGGAGTCATGGCCTTTCATTTTCCGCTTTGTTACGGCAGGTTGTTGATAATAAATGAATGAATGGGTAATAAAAATCTTAGAAAATGATGCAGCAAGCAAAAAAATTTTAATTGTCTTAATACATTATGTATATAAATTAATGGAGTATATTTGGTAAGGTATATATCTCAATAAAATTCTAACAAATGAAAATATGGATAATATTTTTAAAATTATCTATTATCACTATTTCTAATATTTATGTCCAAGTATTCTCAAGCTCAAGTTAACTTATATAATACAACCCGATTTGACCTTGATTCCACTCCTATCCAACTTTTGATTAAATCCAATTTTTTCGCTTAAACTTCCATTCTCTTACATGTTTGAACTAATTATCCAAATCAAATTTGATAATACTGGTCTAAAAACTATTGATATTTAATTACTACTTGTGTATTAATACAAATAAAACCCTTCTCAAAACTCGTTCGTATTGCCCTCATTTTCTTTGTCGAGATCAAGCACAGGAAAAAGATGACCATAAGACATAGCCTAGAGGCCAAAGTCGAGTCATCGAAAAGCAGAGGACATTCTATTAGTTGTTTTATTAATTTTTTTAAGCAATGTTACTTATTGCTCAAACACAGCTATAAAATAATGGAAGTTACGAAAAAATGCAAAATTACAAAATAATAAATTTATAGACAAAAATTTTTCGTAACTTTGCTAAAATTTGTAACATGCATTTGTATTGCGAACTTTAAAGAATAATTCTATTAATTAAGCAAGGTTATATTTTTTTAACAAATTTATGATTATTAAGCAAATTAATGAAATATATCTATAAGTGTGTGTGTGTGTGTACAGTTGCCAGAAAAACCTATCGCATATGATATTCATATTTATAAAAATCGGAGAATAAAAAGTTAATTAAATAACTTGGATCGTCATTTATACATTCCAAATTTCAATACCCTTCATCGTCCATCCTCAAAGCAAAAATATAAACCATACATGGTGCACACCATTTTACGTATATTTGGAATTGTTGTTTTACGTTATTGTATGTACATGATAATGCAAAACAACCATAAGGTAGTATATATGGGACATGGGCCGGATTTAACCTATGCCCGTCCCGACCCAGCGTCGAACCTTGGAGGCACAAGTCTAAACCTAGCCTCAAGTGAAGACTTTGTAGATCTCTTTACGAACCAAGCCACCCAAGACGTGGCGGTGCATGGAACACGTACATGTCTGCATGTAGTGCTATATGAAAGCAAATGAAAATGTCCACCTCCCTCATTTGTCAAGTGGATTTATTTAATTTCAACTTTAAACTTGTTCTATTAAAGCATGTTTTACCTCCCTCGACAGTGTATGAACAGATGCTATAGAATTGGGGCATAGCTTAACCGATCAAAGTGGATTCGAGAATAAAATTCGATCACTCATAATAGCAACAGAATGAGCGAAAAGCTATGTTGCAAGTATTGCTCACTTGACTCTGTTCCACTTCCAAATTCTAATTCCCACATTAAGAGTTACTTTTCAAGAAACATGACAAGACTCTTTGTCTTTCAAGCCCCATCACGCCCCTAAAGTGCATTTAGTTTTCTAGGAATTTCTTCCGAGTTCCAAGTCACATGTACGAGCTCCTGGTTTAACCTAACCGTTATATTGAAACTCATATGTAAGAGTATTTATCATATTTTATCTAGTCATATTTTCAATTGGATCTCGCATTCACGCTTACCATTAATTATCATATATGCTATCTCGCTCATAATAAATCTTTTCGACATAAACGATTGTTTTCCCGGAAATGAAAACCTTTATAATGAAACTCTTCTTATTCACACAAACATTCGATTTGCTTGCATAAGTTGTGTCGGAAAATAAGATTTTGTTAAACATAGCAAATCATGGATTTCATATTTCAAATTAATTTATGAAATGTCTCCTCTAAAATAATTTTCAAGGTTTTAGTTACACGTTTGAAGCACGTGGTTACAGAATAATCCCTCTAAATCAATTACGCTTTATTGAAAAAAAAAAAAGGATGAATGCCGACAAAATTTTACTTGCATAAGAGCTTGTTTGCTCTTTACACATGATGAAAGCATATGACAGGTTGGACAGGAACTTCTTATAATTTATTGTGATATAATAGATGCATCTAGATATGTTGTGTTTAATTTGATTGACAAGCGAAAATATAGAAGTGTTTCAAACATTAAAAGTACATAAAACCCTCATAGAAACTTGGAAAGAGCATGTTGCTTCTACATTTCAAAGAGTTCTTTGCCTCAAGTTGAAGTGTTCCTTTTATTGTCCTTCAAATTGTGTGTATATCTTTTCGATAAAAAAAAAATTGTGTGTATATCTCCATGAGCCAATTGTGTTTGACCTTAGTAATAATTTTGGATGAACAACATGATTAAGAGATTATTTTGAGAAAGTTGGTTTTCTATTATGTCATCTCAAAGTATTTGCTAGTATAGATGTGAGAGAGATTAGGCTTTGCATAAGTGAACGAACCTGTAAAAAAGAGCACAATGAGGGGGCATTGGGGTGTTATCCGATATGATCACTCCGATGTTTAAGTTAGTCAAGTATTTGGAGAGTACGAGTATTTAAGAGTAATATGTAGACTCAAGTGCGCAAAATATCAAACAGTTTACTGTTAGGTGCTAACCTAGTATTTACATAAGAGTGAAGCCAGCAGTTAGAGAAGAATTAGTGAGTAAAGCCACATCTACAAGTGTTGAAGAGTAGGGTCGTGACATATGACATGGTCTACAAATATAAGAATTAGTTGTTTGACTTAATCTTTTAGCTTTATCGGAAGTTTTCTAGCTTTATCGGAAGTCTTCTAGCCGTTAGAGGGCTCCCATAACTACATAGGTTGTGTTTAAGGCTTGGGCTGAGGGTAACTTATCACAAGCCATAAGAATTATCAAATAGAGACTAATCTGAGGAGCCCATGTTTAAAAAGCCCTATTAACACTAGCCTTCCTCTCCCCCTAGCAATCTCATTGTTGTAGTGAAGGCAAGGAGAAGGGAAAGATGGGCTTCTTAAACTCATGGTCAATCTAGTTTAGAGGTGTCCGTGTTTATGCTGCTACGCTAACACGATAATGATAGAAGTCTAGAGTAGTGAAAGGCTGAAACGAAGACATCTAAGCTAAATGACACAAGAGTTGAGTAGGTACGATATGCCTGAACAGATTACCTTCGGGGCAGAGGTGAGTGTGACAGTTTCGAAGTGAGATGCAAAGGTCTAACTTCCTTTACCATCAGGGGGTAAAAGTAGTTGGCCTTCCGTTAGGTCAAAGCAAAGCATATGTTTATTGAGTCGGATAGGTGAACTGAAGTGGAAACTTCATGGCTTGTACTGGGTGCTTCGAGCCAAAGCGGGGATACGATGGTTTGTATGTCGTACGGTAGAGCTACAGAGCAAAGGTATTAAGTAAATAAGGCCAAATTGAGCTAACCATTGCCCGAGCAAATACAATCTATTCGATCTAAGGCATAGTACTATTGCAATATCGAACAAGTTTTCTCCTAGGAGTTGAGAAGGCCTCGAGGAAACTTCCTGCAGAATTAACTTTGCAAATTTTTACTTTATTGCGCCTATTTTCAATAAATTTAATGCAATGTGACAAGCAACAAACTTACATGCGGTTGCATGCGCTTTGTCTTTTCAATGTAGTCATCTAATTAAAACTAACTCCACATGTTCATATCATGACATTTCAAGAGATTTGTGCTTATATGAATCCCTATAACTGCCAATACACTTTGTAAAGCATTCGGTCTATAAATACTACAATTGTTTAGAGAGAGTACTTTTTCGCAACTTCCTTGCCTTTTCACTACAAGCTTTATTTTCTCTTTTCATCAACCTTCTTCGAAGCTCTATCTCTTGTAAACTTTTCTTCAAAGTTCTTTATCTTTTTTTTCTTCCTCATCAACATGTCAACAAATATAGTTGAGACGCCATCAGATTCGTCAAAATATAACATAACTGACTTCGAGACCATTAGGAGAGATCCTTTCCCTGAAGGAGAAGACGAATTCATATCATTAGGATAGCTTGATAATGCCACAAGAATGGCAGTAGAGGTACTGGATAAGACTAGGCTTATCAATACCATCCCAAGGGACCCTTACATGTATGCTCCCTTATTAGATGGTTGTCAAAATCGCAAGTCAAATATACGATTCTATGAGTTTATGATTTTATGTTATTTTTCTTAGTTAAAATGGATGTAATATTATTAAAGTACAGCTTTTTGGTAAAATTATGAATTTTGATGTACAATTCTATAAGTTTACAATTTTACCAGTTTTACATGATTCTGTACGATTTTACAGATGTTATAAGTTCAAATAAATAGTAAAATTGTAATTTTAATAACTATGTGACTAGGGATCTGTTTGAAGCTCTCAGGACAAGCAAAGGACCGAGCGATCATGTTAGTGGGAGCAAAGCTTTTGCCCTTAATTAGGTTCTGAGTAACTTCATAGTTAAATATATTATAGGTTGGACAATACGGCTACCAAGGAGAGAAGAGAGGGTGCCTTGTTGACAAGGAGGCATTTTATAGTGTTTGGAGTATAGGTAGCACCTCCTTTTAAGTAACTTTGAAAAAGAACTCTTCAACTTCCATTAGTGCAGCCCGGCACAAGTCCCTCCCAATAAGTGGAGGGTATTGAAGGCTTTCCAAGGACTTTGCAAGTACCTCATGATAAGGGCAACTCTGAGCTCTTCAACCATTTCTACATGTAGACAAGCTTAAGTAGGTGGCTGTACCTTTAGCCTCATTCGAGGTGGAAGCTGTTTAGTGGCTTCACGGACTCTGATAAGGGTTGTAATGATGACTTCTTAGTAGCTAAGCTGCCAAAGGAGGCAAACTTCTAGATAAGATGGACTGAATTAGTTTGAATTAGAGCTTAAAAGGAGCTCGGCCCCAACAATGTCGAGGCCGTGAGGGAGATTCAAGCCTTCATAGCCCTAAAAAACAACAATGAAATGAACAGCACAAAGACAGTAGAAAGATACTTAAGTATCCAATCTCTGAGCTCTTCCCCAACATGAAGAAGGCTATGGTGAAAAAATGGATAGAAGGCAAAGGTTCATTTTTCACAAACAAATTCATCTCTCATACTAGTGTGTAAAGTTATGCTTCATCTAACGTCCTCCCTAATAGAAATGGGGGAGGGATCTTCCTAGTCCATGCCAGTCATAGCGGAGTTAGTGAATGGTGGTGCTTTGTACTTTATCTCTTTTTTTTTTTTCCTTTTTCTTGACCATTTGTTTGACTCTTTGTAGGCAAGAGATTAGTTAGGGAGAATCCCCATCCCTAAGCAGCCAAGCTATTGAGGCATTTCTAAACTAAGTCAAAGCTAACCACGAAAGCTTTTGACCCTAAGGGCAAGGTTGTAGGGCTGAAGTTAGGGGCTAGAGAAACTAGTAAGGTCAAGTTAGCTACTTCACCTAAGGGGATTCTTCTTGCTCCCTGAACAGAGCCATTAGTTGTCGATCCTATGAGTATGGTTGTTTCTTCTGTTGTCTCTATCCCTACTTCTATGCCCATTACTGTGGATGACGAACTCACTAGCACTAAGGAGTCGAACGTAGTGATACTTGCCCTTATTAACAAGGTTAAGGAGGAAGTGGTTGAAGCTAGTGCTTTGTCTGAGGCAGCTAGGCAAAAGAGAAAGGCCCTCAAGATTGCTAGGGAAGCGACCCTTGTAAGCCACAAAGTTAAGCCAATTGACCGTAGGATTGAATTTAGAACCCAAAGTTTAGGGCGATTGGTTAAAAGATCCGATCAAACCCAAATTATAAACTATTGAGAAGAATATTAGTAAAAATGACCCCGTAAACTTAAATTTAAAAAAATAAGAAATAAAATAGGAGACTATAAAATTTTCAAATTTTAAGTATAATATTGCTAATTACTGAAAAAGCAAAAAGTGTAATTTAATAACTAATAAATTATTAGAGATAGATTATATGTATACTAAAAATTTTAGAATGACCAAAATAATATTTAGGAATATTCACGTGTACCCCACATGTATTTACGTGTAGATAAAAATACGCGTAATTACCTAATTTGGCCAAAAACTAAGCAAATAATTAAAGAAAATTATAAAATAATTATGGAAAAATAAAAAAAAATCAGAAGAGGATAAGATGCATCAATATCAGGTCGTGGCATGTCAGGATAAGAAAAAGAAAAATTAGCCAATAAAAATTGAACAACTTAAAAGCCAAAAATCAAGGAATTTGGACAAAGTCTTGTCAAATTAATGCATATTAATTACAGCAAATGTCTATAAATAGGGGAAAAATTTACAGAGATCATTTAGACAGTTTGGAAAGTGAGAAAATTAGGGAGAGTTGAAAATTCGAGAGAAAATCTAGAAAATAAAAAAAAAAAATAAGAAAAACTGTGCAATTAAGGATTTTAAAGGGAACCCACACCAGATGAGGAGCTGGGAGTGGACGGCCACCACCACCACACGGTGGTGGCAGTGACCAGGCCGGCCGACAAGGCCACGGTAGCCCGCGGTGGCCGGAGCCACCCAAAATGGTGAGTCCAATTTCCAGCCCGAATCTTGTGTAATTTTGTAAAAATAGTAAATATAATTAGAAAATTATGAATTTTGTTATTCTAAGATATTTTTGTATGTAGTTTGTAGGAAAAATATTATTTTGATGAAATTATGTCCTATAATATATGGCCCCTAAGAAATCGTGCAAAACCGAGCACATTTCGTTTAGAAATAAATGACCTTAGGACTGTAGTTTCAAGCCCAAAATTTTTCTGTAGATTACTTAGATGATATAGAATAGTGCTATGAAGCTCGTTTTCAAAAATTAATTTTCAAAATTTTTAGATAATTTTTAGGCCCTAAAATGAGGCATAAAATAGGTAATTTGGAGTTAATTAGGTGATTAGGAGATTAATTACTGACTTAGTGAATAAGTAGATATTTTAGGATGTTAAAATCTGATGGATTATGATACTTGTAGCAATTAGAGTGTTAGATGTAATTATTAGGTTAATTATGTAGTAAATAAGTAATATGGAAAAATATTACATTTTAAGATAATTTTGTAAATTAGGGTAATTAGGAGTAAAATCTGATTTAAGATGAATTTAGACATATAATTGATGTTAGAGATGGTAATTAGGGTGATAAAAATATTAGAAGTGCATTAAGTACATAAAAGGTAACAATATATAATATGTGATTTTTAGAAATATAATAAATAGAAAATATTATAATAAAAATTGATATTTTGAGAATAATAAAAATGCACAATAAATCTGATAGGAAACTTGAATTTCTGGAATTATATGAAAAATGTAAAAATTTATCACACTAGGAGTGAATTCGGTACACTAATATGGATTTAAGTATACCGAGTAAAATAAACACTGACTAAGGGTAATGATGGTCTTTAGGAGATCGGGAAGTAATGTGATTAATTTCACATTATGGATTGAAACGGATTTCTAGGGTTGGAATCTAAAGCATTACCTAGAAATCGATGCGAAAACCGAACCTGAACGTAACCCCAAACTTAGAATAATTGTAAAAGACTTAATACCTAGATAATTAGGCATATTAAACCTTAAACAAAACCTAACAATAAGCATTATAAGATAAAATGAACCTATAATAGTTATATGAAAAGCTGAAACCACGTTTGTGTTATAGGGATGATCGGCGATGGCCTGAGCAAATTGGACCTCGAGTGAGTGAGCAAGGAGTCGAGGTAAGTTGGGATTAATACGATGCTGTATTTTGGAGGCTTAAGATTATGCTTGGTTGTGCTTATTAGATAGTTGAATGTGTGCATGTGCTTGATTATGGGTGATACTATGATTCTGTTTGTTATTATAGCATGCATTGTATGATTTGTATGAAATGAATGATCACCCTAAACTGGACTTAATCAAATATCTGACCAGTAATCATAATCGAACATGCATGGCAACCCGTTAGGGGAATTTAGGACTCTCCGGCCAAATACCGACCCCTTCGAAAAGGATAGCGCAGGATTGCAAAATGATCCCTTCTTCATCCTCAGTCGAACTAAGTGACAGGAGAGGAGGTCGCAACAGGGGTGAAGACAGTGGTTCGAAGGTAGTCGCGGGAGGAGCAAGGTCTCCATTACACAAGCCTGGGTTTGGTCGTGAGCTGTTGCATTAACGGCAACTCCTCAACCCGGATTAGAGCGGGCGCAATTTCTCTAATCTCACGACGGGCCGGACAACGTCGTGCGATGGCATTTGCTTGTACATGCATTGCACTTAATAAGTGATTGAAAACCTTGTTGTGTGTATGGTATAGTTTTAAGTCCTCCGTCCTAACTTACTGAGCTGTAGTTGCTCACATCCCTATAGACGTCGTGCAGGTGCTGGCTAAGAAGCAGATACCAATTACTCTGAAGCTAACAACTGCTGGATCCTGGGGAGTGAGGAAAAAAACATTTGAAGAATAAATATATATTTTTAAGGTTTAAGCTTTTACTTTAGAACTTTTCATTTTTGAATAATGTAATAACTAGGAAATATATTACGGAGAAATCTTGTAAACCTTAATTGTAATAACTGTATTATAATATATATATCTTTCCTCACTTTCTTAGGGAAATAATTTATTTAAATTACAAACTGTTTCCTTCAAAGCGGGTTAGTCGTGGACGCCTTGTGTAGATCAGGTCTAAGATAGCGGTTGTAAGGCTAACTTCTATCTTAGGATGGTTTACACGGCGGGATCTGTTACGACTCTGCCGCTTCGGAGAGTGACAACCCTTAGAGCGAAGAAGCAAAAACTAACAGGAAGGCACCCTTAAGTTAGGCGAATTGGTATGAGTGCCCTCCAGCTCATTCATACAAGTACGTCGATGAGCTTATGGATGAGTTCTTTTAGATCCTTAACAAGTTCCAGTTCCTGGGGATAGAGCCAAACTTGTTTCAAGATGTACCCTACATATCCCGGAACGAGGAGCTTCGCCTTTGCAATTCCAAGCCCGAGACCAGAAGAGCAGAGGGAAAACTCTTGAAGCCGAAGTGGGATATCCGAGGTAATGACATTACATTACACCACCGAACTCTCAACTATTAGGCCTCAATGGGGTCTTATACATCCGGCAACTAGGTCATCCTCGAGGACCCATCGAAGGTAGGAGGAGATGATCCCATAGAGATGACGGGTCGTTTGAGCTCACTCATCGTGCAAGTAAGCCTTCATCTTTTTCAATTAACATCCTTCCTTATCGTCACTAATCTAATCTCAATTTTTCTCTATAGTACCATGGCTAGGTATTGCTCTAACTAAACAACTACGACACCCTATGGAAAGAGGTAAAGGGATTTCATGTGGCGGTATCTATTGCAAAAAAGGGCTTAAGGGAGGTAGAGTCCTCTTTTAGTAAGTACATGGATAAGTTTATTAAGGCTAACCGGCACCTATGCCACTCATATGTGCAAATAGCTTGGCTTAAAGCAAGGCTGCAATAAGCCGAGCAGGGGAAGGCCGAAGCTAAGAGAAATGACAAGAGGGCCAACTACTTAAGGACTCAACTTGATGATGAGCAACGAACCAAGGCTCAACTCTCCTAGAAGTTGGATAAGGAGAGGAAGGCCAACCAAGGGCTCGAGAAAGAAAATGTTGAGTTGAAGGCATCAGTCTCCAGGCTAAAGACCAAGCTAGTAATGAAGGTGTCGAAGTGTGACAACGCTAAAGCTATACCGCTAGAGCTGGCCAGTCAAAAGGTTAGGTTGGAATAACAAATCAAGGAACTCTAGAGAAGAGCTCCAAAGATGAAGGAGATCATCTCCAAATTAGAAAGTAGGGATGTGCTCAGCAATGTTACTGGCAAGAAGGTCGTTAAAGACTTTCAGATGACAAACCTGTAGTTAGAGGAGCTGGAGGACATCTCTATAGAATGCATTTGCTTCACAAGAAACGAAGTGCTCTCCCGTCATCTTGGGCTCAACTTAAGCTTCTTTAATTGGCTAGACTCTTCGACTCATCGGGAGAAGAGGGCAGCCTAAGTTCAAGAGAGAGAAGCTACTCAAGTTGCTACCGAGGTCCAAGCCTCCCCTTCTACTACTGGGGTTGGTCAAGATACTTCTACATCTACTTTTGCCCTAATAACTCAGTAGGAGGTCACCCTTGAGGGTACTTCATAAGACTTAACTTCACGATGAGTAGTGGACCAAGGGTCAACTCTCCTAAAAGCTGGATGAAGAGAGGGAGGCCAAGGAAGGGCTCAAGAAAGAAAATGTTGAGTTTAAGGCATCGGTCTCCAAACTGAAGACCGAGTTGGCAATGAAGGCGTTAGAGTGTAATAGCGCCAAAGCTACATCGCTGGAGCTGGCTAGTCAAAAGGTTAGGCTAGAATAGCAAATCGAGGAACTCTAGAGAAGAGCTCCGGAGATGAAGGAGATCATCTCCAAATTGGAAAGTAGGGAGGTGCTCAACGACACTATTACCAAGAAGGCCATAAAAAACGTTCATATGACGAACTTGTGGTTGGAGGATTTGGAGGACATCTCCACTAAATGTGTTTGGTTCACAAGAAATAAGGTGCTCTCCCATCATCCCAAGCTCAATCTAAGCTTCCTTGATCGGTTGGACTCTTTGACTCATCAGGGTAGCCCAAATGCTAGAGAAAGAAGCTGCTCAAGCAGCTATTGAGGTTCGAGCCTCCCCTTCTGCTACTAGGGTTGGTTACGATACTTTTACATCTACTTCTTCCCAGGTAACTTAACAGGAGGTCACCCTTGAGAGTTCTTCCCAAGGTGATCAAGGTTGGGGTGATCCTTTTGCTAACCTAAGTCAGCATGTTTCAGCTCTCCTATAGGTTAAGGTAAATCACCTCAGGGGCTATCAATGGATCAGCCCTCTGAACAAATTGAAGCACTAAAATTTTCATAACTACTGGAGTTTACTAATCCAAAGTAGTAGTTATCCCCCTTCCATTCATCTTGTACTTACGGTCGGGATGCTGACCTTAATTTTGTATGTCCTTACTTTAGTAATGGAATTTGAATATCTTCATGTACTTTGTTTTACATACTTCGATTCTTGTTCGATGCTTTTTCGCTTTCTTGCTCAATTCTTTGTGACATAGCCTAACAATTAGTGTACAAGAGGTATTATCCCTTACTTAAGCTACTCTAGAGTAATCAGGTCCGTAGGCCAGTAGTGTTCTAACCTGTTCAATTAGTAGAAGTTTCTTGGGCAAGTTGTATTTCCCTTTATTAAGGTTACCTAAGGGGAGTTAAGTTGGTGACGTTCTGATTTACTTAGCTAGTAGGATTTCCTTGTGTAAGGGGTGTTTCCCCTTGTAGAGGTTACTCTAGAGGGGTCAAGTCAATGGCGATCCAATCTGCCTGATTAGTAGAAGTTCCTTAGGTAAAGGGTGTTTCCCCTTATCAAGGTTACTTAAGAGGGGTTGAGTCGGTAGCGTTCCCACCAACTAAGTTAATAGGAGTTGTAAGCCCTAAATATAAGCTCTACAACCATAAAATTGAATTCAGTACGTAAAGTTTACAGCGATCGATTAAAGAGTCTAATCGAGTCTAAATTATAAAACAAAGTTAGAAATATTAGTAAAAGCGACCCCATAAGTTTGAATTTAAGAAAATAAGTAATAAAATAATAGAAAATAAAATTTTTAAATTTTAAGTATATTACTCATTATTTATCAAAAATGCGTAAAATGCATTTTGATAACTAACAAATCGTTAGAAATAAATTATATATATACTAAAAATTATAGAATGACATAAGTAATATTTAGGAGTATTTACTTGTGTTCCATATGTATTTACGCATAGGTAAAAATACACGAAATTACTTAAAATGCTTGAAAATTACTATAAAATAGCCAAATAATTAAATAAAATTATAAAAAAATCAAGGAAAATTAAGAAAAAAAATAAGAGGAGTAGAGAACACTCTAGATTTGGGTCGTGGCAGTTGGGGGATGAAGAAAAAAAATTGAACCAATTAAATTCACACACTTAAAAGAAAAAATGGAAATAGATAAAGTAATTCTCTTGTTTAATTAATGCACCAAAATTCTTTTATAGCTCTATAAATAGCCAAATTTTTCCAAAGGCTCATTTGGTTAGTTTACAACCTTAGAAAATTAGAGAGCACTGAAATTGAGAGGGAATTAGGGTTTTTACAAAAATTTGCAAAAATCTATACAATATGATCAATTAGACCAAACCCACACACCGCCACCACTTGGAATCGAATCACCACCACTACCCCCTCCAAATCGACCATTTGGACTGGCCAACAAACCCTAGACCAGAGCAGTTGGCCAGAAGCCCAAGAAACAGGTGAGTCCAATTTTCTAATTGATTTTGCAAAAATTATTAAAATTATTAATTATATTTAGAAAATTATGAATTTTATTATTTTAATGTTTTATTGTATGTAGATTTAGGGAAAAATAGTGATTATATTTAATTACATTTGTAGATATAGGGTGCTTAAAAAACCTAGTATGTTTCGATTTAGAATTAAATAGACTTAGAAGTATAGTTTTAAGTTTGAATTTTTTTTTTTGTAGACTACTTAACTGATATATAATAGTGTTATGAAGCCATTTTTTAAAAATTAATTTTTGATATTTTAAATTAATTTTTAAGCCCTAAAATGATGAATAAAATGAGTAATTTTGGACTAATTAAATAATTAAATGACTAATTATTGATTTAGAGGGTAATTAGATATTTAGAGATGTTAATCTCTAATGTGGTAGTATAATCATAGCACTTGGAGTATTAAATGCAATTATCATGGGAATTATGTAATAAATATACGTTATTTGATAATATGTGCAATTGGAATTATGGTAATTATAAAATATTGAGCTAAATTAGATAATATAATGATAATATTAATACGTATTAAATCTAGTATAAAACTTAATTTTAGGTAATTATATGAAAAATATAAAATTTCCTCACATCGGGAGTAAATCCGCTATACTAATGAAGATTAAAGTATACTTATAGACACCCAATTTTGACCTTCCTTTTATTTTTCAAATTAAGTTATAGGGTCCTAAATTAGGAAAGATTCAAAAAATAGAAAATTAAAGAAAGCCCAAAAATGTAAATAAATAAATAAGAAAAAAATGAAAAAATTTTAAAAAAAATATGAATTCTAGAAAAATATTAAAAAATAAGAAAATAGGAAAAAACACAAAAAATAAGAAATTTAGTAAAAAAAAAAACAAAATAATAATAATACAAAAAATAAGAAATTTTGAAAAGTCACAAAAAATTGAAAATCGACACTCGATGTGAAATGTAGCATAATGTGGTGCATGAAGCAAAACTCTTTAAATTTGAGGTTATCAAATGTTACCTATTGTCCATGATGAAGGCATAGGGAACCTTATAGGAATCAACCCTACAAACTGATTATACGCAACTGAGCCAAAAGACTCTAAGGATGCACGAGGAGGATAATGGCTCGTAACCCTATCCAGGATAAGAATTTCTATTCCAACCTCTATGTTTCCCATTACTGTCGACCTGACTACCACGCTATCACATGCGCCAAACCTATCAAATAGTTGTGCCATGACACAACATCCAAGAAGACAGTTTCTAAAGACTATCTAAGCTGAGCTCTTGAGTCGCCTACCAACGTTTAACCCCAGCCCAAATTGAGTACTCTTTAGCAAATGACTAACCGAACTCCTACTTGATCCAAATCAAGTCAACCCTTGACTGCAAACTCCCTCTTTTTTTCATTTTGTCCAATTTGTACTATTATTTAAAATGACCAACTACCATGTAACACATGTCTTATGGTACAACATTCTTAAAGAATTCTTTACTTTTCAATATAGAATATTCCTTGTCTCTTTTACCCTTTTTAGTATGTTTTATGTTTTCTATTTATAGAATACCCTTTTATCTTTTCATACATATAAAGTAACTTTAGTAGGATAAGTATATAAACTCCCACTTAATGTACGCAAACAGCAACTTCATTATCAATTTATACAAGTTTCCCTCTAAGCAACCCTAGTGTTCTCATTACCCTTCAATTCTTATCTATTCCCTTTAGTAAGGAGTAGTGGCAAGCGACCCTTCAGTTTAGACCAGTGAGTCATATCTGGCAAATTGTAGATCGAGTAGGATCAATTGGTGTATCATATCCAATTGGTAGCTGCTTGAACTTTACTAACTTTTCTTTATTTCCTTTTGTTTTCTCTTGATTGTGATATTTCTCCGTCTGTCTGACTCTAAAGACATATTAGCTTCATTGTTATCAGAACACGATTCTAAGAGAGAATATATGAAGTTATAGTGAAGTTTTGATTCACTTACTATTAGTAGCTACTATGTTTCTTCTATAGCTGCTACAATGTGTTTGTATGTTGATAAGTGTAGTTCTTTGCTACTCCGTTTTTTACTATGAAAAAGAGTAAGTTCATTTCTGTCTTGTTTGAGTGATTGTTAGGTGTTAAAGTTATTAATGTGTTAGTCAAAGTTTTAAGTAGTAAGGTAGCATTTTATTCTTGTGTATTGTGTTATTAATCTATTCGAGAAGTTTTATACCATGTCTGAATCAAGTGTTCAAGGTGTTATTGGGGACTACAGTAGTAGTGCTTAACTTGGTCATGGTCAAAATTGTAATAACACTCTTAGGTCGGTTGATGATAAACTTAATAAACTTACTAACCTTGTTGAGAGTTTAGTTACCGTGATGTAAGTTAATAGGCAGCAACCCCAGGGTATACTACAGTGCAACCCACTCGAAAATGTTCTAGAGAGAGGCTATGGCCAAGGTAGGCGAGCCAACAGCCTAGTTCGGCCCCAGTAAGATGGAGGAGTTACAGATTGAGCTACTAGACGAAAGCTAGAGTTGGAAGAGATAGAAGAGGATGATGAGGAAGTAGATGTAGAGACTGACAAAGGGGAAGAAGAAGAGGCTGAGTACTATCCAGCATAAAAGCTAGGATACCGAGCTCCTCAAGGACTTGACAATGTTAAGGTCCAAATTCCGTCCCTCAGTGGAAGTGGAGATGCAAATGAATACTTAAAGTAGGAAGAGAGGTCGAGAAGATGTTTGATTGTTAAAGATATACAGATGCTGTCAAGGTTTAATTTACTGCATTAGAGTATACTGGGTATGCCATTATATGGTGGAAAAATCTAAATGCAACCAAAGTAAGGGATGAAAGATGAGATGTGAGAACCTATGATGAAATGAAGAGATTGTTGAGGGGTAGATTTATACCTGAGATCTACTTATAGGAAACATTTGCAATGTTACAGGAACTTCACTAAGGAGGTCGATCTGTTGATGATTATGTGAGAGAATTCTAAATGCTTATGATCTGAGCCGACGTAGAAGAACCAGAGGCTAGCACAATATCAAGGTTTATTTTTGGACTCAAACATGAGATTCGTAATATTGTGGAAGTACAGAGGTTCTATACCTTGGAGGAGGCAATTAAGATAGTGCAAAGAATCAAAAAACAAAGAAAAAACGCTCCGAGCCAACCTCAACCAACTTTCTCCTAAGCCCCTATTTAGCGCCAATTAGTTCATTCCCAGCTGAGGAGGCCATATTAAGCTGAAGAGAGGAATGATCAACTTGACAATAGCTAAGTAAGCCAGTAAGGCCGAGCAGGCCAGTTGAACCAAACTAAGGCAAGATAAACTCCGTGGACATGTAAAAGAGGGCAAACCTCGAGATGGAAGACTAACAAAGTGAAGTACTTTAAATGCTTAGGTTTCAAACACATAGCTGTTAAGTGTCTAAACCGGCGTATCACGATGCTCTAAGGAAATGTAGTAGATAACACTAACAAAAGCGAGCCAAGGAAGAGAAGGATATTGGAAAAGCCCAAGGAGAAGTGATGACCTTAGTACTAAGGTGAGTACTAAGTTCCCTGTTGAACTTTGAGAAAGACCAAAGGGAAAACTTATTCCATAGAAAGTGTACCATCAAAGGATAATTGTGCACCATAATGGTGGATGGAGGAAGTTGCATTAACATATTTGCATGGTCCTTTATGCAAAGCTTAGGTCTGCTAACCTCTAAGCATCCCCGACCTTATAAGCTACATTGGCTTCATGATAAGGGTATGTACATAACTAAATATGTAATTGTACTGTTCAGTGTTGGGAATGCATACACGGACCGATCAGAATAAACCTTTGGACCAATCATATGTAGCTGAGCTAGAGAACTCTAGGGACTCACTCGGAGAATATTATCTTAAAGCCTCATCCAAGATAGTAATTCCTACCCCAACCTCTATGTTTCCCACTACTGTCAACCTGACTACCAAGCTATCGCATACGCCAGACTTGTCCAACAGTTGTATCATGACACAACATCCGAGTAGATAGCCCCTAAAGACTATCCAAGCCAAGCTCCCAAACTGCCAACCAATGTTTAACCCCAACCTAAGTTGAGTACTCTCTAGCAAATGACTAATTGAGTTTCGACTTGATCTAATCAGGTCGGCCCCTGACTGCAAACTCCTTTTCTTCATTTCATCCAATTTATACTATAATTCAGAACAACCGGCCAGCATGCGAAACTTATCTTCTAGCATGACATTCTAGAAGGGTTATTTACATTTCCGTACAGGATATTCTTTGTCTCTTTTACCCTTTTTAGCATGTTTTATGTATCCTATTTATAGAATACCTTTTTGTCTTTTCATACATGTAAAGTAACCCTAATTGGATGGGTATATAAACCCCCACTCAATATACACAGACAACAATTTCATTATCAAAATTTATACAAGTTCCCCTTTGAGCAACCCTAGTGTTCTCATTAACTTTCAACTCTTATCTATTTCCTTTAGCAAGGAGTAGTGGTGAGTGACCCTTCAGTTCGAATCGGTGAGTCATATCCAACGAATTGTAGGCCTAATAAGATCAATTAGTGTGTCATATCCAGTTGGTAGCTACCTAGACTTTGCTAGCTTTTCTTTATTTCCTTTTGTTTTCTCTTCGTTGTGGTGCCTTTTTGCATGCACGACCCCAAAGACGTATTAAGGATAAAGTAGTGTACAATGTCATCCCTATGGCGGCTTCACATCTGTTGCTTGGACTACCTTGGTTATTCGACTAACGTGTCACTCACGACAGGTACAAGAACACCTATGCCTTTGTTAAGGATGGAAAGAAAATTGTGTTACAACCCATGACCCTAACCCAAGAAAATGAGACCTATAATCAGCTCACCCAAGGGAGTAAGAAGAAGGCCTTAGTAATGCATCGAAGAGAACTCCAAGCTACTAAGAAGGCTGATGAACCTATGTTTTTGTTGATTAGAAGATTATTGGAGATGAAAGATCTGAAAGATATTCCTAATGAAATCCAAAAGATGTTCTAGATGAAATTCAAAGGCTGATTGATGAGTTTTCTAACCTATTTTTTAAGGAACTGCCTAAAAGACTACCTCCAGTCCGAAGCATAAAGTACTATATTGATTTGCAGCCAAACTGACATGCATATAGAATGAACCCTGACCGAGCTACCAACCTAAAAAGACAAGTGGATGAGCTCATAGAGCAAGGATATGTAAAGGAGAGCATAAATCCTTATGCTGTACCAACTCTACTTATCCCAAAGAAAGATGGTTCACAACACATATTCATTTGACAACCGAGTAATTAGTTGTATCACTGTCAAGTACAGATACCTAATACCAAGGCTCGATGATATGTTGGATGAGCTTCATGGTGCTAAAATATTTTCAAAGATTGATCTACTACCACCAAATTCACATGAGACCAGGTGATGAGTAGAAGATTGCCTTCAAGACTAGGCATGATCTCTATGAATGATTGGTTATGCTGTTCAAACTTACCAATGTACTAAGCACATTTATGCAATTGATGAACCATGTGATGCGCCCTCTGATCAAAAGATATGTGGTTGTGTACTTTGATGACATATTAGTATACAATGCCAACCTGAACAACCATGTTCAACATCTTCAAGTAGCTTTTGATATTCTATAAGCCGAGAAATTATATGGGAATTTGAAGAAGTGTACATTTTGCCAAGATGAAGTGACTTTTCTTGTGTTTGTAGTGTCAGGGAAAGGAATCTGAGCAGATGAGGAAAAGATCCGAGCTACTCTGAAGTGGTTGACGTCGAAGAATATCACTAAAGTTTAAATTTGTCATGGCC
This sequence comes from Lumnitzera littorea, assembly GCA_024138015.1. Classification (NCBI taxonomy): domain Eukaryota; kingdom Viridiplantae; phylum Streptophyta; class Magnoliopsida; order Myrtales; family Combretaceae; genus Lumnitzera; species Lumnitzera littorea. Next base: position 95,577,297 of record JAMXBB010000011.1, read on the forward strand.
TAGCTTCCTTTTATAGGCGATTCATGAAAAACTTTAGTACTATAGCTACTCCCATAACTGAACTAACAAAGAAGAGTGATGGGTTTAGATAAAGCGATCGAGCTAAACAAAGTGTTAAGGAGATCAAGAAAAAGCTCACCTTTGCCCTTATCCTATCATTACCAGATTTTGACAAGCCCTTTAAATTGGAATGTGATGCGTCAGATATTGGAATCGACACCGTCCTGATGCAAGAATGACAACCTATCACCTACCACAGTGAGAAGCTTAATGGTGCTACCTTGAATTATTTTATGTATGAGAAAGAGTTGCACTCTCTTTTTCGAGCTCTCACTGTCTGGTAACACTACTTATTGCCACGAGAGTTTGTTATTTACACTGACCATGAGTCATTCATTGAAGCATCTTGGGAGTCAAAACAAACTCTCGAGGAGGAAAGCCAAGTGGTTAGAATTTACAGAATGTTTATCCTATGTAATTTGAGACAAGAAAAGAAGCGCCAACATGGTTGCCAATGCTTTATCACGTCGGCAAACCTTACTAACCACTTTGTAGACAAAGTTACTAGTATTTTCACTTATCACTGAGTAGTATGCTCATGACCCCTCATTTTGATCCTATTCTTGAGCAATGCTGAGAAGGAGTTACTGTTGAAGGATATTATTTTATTGATGGCTATTTATTCAAAGACCAAGGGTTATATATTCCAAACCATTCTACGCATGAGCTGTTAGTGAGGGAGGCTCATAGTAGTGGACTATTTGGTCATTTTAGAGAGACTAAAATAACTAATTTGTGAAAGGAAAATTTTTACAAGTTTGGTTTGGCCAAGAATATTCATAAAATAGTTAGTAATTATTAAGTATGCAAGTGAACTAAGGGGAAAAGAGAGCCCCATGGAAAATATATGCCCCTGCCAATACCAACCTTACCTTAAGCCGACCTCAGCATAGACTTTATCCTAGGGTTGCCTCGAACATCTAAGGGAAAAGATTCTATCTTTGTTATAATGGACCGCTTTAGCAAAATGGCACACTTCATTTCATGCTATCGAACTAACAATGCTTTATATATTGTTAGTTTGTTTTTGTAATAAGTTGTCTAACTACAAGGAGTGGCAAAGACTATTGTTTTAGATTGCAATATAAAATTTTTGAGCTATTTTTGGAAGACTCTTTAGAGAAGACTTGGAACTAAACTTGTGTTCAACTCTAGTAGCTACCCCTAGACCGATAGCCAGACTAAAGCGGTGAACAAGATGCTAGGCAATTTACTTAGAGCTTTTATGGGAAAGAACTTGAAATATTGAGATTTGTGTCTACCGGTTGTGGAGTTCGCACATAACTAAACTGTCCACAGCCCCACTAGGAAGACCCCCCATTCGAGGTCGTCTATGACCTCAATCCCATTATCCCCCTAGATCTGATTGATACCCTAGCAACTATTAAAGAGAGTTAATCTAGAGTTGACCGAGCCTAAGAATTGCAAGAGCTACCCCAGTATGTAACTAGGAAGATCACCAAGTTTAATCAAAGATAGCAAGAGATTGGTAGTCGAGGCCATTGGTCTATCTCTTTCTAACCAAAAGACTTAATATAGATTCACCTTAGTTGAAAACGATTCTCGTACTTGAGACAAAATAACCTATCTCCTTGAGTTGATGGTCCATTCAAGATTCTAAAGAAAATCAATCGCAACACTTATCAGATTGAGTTACCTGATAACTATGGTATTTCCTCCACTTTCAATGCATTCGACCTGATTCCCTATTACCTAGAAGAAGAAGACCCCACAAGTACCTTAAAAGAACAAGAACTAGAGACCACTTTAGACTTGAGAAAAAATATTCCCAACCCCCAAGCAGATAATATGAATCAATCTTCTGAACTGATCACGCACAGCCGAACTAAAGGACTCCAAGAACTCATGAGGAGGATAATAGCTCGTAACCCCATTTAGGACAAGAATTCCTATTCCAACCTCAACTACCAAGCTATCACGTGTGCCAGACTTCTTGAATAGTTGTGCCATGATATAACATCTTAGTAAACAGCCTCTAAGGACTATCCAAGCCAAGTTCCCGAGCCACCCACCAGCGTCCAATCCCAGACTAAGTTAAGTACTCTTTAGCAAATGACTAACTAAGCTTCGACTTAATCTATTGCAAACTCTCTCTTTTCTTCATTTCATCCAATTTGTACTATAATTCAAAATGACTAACCACCATGCAACACGTGTCTTCTATACGATATTCTAAAAGGATTTTTTACTTTTCCGTACATGATATTTTTTGTCTCTTTTACCCTTTTTAGTATGTTTTATGTATCCTACATATATAATATCCTTTTATCTATTTAAACATGTGAAATAACCCTAATAGGTTGAATATATAAACCTCCACTTAATATACGCAGACAACAACTTCGTTATCAGAATTTATACAAGTTTCCCTTTGAGCAACCCTAGTGTTCTCATCATCATTCAACTCTTATCTATTCCTTTTAGTAAGGAGTAGAGGCGAGCGACCTTTCAATTCAGACTAGTGAGTTATATCTGGCGAATTAAAGGTCAAGTAAGATTAATTGGTATGTCATATCCAGTTGGTACTTACTCAAACTTTGCTAGCTTTTATTTATTTCCTTTTTTTTTGTCTTCAGTGTGGTGTTTCTTTATGTGTCCAACCTTGAAGACATATCAGAACCCCAAATCTAGAGAGGATGTTGTTTCAAACAAAGGACTCAATGCTCTTCTTGGTGATCTTCACTACAGCTTCGGCTTCAACCCACTTGGTAAAGTAATTGACAACGACAATGATGAACTACCGACCTTCCGAGGCCTTAGGGAACGTAAACCTTGCAACTAGTATAGTCACCTCATTTTTTTATTATTTATTTTAGCATTCTTTTCTTTTTGACTTATTAGGCCAGATTTGACAATAAAATAAAAAAACGAAAAAATAAAAATAAAATAACCAATAATAATAATAAAATTGTCAAGTTAAGTTGAGTTGAGTCGAGTCGAGTTGAGTTGTTTAAGGTCAAATCAAGCAAGCTGTACATCCAATTTAATAAGTTCCTATTCTTTAAATAGTTGGGCTTTATTAAAAAATGTTTTTTAGTCCAATGAAATATAAAACAGATTTTTATCTAATTTATGTTAGGCTAAATAAACTTAAGATTTATTAAATGGGTTAGCATGGGATAAATTAAGATGGACGGAATCGGGCCCAAGATAGAAAGCTCAAATAAATGTGGGGTTTCTAAAACTTAATTAAATCTTAAATAAATTTATCAAATCTAAATCGGGTATCATCGTGTATTATGAATATTAGATTTGTTAATATTCAATTTACAACAAAAATATTTAAAAAATTTAAGATTGTGGTTTATAAATAATAGATCTTCAGCTGTGAAAAAAAAAAACATACATTTCATAGCTCACAATACAATTCTATAAACACCTCGTTTTTGCCATCCTTAGAATTCTTTTTTTATTGGGTCAGATTTGAAAAGAGAAAAAGAAAAAGAAAAAAATTTGAATAAAAAAATAAAAAATGAACAAAAATTGAAAATAAAAATACAAGTGTCAAGTTAAGTCAATCGTTTAAAGTCGAATCGGACAATGGTTAAAGATGTACATTCAATTTAATAAATTTCAAGTCATGGAATAGTTAAGCTTTATTTAGAAATATTTTTAGTCAAGTCCAATATAAAGTGGATTTTTTATCCAATTTATATTAGGCTAAATAAACTTAGGATTTGGGTTAGCGTGTATTTTAGGCTAAATTAAGATAAATTAAATCTAATCAAAAATAGAAAGCCTAAATAAATGTGGGGTTTTTAGAAACTGGATTGAATCTTTAATAAATTTAATAAATCTAAATCAAGTATCATCGTATCTTATCAATATTGTATTTGTTAAGATTAAATCTATATCCAAATAGATTCAAAAGATTCAAATTTATGGCCTATAAATAATGGACAACAGGTTGTAAAAAATACACATTTCAAATTCACAAACACTCACTCACAAATCCACATGCTGCTCACATTCACTTACCCACGAACATTCACAATCCACTCCACATCCAACTAATTACAGCTCATACGCCACATCACACCCACTGTTACAAACCAATCCCTTACACATACATTGGCCACACTGATATCACACGCTTGACTTTACACACAATATTCACATCTATATACACACACACGATCGACACTCTCATTCGTTGAGTACTGTCGAGCCTGATTTTTCACCCTCCCGATTCTTTTTATAAAATTAGGTCTTCTCTAAGCCGATCAGTATTAAACCCTTACCCATTTAATACTAGCCCTCGACTAGAGTTTAAAGAAAATCATTTTTTCAATTTAAAAAGGGATTGAAGTCGCCACCCGACCGGAGTTAAGAAAAAGGGTTAAGTTATAACCAATTGGGTGGATTAGCTATAACCTAGCTATCGGTTTATCGATTAAAAAAAAAAACAATTTGTAAAACGGCTTTATTGAAAACCAGAGATTTAGGTCCGGAGGCTAGTTTATTAAACCCTAAACGGGTACCACTTTTTAACTTTCCAAATTTAACTTCGCTTTTTAAATATACCCTTTTTAATTTCTAAAAACATCTAATTATGATACATGCGACTAAATTGGTAAATTTATATAAATATCTAAAAATGGAAAAAATAAAACTTTCTATTTTTTAAGTCGTCTTATGCTTGCGTACAGATGCCTACGTACCCGCTATTCGGGATCAAACTTCCATAATTCGTTTATAAAAATTCTTTTCAGTGAGTGGTTTGATTTTAATTTTTGAAAAAGAGTCGCATTTATGTTTTTACTCAATTCAATTTATCAAAGGAAATTCTTTTAAAAAGTCCTATTTGGTGTTTTATTTTTAGAAACTCTAAAATAGTCCTAATTTGAAAAAAGATCTATTTATTTTTAGAAAACTTAATTTTTCTAAGTGTAAGAACGATTTTTGTTTACTAACCTATTTATTTATTTTTATTATATTATCTTATTTATTTTATACTTAATCTATCTATTTCTATTAAAATAAATAAATAAACTACTTCCTTTCTTTTCTTTCTTTTCTCTTTTTGTTTTTTCTTCTCTTTCTTTTTTTTCATTCTTTTTTCTTTTTTTTTTCTTTTTCTCATTTATAACATTTACGAATAAACAAATGAATAAATAAATAAAAAATAAAAAAGAAAAACTAGGTCGGCTTGGATTGGCTCGAACGACTCGAATCGGCTCACTTCGGCTTGGATCGGCTTAGAGTTGGCTTGGTCAGCTTGAGAAATCCGATGGTGGTGGTTTTTGTAAAAACACTATAAGGAATGCTATCCTAAAGAGAGAAGAATCGTACTAGAGAGAGGAAACTTCAATTTTTATTTTTCTAAAATGTTTCGAAATTTTTGTTGTGTTTTCAAAATGAAGAGTAGATCCTTATTTAAGAATGGAAAAAATTAAATACAATATGATTTTCTTCCAATTTTGGATTGGACGAACCTGGACAATATGTGGTGCTAAATACATAGCTATGCGTGTATGAATGTGCCGGAGTGTGTTGGAGTGTGTTGGAGTGTGTCTACCATACTTAAAAGTGAGTTGGCAAATGACGTGGCGATGACATAGCCCTTGACGTGGCGATGACGTAGCGATAAAGTGAGAAAAGAAAATAAAAGATATATTTTACACATTCCATGGATTAAACCTAGGATCTCCAAGTCATATGTAATATTAAGTCCAGATGCTTATTCAGCTGAGCTATTGGTTTTTCCTTATTCATATGTGTAATTAATTACACATATGGACCAAGTTAGCCTAAATTAGATTCAAATTTAAGCCTAGACCCAACAGCCTTTTATTCAAAACTATTGAAATTGAAATTAAAATTAAAATTATATTCTATTTAAACAACCTAAATACTTATTATTTTCTAAATACCCTATTTTATTTTGTGACTTTTCAAATTTCTTTTTTATTTTTGTATTTTTTCTAAATTTCTTATTTTTTTGTACTTTTTTCCTATTTTCCTATCTTTTTATATTTTTCTAGAATTCTTATTTTTTCTAAATTTCTTCATTTTTTTGTGGCTTTCTTTAATTTTTTATTTTTTTGAACTTTTTCTAATTTAGAACCCTATAATCTAATTTAAAAAATAAAAAGGGGGCAAAAATTGGGTGTCTACAGTTGCTCCTCTTTGTGACAAAGTAGGTATAGTTTGAGCAAAACTTTGCTACAAAGATAAAACAGACACTATTTTTTCCCCAAGAGCGGATTTTATTCTAAGAAATGCTAAAGCGTTACAGCTAGCTAGCTATTTTAGGTCTAATCCATTGGAGATTTGGAGAAGAGAAGGGTGACGCTCTAAGAGTTAGCCGAAAGAATAATTGAGGTGTGGTCATGCTCTTATGAACTGAGGTAAAACGAGTAAAGCGCTCCTAGAACTGGCTAAGACCCTAAAAAGAATGAGCAAGCTTGGCCGTGCCCTAATGAGCTGACTAACCAAGGCAGACAAAGCGCTCCTAGAGCTAGCTAAGACCTTAAGAAGGATGAGCGAACTTGGTCGTACCTTAATGAGCTGACTAACCAAAGCAGGCAAAGCGCTCCTAAAGCTGGTTAAGACCCTAAGAAGGATGAGAGAACTTGGTCGTGCCCTAATTAGCTGACTAACCAAGGCAGCCAAAGCGCTTCTAGAGCTGGCTAAGACCTTAAAAAAAATGAGCAAACTTGGTCGTGCCTTGATGAGCTAACTAACCAAGGTGGGCAAAGCGTTTCTAGAGCTGGCTAAGACCCTAAGAAGAATTAGCAAACTTGGTCGTACCCTGATGAGCTAACTAACTAAGGTGAGCAAAGCGCTCCTAGAGCTGGCTAAGACCCTAAGAAGAATGAGCAAACTTGGTCATACCTTGATGAGCTGACTAACCAAGGCGGGCAAAGTGCTCCTAGAGCTAGCTAAGACCCTAAAAAGAATGAGCAAACTTGGTCGTGCCCTAACCAAGGCGGGCAAAGTGCTCCTAGAGTTGGCTAAGACCCTAAAAAGAATGAGTAAACTTGGTCGTGCCCTAATCAAGGCGAACAAAGTGCTCCTAGAGTTGGCTAAGACCCTAAAAAGAATTAGCAGACTTAGTCATGCCCTGATGAGCTGACTAACCAAGATGGGCAAAGCGCTCCTAGAACTGGCTAAGACCCTAAAAAGAATGAGCAAACTTGGTCATGCTCTGATGAGCTAACTAACCAAGGTGGGCAAAGTGCTCTAGGCAAAGTGCTCCTAGAGCTGGCTAAGATCCTAAAAAGAATTAGCAAACTTAATCGTGCCCTGATGAGCTGACTAACCAAGGTGGACTAAGCGCTCTTAGAGTTGGCTAAGACCCTAAGAAGGATAAGCAAACTTGGTCGTGCCCTAATGAGCTGACTAACCAAGGCGGACAAAGAGCTCTTAGAGCTAACTAAGACCCTAAGAAAGATGAGCGAACTTGGTCATGCCCTAATGAGCTGACTAACCAAGGTAGGCAAAACGCTCTTAAAGCTGGCTAAGACCTTAAGAAGGATGAGCGAACTTGGTCATGCCCTAATGAGCTGACTAACCAAGGCAAGTAAAGCGCTCCTAGAGCTAGCTAAGACCCTAAGAAGGATGAGCAAACTCGGTTGTGCCCTAATGAGCTGACTAACCAAGGCGGGCAAAGCACTTCTAGAGCTGGCTAAGACCCTAAAAAAAAATAAGCAAACTTAGTTATGCCCTGATAGGCTGACTAACCGAAGCGAACAAAGCGCTCTTAGAGCTGGCTAAGACCTTAAAAAGAATGAGAGAGATTAGTGCTCTAAGAGCTGACTTGAACCCTAAGAAAAGGACAGGACAACACCTTAAAGGCTGGCTAGAACCTTAAAAAGAATAAGAAAGAGATCATCACTTTAAAGGCTAATTAAAGCTTTAAAAAAGAATAGAAAAGGGGACAGTGTCCTAAGAGAAAAATGGGACAGCACCCTAAAGGTTAGCTGGAACCCTGAAAAGAATAAAAGAGATATCAACGCTCTAAGAGCTAGCTTGAACCCTAAGAGAAAGACAAGACAGTACCCTAAAGGCTGGCTGGAACCCCAAAAAGAATAAAAGAGGGATCAGCGCTCTATAAGCTAGCTTGAACCTTAAGAGAAAGACGGGACAGCATCTTAAAGGCTGGCTAGAACCCCGAAAAGAATAAAAGAGGGATTAGCGCTCTAAGAGCTAGCTTGAAACCTAAGAGAAAGACGGGACAGCACCTTAAAGGCTGGCTGGAACCCCGAAAAGAATAAAAGAGGGATTAGCGCTCTAAGAGCTGGCTTGATTCCTATGAGGAAAAAGATGAATGAATGAGGAACTAAAGTAAGGCAACCAACTAGTTTCAAAAGACTCTTTAACTTAGAAAAGTATTTACGGAGAGATTTGTTAAAAAACCATTTATGAACAAGGAAAAGAGTAGGGATAGGCCCCTTGATTTGAAAAAAGAGTTTAAAGAATGTTAAAAACCACAATTGAGGAAGAATGACTTAAACTATAAAAACAACGACCTTAGAAAAGAAACAAATGACATGGATTAAAAGCTTGGCTATTTGAACCGACATGGATTTAGGTAAAAGATTTTGTGACAAGCCTTTACTTTCTCTCTCTTTTTTTATTTTTATTTTTGAAATTTTTGCCAACAAGTATAAACTCTTATTAAGGAACAATCTTATAACCAACCCTATCTTTGGTAATCATGTGAAATTTTTTAATGCCCTTGACCGTAGGGCTTCTCTTAGGGCTTTTGTGATCTTAAGCCATTCCTTTCATAAGGAGAAGGTAACTCACAATTAGTTTAGTCAAAAAGGTTTTCCTTACTAACTCTCAATCTAAATTACACTCTCGACTTTAGTTCCAAAAATTATAATCCATTTTGTAAGTGATACTCCTTGACCAATCCGTTAGGTCTTTTTCGGTTTACCCTTATGAATTTAGGCTTTTGGTCTAAGGGTTTAAAAAAAGATTAATGAAAAGGCTTGTTTTGACAGAAACACTTTTATCAATCCTGGGTGTACAAATCAAGAACCTTGGGGAAAAATTAGAAGCATGCTTGCCCCTGTTTTAAAAACAATTTTTATTAAAGATAAATTATCTTTTAAGATTTGAAGAGCTTTTACATGTGTAAGGGCGGTATTATGGGTGGGGAAGCCTTATGTGATTTAATATAGGTAGGAGAGGCTTCAAAGTGTCAGTGTGGATATGGAAATTTGGGTTTCCAGGCTTAGGAGTGTGATTTAAGGCCTTGTGTTTTCTAAGGTTGTTTGGGCATCGACTCTTAGCCCTTTTGATTTGGTTTGGTTACCCCTATTGGGATATGAAACATTTCTTGAGGCTTTTTTTCTTATGCTTCCGAGCCCAATTCTTTGGCTTCTTTTCTTCTTTTTCTTCTTCTTCTTCTTCACCTTCCCATTTTTTTCTTTTAATTGCTTTGCCCCACTATCTCTTATTATTTTTCTCTTTCCTTTTGGCCCTAAGAGTGACTGTTTCCATTGACGATTCAAGGCCCTAATTCAATGGATTTCAAGTGTATGGGATTGAGATGGTTGAAAAAGGAAATTGGCTCTTCTTCATTTCGAAAAAAAAAATAATTTATCAGAAATAAAAGTCGTTTTTGAATTAATGTTATTTAAACAAGCATAAACCAATCTTACCCTTATCTTCTACTCAATGACCCTAACCTCCGAATTGCCCCATTACCGGGTGGTTCTTGATAAGGTTTGAATTTAGAAATTCTCCAAATGGTTCCAATAGGGTGAATAACAGATGATTGTGTTTAGGATTTAGAAGTGAATGCCTAACTTCACTTCAATCTACGTATCACATTTAAAGTGAACTTCTTTTAAGGAATGAGTCCAAAATATCCTCACAATTATGTCGCTCAACTCTCAAAGTGTTTTAAGTCGGTGTATAGGATATAGCTTGCCTCTTTTCATCCTAAACTTTTTTTAAAAAGTGAGTTACAGGTTCCTTAAGGAGGAGTCTACTTTTTTATTTGCCTAAGATCGAGTTTTGCCCTCCAGTTTCTCAAATCATGCTCTAGTATTTGATTTTGTGTTCTAGTTCGATTCATGATTAAGCTTGGCTTTCTAAATAGATTAAGGGTTTTGGCTTTGCTTGGTTACTTTTAGGAATTGAGGATTGTGGTCGGGTCGGTAGCCTTAATGGGCTATGGCTCATGTTCAGATTGGATGCCTAGCCTAGTAGCTTGTGTTTGGGTAAGCTGATGTTTAGGTTAAATGCTTAACCAAGTGGCCTATGTTTAGGTAGGTTACCTAAATGGGCCTAAGGTTGGTGTTAGCCAAGTAGCTTGTGTTTGGATTAGATGGTGATAAAGGGCTAGGTCTGGTGTAAGTTGAAAGCCAAATGTTTGGCCCAGTTGCTTGAATGGGCTAAAGGGCTCATGTTTGTTCAAGGGGCTCATATTTGGGGTTAAATGGACCAAGGGACTCATATTTGGCTTGAATGGGCCAAGGGCCTCATGCTTGGCTTGTATGGGCTAAGGGGCTCGTATTTGGTTTCCTTAATAGGACGAGGGACCTTATGTGGTTTGAAAACCAAGTATTTGGGTTGGTCACTTAAGTGGGCCAGAAGCCTGAGCTTGTGCTGATTCCTTAAGCCCATAAGCATTTATAGCTGTTGGCAACTTTTATTTTCATTTTTTTTTTGTTTTTTTTTTCATTTTTTTTAGAGAGAGAAAGGTAAAGCTTATTTTTAGAAAATAATTTACAAATAAGGATGGTGGTTTTATATATATATATATTTAGTTTCTATTTACAAGTTTATGGATTTTGTTTACATTTTCCTAAATGAGATTAAATGGTAGTTAAATGGAAGACTATTTACAAAGATGGGAATTTTAAAAAACAATGAAGAATGAACTAAAGAGAGCTTTATTATTTTTGAAAAAGGAAGACGAGATTACTAAAAACAAAGGCAGAGAACCTAAACTTTATTTAAGAATTTTTATTCTAGGCTCTTTAGACTTAAACTGGAAAGACCCTACATTAAGTCTCATAAACAGGCCTTAAGGTCTTCTATCATCTCATAAATATTCCTAATGACCTGTGCCAAAATGGACCTTAAGGCTCGGTTGTAAGCTGCAGAACACTTAAGCTTTTCTTTCAAATAGGCAATTTCATCTCTCAGTGCCTGCTCGCAGAACCTAGAGGTGTCTAATGGCCTATTACTTGGTTGATCATTCACTTAGTTGTCTGCCATCCTAAGTCTATACATTTTATGGACAAGGATCAGTCATCGATGCAATGATAGAAAAACAAAAAACATGAAAGTATGCAGATGCTAGGGTCACTTAGGTTAATATATTACTTCTTAAGTTGCAACCCTACTGTAATTTTCAAAAACTTGTTTGCAAAAATTCTTGAACGATTAGTAGGGCTCCAATTTCTTAAGTGTAGAGTATTAACTCAAGTTTGGAATGAAATATATGCAATTAGGGTGGGTTCTAAAAGGTCTTTAAGCTCTGTAACCTTACTTGTGTTTTAGAACTTACTTGTTTTTAGAAAACACTTTCATTGGTCACATGAGCTTAAGTGGGGTGGCGGCCTAATCGGCCCCGAACGGTGGTTGTCCCACTACGCCCGAAACTTACACAATGGCCCCCCTCCTAAGGTCCTAAGATAGCCAGGGTCTGACTGCATCTACCCTGCATCTTTGATGCAACAAATGAAACCCCATGTCCCAGTGCATGCTATTTACAAAATAAATATGCTAATTAAAACAAATATATACACGAAGCCAACAATAAATAAACAAATCAATATATAAAGAAATAAATAAATAACTAAACAATGTGGGTAATTTGAAAAGTGATTTTAATTTCGAAATGTTTTTAAGTGGTTAGCCTTCTTGACGGTCCCCAGTGGAGTCGCCAAACTATCGAGCCTGGTTTTTCACCCTCCCGATTCTTTTTTTTTAAATTAAGTCTTCTCTAAGCTGACCAGTATTAAACCCTTACCCATTTAATACTAGCCTCAACTAGAGTTTAAAGAAAATCATTTTTTCAATTTAAAAAGGGATTTAAGTCGCCACCCGACCAGAGTCAGGAAAAAGGGTTAAGTTATAACCAATTGGATGGATTAGCTATAACTTAGCTATCGGTTTATCGATTAAAAAAAAAAACAATTTGTAAAACGGCTCTTTTGAAAACCAGAGATTTAGGTCCGGGGGCTAGTTTATTAAACCCTAAACGGGTACCACTTTTTAACTTTCCAAATTTAACTTCGCCTTTTAAATATACCCTTTTTAATTTCTAAAAACATCTAATTATGATACATATGACTAAATTGATAAATTTACATAAATATCTAAAAATGGAAAAAATAAAACTTTCCATTTTTTAAGTCGCCCTGTACTTATGTACAGGTGCCTCTGTACTTGTGTACGGGTGCCTATGTACCTACTATTCAGGATCAGATTTCAGTAGTTCATTTATAAAAAAACTTTTTAGTGGGTGGTTTGATTTTAATTTTTGAAAAAAGGATTGCATTTACATTTTTACCCAATTCAATTTATCAAAGGGTCCAATTTGGTATTTTATTTTTGGAAACTTTAAAATAGTCTTAATTTGGAAAAAGGTCTATTTATTTTCATTTATTTTTAAAAAACTTAATTTTTCTTAGTGTGAGAACGATTTTTGTTTACTAACCTATTTATTTATTTTTATTATATTATCTTATTTATTTTATACTTAATCTATCTATTTCTATTAAAATAAATAAATAAACTACTTCCTTTCTTTTCTTTCTTTTCTCTTTTTGTTTTTTCTTCTCTTTCTTTTTTTTCATTCTTTTTTCTTTTTTTTTTCTTTTTCTCATTTATAACATTTACGAATAAACAAATGAATAAATAAATAAAAAATAAAAAAGAAAAACTAGGTCGGCTTGGATTGGCTCGAACGACTCGAATCGGCTCACTTCGGCTTGGATCGGCTTAGAGTTGGCTTGGTCAGCTTGAGNTTACATTTTTACCCAATTCAATTTATCAAAGGGTCCAATTTGGTATTTTATTTTTGGAAACTTTAAAATAGTCTTAATTTGGAAAAAGGTCTATTTATTTTCATTTATTTTTAAAAAACTTAATTTTTCTTAGTGTGAGAACGATTTTTGTTTACTAACCTATTTATTTATTTTTATTATATTATCTTATTTATTTTATACTTAATCTATCTATTTATATTAAAACAAATAAATAGACTACTTCCTTTCTTTTCTTTTTTTTTTCTCTTTTTGTTTTTTCTTCTCTTTCTTTTTTTTTCATTCTTTTTTTTTCTTTTTCTCATTTATAATATTTACAAATAAACAAATGAATAAATAAATAAATAATAAAAAAGAAAAACTAGGTTGGCTCGGATTGGCTTGAACGGCTCAGATCGACTCACTTCGACTTGAATCAACTCGGTCGGCTCACTTTGGATTGGGTCGGCTTGAGTCGGCTCGAGTCAGCTCACTTCGGCTTTGATCGGCTTAGAGTTGGTTTGATCGGCTCGAGAAATCCGATGATAGTGGTTTTCGTAAAAACACCATAGGGAATGTTATCCTAAAGAGAGGAGAATCATGCTAAAGAAAGGAAACTTCAATTTTTGTTTTTCTAAAATATTTCGAAGTTTTTGTTATGTTTTGAAAACGAAGAGTAGACTCCTATTTATAGGTGTCATGGTTGTGTTAAGGATGGAAAAAATTAAATGTACTATGATTTTTTTCCAATTTTGGATTGGACGAACCTGGACAATATGTGGTACCAAATACATGGCAAATGATGTGGCGATGACGTGAGAAAAGAAAATAAAAGATACATTTTGCACATTCCATAGATTAAACTCAGGATCTCCAAGTCATATGCAATATCAAGTCCAGATGCTTATCTAACTAAGTTATTAGTTTTTCCTTATTTATATATGTAATTAATTGCATATATGGACTAAGTTAGCTTGAGCTAAATTCAAATCTAAGCCTAGACCCAATAGCCTTTTATTCAAAACTATTAAAATTGAAATTAAAATTATATTCTATTTTAACAACCTAAAAATTTATTATTTTCTAAATAACTTATTTTATTTTATAACTTTTCAAATTTCCCTTTTTTTTGTATTTTTTTCTAAATTTCTTTTTTTTTTTTTTGTAGCTTTCCTTAATTTCCATTTCTTTGAACTTTTTCTAATTTAGAACCCTATAACCTAATTTAAAAAATAAAAGGGAGGCAAAAATTGAATGTCTACAAGCACTACACTCAACTGACTATGCCTTGTACTTCACAGCACCGATCATGTTCTCACGAACAACACGTCCTCTCCATGTGCACAAACAGCATACTACATTGACCATTATCCTTGCAGTTCAACATAATGTCACACGATTAAACCACGCAACACACATACAAATCTAATACATTACGCTTCACACGACTCCACACACAATTACACTTACATCACTCTACCATTCACATCTGTTGCATGTCACCGCATGGCCACACTCACTGCACATCCAAATCTCCTGCACGCACGTCCACTGTTCAACACATGGTCGCCCATATACGTCCTTCACTACACGTCTAATCTCGCAAACACTCACACATGGCTACTATCCACGAATAGTCGCCAGCGCACGTAAGTTCGAGTTTACGTACATCTAGTCTGAGTCCAACACTTCACGACGCTTAAGCTCTACGACCCGTATAATCTTTCTTTCAAATCAAATCTGTTCGAGTGAGTTTATTTATTTATTTTAATATTATTTTATCTATATAGTTATTTAGTTAATAATGTTATTTTATTTTTTTTTTGTAATATAGTTTTTAGGAAATATATTGTGCACAAATTACATCACACTTTTGTTAAAAATTATATTTTAGACAAATTGCATTTTTTTTTAAAGTTACATATCTTTTCTCCAATATTCATATCTTTGGAGAAAATATACATCTAGATCGTATATCTTAGTAGATCTGGTATTTAAAATTTAAGAAAAATTCATTTTTGGCATATAGTGGTTTTTTTTAAAATAAAAATCTTAATCGAAGTTTTCAAAAGATTTAGTTTATTAGAGTTTTTTTTTAAAAAAATAGATTTGTAAAGTTAAATCTTTTTAGGTATTTTTTTAGAAAAAAAAAGTAATAATTTGATAACTAACGTAAATCTAGCTCGATTTATTAAAAAAATCAATTAACTAAATCTTTTCTAAAAAACAGAATTATGTTGGTTTAATCTCGACTAACGGATGTGTAGGCACATTCGAGATAACCATAAAAAAAAGATAATTTTTTTTCTTTTTTTGAAAATTCGTAATAAAAATTATTAAAAATTATTTTGATTAGATTTTTGCATATTTATACATACTTTAGCATTTTTTAAAAAATTATAAAAAATAAAAACTCGTTAGTTTTTTTATCTTTATATGTTGACTTAGTCTTAATAGGTTAGCTCTCAAACTTAAATTTTCTGGTTTAATTTTATAAAAAAAAGAATTTTTTAGAAAATTTGCAAACTAGTGGTCAAATTAAGGTTTTTCCACCCATATACCCTAATTTCACTTTTTACCAATTTAGTTGGTTGGCGACTCCAATTTTTAAAAATATATTTTAAACATTTTTTAAAAGAAAAATATTTTTCCTTAATTTAGTGTTAAGTAATTTATATTAAGCAAGCTTGGCTTAATATAGGTTAAATTAAGGGGAAAAAAAAAGGATTGACAAATTCGCACATATACGATCACAATTTTTTACTGACCAACACACTAACTATTTACGCCTGTCTCCACATACAACACGCTATATACAATTTCCCCAGTACACTTACGTCACTCCAGCCCTCACACATACATTCACAAAGTCAAACATAGTCTACTACTCATGTTATTGTCTTCACAAATACACAGTTTATGTGCTTGTCTACCTAACACTTCATGTTGACCAGAATCACGTGCATGTTTGCATTACACTTCACATCGACTAGATGATAAAAGCATATCTTTCATGTTTTAAATATGCAAATTAGATAGAATTATTATTGATTTTATAAAAATCATTAAGAAATGATATTTAATTATTTTCATTTAGACATTTTAGAAATTGGAGGATTCAAAGTAGAAATACGGACAATTTAGAAGAGTTTTACGCAAATGAACGAAGTTTGAATCAACAAGTTACAATTTGGAATTCAACATAGCCAGCCTTTCAAGCGGCCTACACTTACACTACCGGCCTTAGAGTCTATGCCGCCAGCCTTAAAGTCTATACCGTTAGCCTATCAATTGACCTTCACTTAAAAGAAGTTTTATACGAGCCAACTTTAGTTTTTCTTATAAATAGCCTTATGTTTTACTGTTTAGAAGACTTTTGTTTTTTTTTTTTAGGGACACATACTTTCCTAAGACTTAGAGAGTCGTAGAATAGTCATTAGATAGTTCTTGAAAAATTCTTCTATAGAATCGCTTAGATCATTGAGAAGATCTTGCTTTTGCTGTGGAGACCAAGTTTTGGAGTTGCAATTGAAGTCTATCTTTTCCAATTATAGAATTAGTGACATCAATTTTAATTATTTATGTTGTCAATTATGAATTTTCTTGTGATTTCAATTAATAGTTGCACTTTTGTTTTAAATTCCATGGTTAGCTAAATTTATTTGTGGAAATTGATGAAATCCAAGATAGCTAAGATGATAATTGTGTTCGTGTTATAGGTTTAATAAATATAGGGATGATTCATGATTATAATTTTTATGATTTCAATTATAGTTGTTTAATCGATTATAATTATTAAAAACCTTAGTGATATGGGAGTTAATAAAGGGTTTGTTAGAAATTCTTAATTAATTTGATTTATTAATGTGGAAGTAGCATTAATTGAATTAATTAGAAATTATCTAGAGATTAATACAATGTTTGGCGATTAATTCTTCACTAAGACATTAGGAATAATTGATTTAGGACATTAGATAATCATAATATTGGGAGATATGTAATTGTAATTTAGAGTCCATTGTTAATTGGAGATGCGAAAGCTGACTAATTAATTAGGAGTTTAAATCCTTAAGTTTTAAAGTATAATAATATCACTTTAATGATCATATAGTTAATAATCTATATAACATGAAAATAATTTGATTTGCATCATCTAGAATGGATTCTGTTTTTCTTACAATTCTCAATTGATTGCTTAGTTTTAGAAATTTTATAGTTATTTTCTTTTCAATAGTTTTAGTATAGTTATTTGATTAGTTAATCTATTTTTTATTACCTAAATATTGATAAGAACTATTATAGGTTTAGTAATATTATAGTCCTCGAGAGATTGACAACCTTACTTGCTCTGTATTACTTGATTCCAACCCAGTATACTTATTAAAGCATTTGCAATTTAATTTTAATATATATAGTTTAAGTGAATCACTAGACTTACACACTTCATCGATCACAATACACTCCAACGCTTGCATATCCTGCACTATCTAGACACAACACACATGCACATCCTGCACTTCACCGATCACCATACGTTGCACTATCCACAACCAAGCACACACACATGCACGTCCAGCACTTCATCGCACATTTGATCACATAATCTAGATGATTATGATACGGAAAAAACAGTCCAGTCCGAATCCGAATCCATGCAATCCAGACGATCATGACAGAAACAAAATAATCCAGTTAGATTACACATATGACCCGACCCTCATAATTATTTCCTCGGATCCAACTTGCTTAAGTAATTGGGTAAATTATTTTAGTTATTTATTTATTTTGTTTTTAATTAATCACTTTATTTTACTAACTTATTTTTAGTATAGGTTGTTTAATAATTTTAACTTTAACTTTAACTTTGCAAATTTTATATGAATTGTTTTTTAGTTAAATTGCATTTCTTCTATCAAAATTGCATTTTTTTAGGAAAAGATGTGTATCCTTCTCCAAGATTCATAGCTTTAGAGAAAATATGTATCTAGATTGCGTATCTTAATAAATTTTGCATTTAGGATTTAGGAAAATTAATTTTTGATACATAGAAGTTTTTTTAAATAAAAAATCTTTACTGAAGTTTTTTAAAAAGATTTAGTTAGTTAGGTTATATTTTTAAAAATATATTTATGAAATTAGATCTTTTTAGATTTTTTTTAAATAATAAATTGATAACTAATATAAATCTAGCTTGATTTCTTTTTTAAAAAATCAACTCACTAAATCTTTTCTAAAAAACAGAATTATATTGGTTTGATTCCAATTAGTAAGTACGTAAGTACCTTCGAGGCAACCATTAAAAAAATAAAAGAAATTTTATCCTTTTTATTGAAATTTCGTAATAAAAAATATTAAAAAATTTATCTTAATTACGCTTTTGCATATCTGTACACATTTTGGCATTTTTAGAAAAATTATAAAAAAATAAAATCCCATTAGTATTTTCTTATCTTTATAGGGTAATTTAGTCTTAATAAGTTAGCTTCCGAGTTTAGATTTTTTAATTTAATTTTCTTAAAATCAATTTTTTAGAAAGTCCATATGCTAGTAGCTAATTTTTTATCAGTTTAACTAGTTGGTGACTCCAAATTATTTTTAAAAGAAAAAAGTTTTTCCTTAATTTTATATCGAATAATTTATATTGAACAGGTATAAGCCCTAAAGAGAATCTAAGTAATCGTAGAATCGAATTTAGTACATAAAATTTACGGTGATTGGTTAAAGAATCCGTTAAAACCTAAATTATAAACTAAAGCTAAAAATATTAGTAAAAGTGACCCTATAAGTTTAAATTTAAGAAAATAAGTACTAAAATAAGATAATATAAAATTTTCAAATTTTATGTATATTACTTGTTATTTATCAAAATGCATTACTTATCGAAAGTACGTAAAATGCATTTTAATAACTAATAAATCACTAGAGATAAATTATATGTATACTAAAAATCATAGAATAACCTAAATAATATTTAGGAGTGTTTATTTGTACCCCATATCTATTTACTTGTAGGTAGAAATAAGTGAAATTACCTAAATTGCCTAAAATTAGCTAAATAATTAAAGAAAATTATAAAAAATTAAGGAAAAATCAGAAAAAAATCAAGGAAATGGGGAATGACCCAGATCAAGTCGTGGTAGCAAGGGGAGAAAAAAGAAAATATTAACTAATAAAAAACAAACACTTAAAAAGCAAAAATAGTAGAAATATGGGCCTTATCTTGTCCAAATTAATACACTATAATTGCTTTAAGGCCCTATAAATAGCAAGAAAATTTACAGAACTCATTTGGTCAATTGGGAACTGGAAAAAATTGAGAGAAATGAAATTGAGAGGGAAATTAAGGTTTTAGAATTTTTTTCCCAAATCTATGCAGTTAGGACAAGTAAGTCGAACCCACACATCATGAGTACCTGGAACCGAACCACCACCACCACCACCACCACCACCACCACCCCACCCCACACCAACCGCTTAAATCAGCTAATACACCTAAACCGGTGTTAGAGGCAAAAAAACTCTTGAACCAGGTGAATCTCAAGTCACCTCCGATTTTGCAAAATTCCTTAAAATTATTAATTATGCCCAGAATATTTTGAAATTTATTATTCTAATGTTTTATTATATGTAAATTTAAGAAAAAATAGTGATTATGTTTAATCATGTCTGTAAATATAGGATTCTTAAGAAATTGGACAAAACCGAACATGTTTAGAATTAGAAATAAATAGGCTTAGAAGTGTAGTTTGGAGCTTAATTTTTTTTTTGTAAAATACTTAAGTGATGTAGAACAACGCTATAAAGCCATTTTTTTACAATTAATTTTCGAAAATTTTAAGTAATTTTTTAGCCCTAAAATGATGAGAAAAATAAGTAATTTTGGCTTAATTAAGTGATTAAATGATTAATTACTAACTTAAAGAATAATTAGATGTTTAAGGATATTAATTTCTGATGTAGAAACCTAATCTTAACATTTGGAATGTTAATTGTAATTAATATGGGAATTATGTGGTAATTGTAGAAAATTTAGTAATATATGAAGTTGGGATTTTAATAAATATGAAATAACAGGTTATATTGGATAATATAATAATAATATTAGTACAAACTAAATTCGGTACAAAAATTAATTTTAGGTAATTGAATAAAAAATGTAAGATTTTCTCACATCGAAAGTAAAATCCGATACTTTAATTAGGACTAGAGTATACCGAATAGGTTAGAATGCTAAACTAAGACCACCTAGTATGATATTAGAATAATCGAGCTTAATGTAATTAATTTCACATTAGGATTCGAGCGTATTTAGAATTCCTCATAGTTAAAAACAATTTAGAACTAAAACTGGAATCTAATTCAAAAACCGAACCCCGAGCTAATGAAGAATAAATTGTTAGTAAATAATAGGTATATATGGAGAAGTGAGTTAAATCATAACTTAAGATATATGTCATCAAAGTATAAGTACTAAAAAGACGTATTTGTATTATAAGATACACGAAGGTAAACCAACCTGCAATTGAGTGATTGAGCGACTGAGAATTCCAAGTAAGTTAGGTTTATTACTTCACCTTATTTGGAGTACTATTTTACGGTACTTGAAGACTTAGGATTACATATGATCGTGATTATAAGTAGTTTTATACAAGTGCTTGTATATCTGACTTCGTGTTGGAATTTGTGTTGTAATTAATGATTGTTATGACTGGATTGGTGTGAAATTATCTGAACACCCTAAATTGAACCTAATCCTAATTGACCTTAATACCTTAAATTGTTATGCATTGTAACCCTTTAGGGGATCATTACGATTCTCTAACCAAACACCGACACCTTCAAAAAAGATAACACTGAATAGCAATTTGATCTTTTCCTCATCCTTAGCCGAACTAAGTGACAAAAGAGGAGGTCGCAATGAGAATGAGGGCATTGGTTCGAACAATAGTCTTAAGAGGAGCAGTGTCTCCATTGTACAAACTTGGATTTGGTTGTAAGTTGTTGTATAACATGAAAACTCCTCAACCAGATTATAGCAAGTGAAATTACTCTAATTTCACAAGGGATCGAACTACGTTGCATGATGACACTTACTTGTTGCATTACATGAAAATAATTGCTTGATAATCTTGTTTGTGTTTGTATGCATTCATGAGTCTCCAATTCAACTTACTGAGCTGTAGTTGCTCATACCTGTATAGATCCTTTTACATGTCCTGCTTTCGGATTATCCTGACTAATATGCTACCTTACAACTATCCAGAGGTTAGTTCTCTTTTGAAGCCTGAGGGTATGAGGATCAATTTGCTTACTAGTTAATTTATATCTAGAGTCTCACTAGTATCTTTAAGACTGAAAAATTGATATTTGATATATAAACCAGCTGACTATTATGATATGATATAGAATCACCTGAGAATTCTACAGTAATATACATGTAATTATATATATATATTGACCTATAGTTTTAATACTTACTATAACTCTAGATAAATTCTTAATTGAATTGTTTACTTCAAAGCGAGGAGTCGTCGACGCCTTATGTAGATTATATCTATGATAAATATTGTGAGGTTAGTTACTATCATAGAATGGTATATACGGTGGGACCGTTACAATTCTGTGACTTCGGGGCGTAACAGCGGGCTGGATTTAATATAGGTTAAATTAAGGAAAATAAAAATAAGATCCAACAAAATTGGCAACTCCACTGGGGATCCCAGTGAGCTAACCATGTAAAAATAAAAATTAATTAATAAGCTTTCATTTTTTATTTTTTATTTTTATCTATATATTGTAATATAGTTGTATTAATTGGGTTTTAGTAACGTAGGCCTTTAAGAAAAGTCTGGCCCAATGGGCCCATTATTAGGGATTTAAGGGGTCTTATTTAAAAAAAAAAAATTATTCGTATGCTTAGATATAGTCGTACCTAAACCACCTTAAAAACTTAGTACAGGCCGCCGTTATGTAACCCTCAGGTCGCTCAAGTTTTTACCCTTACCTGACAATGATAGGAGAGCAAACTCAAGGTTCGATGTAACTCATTAAGTTTTTCTCCAGAAATCCCTAAGATTATAGAGCCTGAGACTCATAAATCTCATCCTCCTACATCACTTTTTGAAAAAAAGGGGTAATCATTTCTAAAGTAAAGGAAAATTTGATTATTATTATCCGTGGTCAATTGGGCTTTCATTTTAAGAAAAAAGGAAATTAAAAAAAAAAATCAATACCCCTTATATATAAGTGTCCATGAGCTTTTTTATTTTATTTTATTTTGATCCACTTATATATAAGTGTATTCTTTAACTGCAAATTCATAATAATTTATATAATTTGTTAATCACCAACCCTTATTACATTACATGCATGTGTAGCATACTATGTATTTTTTTTATTTGATTTTTTTATACTAATGCTTGTTTCCATGCAACTATTTTTGTTTTCTGTATTATATATATGTTTTTTATATATTGTCTCCTAGTGAGTAAAAGGTTGCGTAACTTAAAAGACCTAAAGGACTTGCAAAATTATTAATATCATATATAGCCTTTTTGTAGATTTAGTAGTTTCATTGTAAATAATTGTGTAATCTCATGTTTTATATAATATAGACATAGAAAGCTAGAGTAGTATCAACTTGGTAGAGCTCGTTCTAGCCAGATCCATCGGCTTTTATAAATATAGGATTTGAGTTTTTACGAAGATTAGTTAAGAGTTTTTTTAACTCCATTGTTTAGGCTTGATTTTATGATTATTAATAAATTTGCAGCTTTATTAAATAAAAGTTTTTTTTGGTTATGCAGTCTTTTGCTCATTTTTTTTTTAATTTTTGCTTTTGATAGTTACCTCTTAAAACAGAAAGAAAATAAAAAAAAAATGAAAAAACGACAAAAACTTAGAAGAAGAAGAAGAAGAAGAAGAAGAAAAAGAAAGCAAAAAAAAAAAATCTTAATTCACAAAAATATCTAAACTTGGGTCTTTGTAAGATTTTCAAGTTAGCGCCTAAGCAAGCAAACTTTGTTAGAAGCCTGATATTCACTCGTTCCAAAGCTAAAATGTCAACTCACGGCAGTGGAAATATCAATCAAATTAAGCTGGGCCGAAAAAAACAAGCTCTCACTCAAGATATTAGAATTATTAATGATTGTCAAGCATCTCGAGTCAACCCGAATCAGAATGCAGATGTGATCCCTCTCCCTAAATTAGAAGATGTGCAATCAGTCCGCAATGTTGAGACGTAAAGGAAGGAGATCGAGGAAAAACACAAAAAGATGGAAAGGAATTCTATGTAGAAGTTGACTAAGAAGATTAAAACCTTAGAAATGGCTAATGGGCATGAGTGGATGGGAATGGTCAATTTGCTAACGTATGAAGATAATGACTTCCTGGAAAAGTTTAAAGTTCTAGAGTTCGAAAAGTATGATGGGACCAGCTACTCAAAACTCCGCATTGGGTTGTACATTAGATAGATGGGAAAATACATAAAGTATGATAAAATGATGGTCTAAACCTTTCAAGGTAGCTTAACTAGGCCCGCCTTGACTTGGTATGCCAAACTGGACTCGAACGAGATTAATACATGGGATAAGTTAGCTCAGGCTTTCTGTAACCAATACAAGTTCAATATTGGAGTGGCTCCATCCATGTGAGATTTGAACAATTTGCATAAGAAGGCCAACAAGAACTTTAAGGAGTATACTTAAAGATGGAGGGGTATGGCGACTAGGGTGACTCTACCTTTAATAAAAAAAGATTTGACCTTTTCCTTTATTAATACTCTTGGAAGCCCATACTACCAACATTCGGTAGTTATCCTGCCTCTAACTTTACAGAGATTGTAGCTTCGAGGTGCCATATTAAGGAAGCTGTATCTATTGGAAGGCTTCCTAATCCTAAAGTAGTTGAGAAGAAAACGCCTCCTATAAGATTCTTCAACAAAGCCAAAGAAGCTAGTGTTAGCGTTGTCAATATTAGCAACCTTATCAAACCTGTAGCATCATTAGCCATGTTAAGAGATTCTAATCCTCCATTGAATCCGGATCAAAATAACCACCTACAAAGAAAACAATTTACCAGGATTACCATTCCTCTAAGCTAGGTTATTGTATGATTAAGAAAAAGATAATCTCTTGACATTTGCAATACCAAAAGAGGGATAGAGACCGAGGGACTATAACCCAAAGCTCCGCTACGATAATCATTTGGGACAAGTAGGACATTCTACAGACCAGTGTTAGAGACTAAAGAACAAAATCCAGGATCTTATTGATGCTAAGTTCGTGCAATTAGACTTCATTCAAACCCCTGCTCTTAATGTACATAATAATCCTTTATTAGATCATGCACACTCAATCAATATGATCATTATTGAAGTGTCTGAACCAAAAGTTGATTTACATAGTCTCCTTATCACCACTGAAGAGGTAGCTTAGAATTTAACATAGGTCGAATACTTGCAAAATATGAATCTCAAATATAGAACTCGGACCAAACCAGTAATATATCAATTGTTGAAGGATGAGAAGATAAAGAAGGCTGACAATATGGCTATGATGGTTCCAAAACCACAAAAGAAATGTACTCAAAAAGAGTTTAGAAAAAGGTATGAAGCTAAGGATCCAACGGTAAATACCTTGGGAGAGCCATTAAGCAAATTTGAGTACTTGGTTGATTACCTTGGTTCACCCATAATGTATGTCATGCCCCGAAGCGGCAAAGTCGTAACAGTTCCGCTATGTAAACCATCCTAAGATAGAAGTTGGCTTTACAACTGCTATCTTAGACTTGATCTACACAAGGCATCCATGACTAACTCGCTTTGAAGTAAACGGTTTGTAATTTAAATAAATCATTTACTTAAAAAAGTAAGGAAATATATATATACACTATAATTCAGTTATTGCAATTAAAGTTTACAATATTTCTCCGTAATATATTTCCTAGTTATTACATTATTCAGAAATGAAAAATAATTCTAAAATAAAAACTTAGACCTTAAAAATCTGTGTTTATTCCTCAATGTTTTTCCTCACTCCCTACGATCCAACAGTTGCTAGCTTCAGAGTAGTTGGTTGCCGCTTCTTAGCCAGCTCCTGCACGACGTCTATAAGGATGTGAGCAACCATAGCTCAGTAAGTTAGGATGGAGGACTTAAAACTATACCATAAACACAACAAGGTTTTCAATCAACTTATTAGGTGCAATGCATGTGCAAGTAAATGCCATCGTACGATATTGTCCGGTCCATTGTGAGATTAGAGAAATTGTGCCTGCTCTAATCCGGGTTAAGGAGTTGCCGTTAATGCAATAGCTAACGACCAAACCCAAGCTTGTACAATGGAGACCTCGCTCCTCCTACGATTACCTTCGAACCATTGACTTCACCCTCACCACGACCTCCTCACCTGTCACTTAGTTCGATTAAGGATGAAAAAGGGACCCTTTGTAATCCTGCGCTATCCCTTTCGAAGGGGTCGGTATTTGGTCGGAGAATCCTAGGTTTCCCCTAATGGGTTGCCATGCATGTCCGATTATGATTACCGGTCGGATATTTGATTAAGTCCAGTTTAGGATGATCAATCATTTCATACAAATCATACAATATAAACCAGAACAACAAACAGAATCATAGCATCACCCATAATCAAGCACATGCACACAACCAACTATCTAACAAGCACAACTAAGCATAATCTCAAGCCTCCAAAATACACCATTATATTAATCCCAACATACCTCAACTCTTTGCTGACTTACTCGAGGTCCAACTTGCTCAGGCCATCGCCGATCATCCTTATAACACAAATGTGGTTTCAATTTTTCATATAACTATTATAGGTTCATTTTATCCTATAACGCTTATTGTTAAGTTTTGTTTAGAGTTTAATATGCCTAATTATCTAGGTCTTAAGTCTTTTACAATTATTCTAAATTTGGTGTTAGGTTTGGGTTCAGTTTCCACATCGATTTCTAAATTAGGTTATAGTTCGATTTCTAAGTATTGTTTTATACTCAAACCCTAGAAATTCATTTCAACTCATAATGTGAAATTAATCACATTACTTCCCGATCTCCTAAATATTATCATTACCTCTAATTAGTATTTTATTCTACTCGGTACATTTAAATCCTTATTAGTGTACCGAATTTACTCCTGATGTGAGAAATTTTTACATTTTTCATCTAATTACATCAATTCAAGTTTCTTATTAGATTTATTGTACATTTTTATTATTATCATAATATCAATTTTTATTATAATATTTTCTATTTATTATATTTTTAATAATTGTGTATCATGTACTATTACTTATTATGTACATAATACACATATAATATTTCTATTACTCTAATTGCTATCTCCCAACATCAATTATCATTTCAAAATATCTAAATTCATCCTAAATCAGATTTTACACCTAATTTACAAAATTAACTTAAAATTTACTATATATCCATATTACTCATTTACTACATAATTAACCTAATAATTACATCTAACACCCTAAATACTACAAGTATCATACTTCATCGGATTTCAACATCCTAAAACATGTACTTATTCACTAAATTAGTAATTAACCATTTAATTACTTTATTAACCCTAAATTACCCATTTTATGCCTCATTTTAAGGCCTAAAAATTATCTAGAAATTTCGAAAATTAATTTTTGAAAACGAGCTTCATAGCACTGTTCTATGTCATCTAAGTAGTCTACACAAAAATTTTGTGTTCAAAACTACACTCCTAAGGTCATTTATTTCTAAACCGAAACATGTTTGGTTTTGCACGATTTCTTAAGGACTATATATTACAGAACATATTTTCATCAAAATAATATTTTTCCTAAAAACTACATAAAAATATTCTAGAATAACAAAATTCATAATTTTCTAAGAATATTTACTATTTTTTACAAAATTACACAAAATCGGGCTGGAAATCGGACTCACCGGTCTAGGTGGCTCCGGCCATCGTAGCCTTATCGGTCGGTCTGGGCGCTGCCACCACTGTATGGTGGTGGTGGCCGTCCACTCCCAGCTGCTCGTCTGTGTAAGTTCCTTTTAAAGGCCCTAATTGTACAGTTTTTCCTATTTTTTTTCTAACCTTAGTTTTTCTCTCAATTTTCACCTCTCCCTAATTTTCTCTGATTTCTAACTGTCCAAATGAGCTTCTAAATTTTTCGTGCTATTTATAGAGCTTTAGGAAAATTATTGTGCATTAATGAGATAAGATAATTACCTTATCTCTTCTTTTTTCCACTTTCTATTTGTTGCATTTTAATTGGTTGATTTTTTTTTCTTCAATATCAAATTGCCACGCCCCACTTCTGGACTTTTCCTCATTTTTCTATATTTTTCCTGATTTTTTCTTAATTAATTATGAATTTTATTTAATTATTTCTTATTAATTTAGTACATTTCGCGTATTTTAAGTAATTACGCATATTTCTACATACATGTAAATTCATATATAGTACAAATAAATATTTCTAAATATTATTTAGATCATTTTATGATTTTTAGTATACGTATAATTTATCTTTAGCGATTCGTTAATTATCAAAATGCATTTTACGTATTTTCGATAAATAATGAGTTATATATTTAAAATTTGGAATTTTTATAGTCTTTTATTTTATTGCTTATTTTCTTAAATTCAAATTTACGGGATCATTTTTACTAATATTTCTAGCTTTACTTATAATTTAGACTTAATCGGATTTTTCAGTCGATCAAAACCTTGAGTGGCTGGTTGTGGGACTTACAATAGTTGAGATAAAGTGTATAGGTTGGACGGTGGTGGGTCCTCATGTGTGATTGTGTGCTCTTTTTTTCTAAAAATCCCCCTACTGTTTCGAATGTTCCCCCTTGTACTATGCGTATGAGTGTGAGTTTTTATAATGAGAAAATGAGGAATAAAAAAGGAAAAGGAAGGAAGAGAAAAAAGGGAAAGAAATTTTATTGTCACAACAAATCACAATATGCCACGTGTCACAATTAGACACGTGACCTAATGATGTTTTGACATGTGGCAATATGTGAATTTAAAAAAAAAAGTTAAAAAAAAAAACTATCCATATGCCTCCAGTAAGTTTTGAACCCTTAATCTCCAGTTAATCCCAATTACGATGTCCATGTGTTTTACCGTTAGGCCATTAACCTGTACCTTATCTACATGTGCAATTAAATCGCACATATGGATTAGGTCAACCTGAGTTAGATTTAAATATAAACCTAAGTCTAACAGTTCTTTATTTAAATTTATTTAAATTAAAATTCTATTCTATTTAAACAACTTAAAAATTCTTTATTTTTTTAATTTTTATGACTTTTCAAATTTCTAACTTTTTCCATTTTTTATATTTTTTCTAAATTTCTTTTTTTTTTTGTGTTTTTCCTATTTTCTTATTTTTTTGTATTTTTCTAAAATTCCTATTTTTTTCTAAATTTGTTCATTTTTTGGGGTTTTCTTTAATTGTCCATTTTTTTGAAATTTTTCTAATTTAAGACCCTATAATCTAAACTGAAAAACAAGGGGTACAATATTTGACGGATTGTAAGCCGAGTAGGATTGAGTGGTGTGCCATATCTACTCGATAGCTACCCCGACTTTGCTAACCTTTTTTCCTGTTTCTTTTTTTTTTTTTTTTTTTTGCTTCATTGTGGTGTCTCTTCGTATGTTCAATCCCTGGAGATGCATCAGTCTGATAGCATCCTCAAAACTCTACCTATCTTAAATGTGTTACATATCTTTAAAAACTACTGCAAATGGTTGTTGGGATCTTCATCACTGAACCCATCAAACTGAACACATTACTGGATCATTTGAATGATACTCTGCTTGATTTCAAACGTATTGGCTTGAACTCTAGGCCAAGCTATGCTAGTACTTGCCCCATCCAGGTTGGGCTTACAATAATCCAACATTGTCTTAAGAGCCATAGGTAGATTTACTCCTAGCTCATTTCTTGCTTGTATTACATTTCAATTTCCATCAAGAGGTAGGTCCAAATTTAATGGCAGACCTCCTTAGATACCATCTTTCAGATTCAAGAATTGGTTTCTTAATGGCGGCTCGACGTTTTGAATTGGATTATTCATTCTAGATCTCAATGGTTCCTATGCTCTTACTTCCTTACTAGCATATACTTGCTTCTCAAAATACTCTCGGACTTTCTTCAAGTTACTTCTAAGTGTTTTCTCGGGTTCGGGATCAAAGTTAGCTAAATTAGTTATGCTGCTCCAGGTCATAAACTGCAAATCAACAAATAAGCCAATATGGGCACAAATATTTCATCTAAACTAATAACAAATATAAAAGAATAACAAAGCTAGAAGACTAGGAATCCCAAATTTTCCTAATGATGATGCCATTTGCCTAACAACGATGCCAAAAACTTGATTACCTTTAAAAAGAACTTCCAAGTTTTAGAATTTACAAACTTATATTCTATCCTTAACTCGATTTAAAAGACAAGTGCACCTATCGTTTATAGTATGAATAAGTATAGGGTCGTCTCCATTGGGGAAATGATTCAAACACTAGTACTTATTTTTTTTCCTATTATCTATCAATCCAATTTATCAAGTGATTAATTATTGAAACTCTAAATTGTTAACTAACTTACACTAATCCACAAACTAATGTCACTAGCACACTGGTTACAATACAATCACTAACAACACATTTAACATATAGACTTGCTTCACCACTTAGTATGATACTGCAAAAATATTTTTTTATCCTAATACGTATTATCTACGAGAAATTACGGTATGTAAGTATTCTTCTCAAAACTACTTACTTATAATCCTAATTGTGTCCATTGGAATCTATTCTTAATTAACAACCAACTCGGATTACATCAATGTCATGTTAATACGCTGATTCCCTTAAGGATGCAACAACTTTCCTCATAATATCTCTACTATCAGGAGTAAATTGTTCTAATAAATTATATCTATTTAATAGAATTGTCTCTCAACATATTATATTGAAATCTAGTTTAAGTCGATATCATGCACTATACATACTTAGATTTATTAAGTGCAATTCATCGAAATTAACATTTATCAAGAAACTATTTTCTATGCACTTAATTATACTAAGTAATGTAGCAAGTCCTAACGTACTATTCACATATGATAAAATAACAAAATGTAATAATACAATATAGAGATAATAATGAAATTAACATAAGATAAGCAATAAATACAACCCCGTTTAACTCTCACTGTATAAGTCTTTACAATGTATAAACAATGAATCCCGTCACCTCTCTCGAGTTGTTTCGAGAAATGTATGTTACAATACATAAACAAACTTTACTGTAAAATGAGACACAATGTTACAAATGAATGATTAGGTGTTCGTTTGTGAATTGATGTTCTGATTAATCTGTTTTCTCCATAAGTTGCAGTATATTTATATTCTTCTCTTCAAAGGACTCAAATCTACCACTTCAAGGCACCACTCAACGTTTTCCTCATATTGGTTTGTGAGAAAAGAACAGTTGTACCCCCTCCATCATGCCCATGACTCGGGGTATAATAGTCTCGAAAACATAATTTTCTTCACCAATCACGGTTGTAAACTCTTTGTTGCTTTATTAAATTTCATCACGCACATAAACCTTTTCGTAATCATCCTCCTACTATACAATAACAACCGTGATTAATAGGGGGATCGTCGATACTTCCTCAATCACGATCGTAATTGAGGACGTGATGAGAGTTAGATTTTTCATTTCTTCATTATCAAGTCCGTGATTGATATTTCTTGATACTACTTTATTGATTTCTTCTCCTTACAGCCATGATTGACTAAAAAGTCGTTGTTTTTGTGTATATTTCATTATCTTACTCGTGATTTACTTAAAATTAATATTCTATACTAATTAAGTACCAAAACTTAAAATTTAAATCACAAGTATAATTAATTATATACCTAAACATGTCTTGAAAGTATAAAGTAATTTACACTCATCAAACATGTTAAACGTCATGGCTCCACTATCTAATACTTTCGGACGTAACTTTTACTCGCTAACTCTTCTCCAAGTATTGGCTCCACTCTTCTATAAATACAGAACCATCATCTAACGATAAATTACTTAATACTTCGCATATTTGAGCTTACTTTCTACTTCTAAGTACTCTTACTCTTCCCATACACAAGTTTAATTTAAGTATCGAAGTGGTCATACCAAATAATATTTTGATACCCCTCGCTATTATTTGTTTTACAGGCTCATATAGCTATGCAAAGCTCAATTCTACCTAAATCTCTATAGACCAATATCCAAATACGATACCTCTTATTTTAAAATATTTTCTAGAGCATTTATGATATACTTAGAATATGAGATATTATGAATAGACTATCCATTCTATTAAATCCTTACGGTAATATGAAGAAAAGGTAGAAAATTTCTATTCTATTCTGTCATACTTCATAAATTACCCAAGTGAAGTCTTATCATGTCTTCTTTTTACAAGAATAGTTTATTTACTTTGTTTGATGGAATATATGTTTGATGAGACAGATAATGTCAAGAGATGTAAGAAAGATATCATATAAAACCTTATTAAAACACGGTGCAAATTGGTAAACGATATTTGTTAATATGGTAGATGTAATTAATTGATTTTTCCCTGCTTTTGCTTTTGAAATCAATGAGGAAGATGTCGTAGGATTGTCAGTTGCATTAAGCACCACAACTTTTGAAGATTTGTGACTTTTCTTTTTAATTGCCACTGGCTATGCATTTGTCGTACTGTTTATGTTGCTAAAATATCAGCGGACACAAACAAGCATATGTAATGTCTACAAGTACAAAAATCTATGTAAGAGGGCCCAAGATAGATTCGACAAGTTTATCACTGTTTACGAGTCTAAAACTGTGCTGGCAAGTTAGAGCAGAAGAGAAATAAGTAATTTTTTTATAAAAAAAATGGGAGAAAAAAAGAAAAGAAAAGAAACTATAAGGTACAGATCATGCATCAAAATTTATTGGATCCTAAGATATATAGGATCTTGTATGGTTAGGTAAAGTTTGAGGTACGCAAATGTTTTTATCGTTGTAGAATTGATGCTAGTTGTTTTTAGTAGAATTGATCAAGTTTGAATCTCCACTTCCTTCTATTGTAATCATTAAAAAGAAAGAAACTTTAAGATACGGCTTATATGTTAGAAAATGAATTCTGATTTTTAATTTTTCAAACCTTTTCTTACAAGATGAAATATAAAATATTACCTTATACCAATATTAAAACAATTTGGACCCTATAAGTTATACATCACAAATATCATATTCTAGGATTATCCAACGATTTCTTAGTACATGCATGGTACCATATTTTAAAAAATGTTGAAATTTACTAACAAATATACTAAAAGCTGCCTAGTACAACAAAACTGCAAGTAAGTAGGAACATTAACATATTACTTTAGATGAACACTCAGGAAGATAACCAAGTTTATTTCACATCTCCAGTTTAATCCACTGTAGAATTTAAGTTTGTCATATTTTGCTATCATTTTAGCTTTTTTATTGAAATTTGTTGATTTTTAAGTTAGGTCTAATTCATATTTACAAGGCGTATTGACTTTGAAATTTGTACATTATGATTTTAATGCATTTAGACATGAATGTCTATAAATTGAAAAAAGAATTAAAAAAATATATATATATCCCCAACTTCTATGGAGTACATTATGGAAAAACCCTAGAAAAGGAGAAGCAAGGACCATATATAAGCAAAACTCGTCAGCTAGCTATAAGAAATACTGCGGGGATAAATGTTATAGACATGTCTTAACTTTCGTTTTTTTTAGTAATAGAGATATCATTTTGTAACTTTCAAAATGTACAAATATTATATTGCACAAATAAAAAATATAAACATTAAATTACTGATGAACGAAAGTTGGGACACTTTTATAATATTTATCCCAAAATTGCGAATGTCATACTTTATTTTTCTCGGATTATTATGTTTTTAGAGCTGCAAGTGTGTACAAACTGTAGTGACAAGGAATTCCATTAGCATAATCATATTTAATTTGAAAGTGGAGGTAGGAACGTGCTTTGTCTAGATGATACTTTTTCTTTCTTTCTTTCTTTTTTTATTTTTTTATTTTTTATAGTTTGCTATAGTGAAAGAGAGAGAAGACGTGGATCAAAAATAGTCCCACTTGGCTTAGCTGCACCTTGTTCGTGGAAGGCTCCCAAGAGGAATAGTTTGAAGTGGTTTTGAAACATATTTGAAGATATGGTAAACTTTATGCGACATTACTACACATTGACTTATTGGAAGGGTATAAGTTGAAAAAAATATCCAAAATGTAAAAGAATGCTATAAATAACATTATATAAAATGATAGAATTATGATAAGAGTGTCAAGAATTTAGATCCTCAAAATTTATATTTTCTTAATTTTCTTCAAATTATTCTCTTAAAATATTAACATATGTATAAAAATAAACGATATTACAGTAATATTATAAAATTATTTAAATTTCTATATAATCTCAACCATTCATTTATAAATTAAGCGAAATTAAAATAACAAAAACTAAGAGGATCCATTCTGAATTACAGAGCATATATGCTATGATCGTTGTTCTTCCCTCCACATCTCTCGCGTTGAAGTTTAGATCATGTTCTATATTTGGACTAGAGGAGAGAGGAAGCAATCAACCGAGGCTGGCGTCGATTGACTTAAGTTATGCCGGTGATCGAAACAGTCGACTAGTAACGAGGCCAGTTAACCAAGATTGCTAGTGATTCACCGTCGGTTCTGTTGATGTCAACCAAGGTCCTTGAGTTAGGCTTAGTTTATTTCCTACTTTATTTTAACAGTTTATGGATGATATTTACCGGTTTATGAAATAATGAAGAGTATAATATCAAAAAAATGAATTTGCTACTCATCTCTCATGGCTTTTACCCCGGATTCATCTATGGTTTTGTAAACTGGATGTGTTGATTTACTTTTCCTGATCCTTTTGGCTTTTACTTTTGGTCTTTTGTATTTTAAAAACATATCTGTTTAAGCTATGTATCAACACACAATAACCCATAAAACATTGGATAGCTTTAAGATAAAGGATAACGCATCAAATTTTTCCATTCTAAATATTGTGATGATCCGTATCCTTTCAGATTATATATGCTACTACAGATGGAAAACGTTTGTTTTTACTTCTTGGTTCACTTTTTTTTTTTTTTTTTTACGCATCTTATACAACAGCATACGATTGGAGATGATGATGCAAATGGAGATAATAGGATATAAGGACTCTGCTTAGATAAAGTTATACTACATTTGTGGGTTTAAAATTGCATTTTCTATAAGCTTACCATTAAATAATTATAAAACTTAATATGGTAATTTACTTATTGCCAAAGAAAAGTCATATAATGATAGAGGCCTATTTTATTTCATTTTTTTTTTTCCATTTCAAATTAAGAATTATTCCAAATAATTTATACAATGAAATTGATTTATTTTATATTACCCTAACGAGGACGATAATTTCTTGCCCCTAGGGGTTCCTTTTCCACTTTCATTCTCCTACTTTTCTTTTTTTTATGCCTCAAACTCATACTAAAGTTGGAACTTGGCCTTGAGCCACCACCATATGTGATATGCGCAATAAAATATTTCCAGCTCCTTTAAATTTAGGCATAATTTTCTCCACTATCTAAAGTTGGGCCTTCCACAATTCTCCACCATAAACGGAGAGGAATGAGAAAATCACTTAAAGCGATACGTTTGCGTATCTTTGTTTAATAGAACGTATGGATAAATAAATTTTAATATAAGAAGTATCTATTAATGTCTATATCGATTTTTTTAATATGATAATACACATATTAAATTCTTATTTGTTTTTATCTACCATTAAACCGAACTATTTCACGAGATACATGGACAGAGAGAGAAAATGCATGCAATGTGGACAGCCTTATTGGTGGGAACTAAGCCAAAAAAAGGTTAATTTTTGGAATGTAGGGTCATGTAGGGATCATATAGCAAAAGATTGGTGTATAAAGGGACATCAAATTCAATCTCCAAATCAAGGCTTGGATTGAGTCAACCCAACCAAAGGGATATATATGAAGCCCTTTTGTTTGCATACGATACTTTACATCAACGGAGTGCACTCTTTCATTATTAACATTTTTGTAGACGTGTACCCTAATCGTATTTATTAATATTATGTTAAAGGATAATTGTAAATATACCTTCACAACTTGATTATGGACAAACAATCTAAGCTCATAAAGTCTTCTCATAACTTTTAAAAATATGCGTTTATAACGTCTTTAACTGAATTTCAAGACTAGTTTTAAAATATAAGTACATATTTTTAAAAGTTATAAAGCAATGAAGTCATATTAAGCAATCAATTTGTACTCATCTAATAGTTTTGACTTTTGAGGGTGTACTTGTGATTTATGATAAATACACCCTTGAAATTATCAACCAACTATGGAAAAATAACCTAAACTCTCAAAACTTATATTTATATAACATTTTAGGTCATATACTTATCTTCTCAACCATCATTAAAACTCCTAATTCTGTCGCTAAAAGACTAATTTTAGAAGAGTGGTATATATTTTCAAAAGTTATCCAACAATAGAATCGGTTTGAGAGTTTAGATTATTAATTTGTACATTTATAATTTACCACAAAATTTATCCATATCTTCTACAAGACTCGTCTATTTTGGAAAGGGAATGAAAAAGTTCTTACCATTGTCCCAACCGCACTAAATTTTATAGATATCTTTTTTTTTTTTTTAAATTATGATGAAAGAATGGAGTCGAAAGTGGATGCTAAGTGCTTTTTGCTTTCAAATATCATTCTTTTGGTTCTGAAGTGAAATTGGATGCTTTGTCATTGTCTCTATCCTAGAATATCAAACTCTTTCAAGTAACTTATAGTGACCTATGTTCACATTCAATAATGTCATTGGAAATTAAATAAATTATTAAAGCTTTGCTTATTTACTCCTTCCATTGGTCTTGCAACACCACATGAACATCAATTAGGGAATTACCATCACTTTTTTACTTATAGGCTTGTTCACTTTATTTCCTATGTGGCTATTTTTATTATTGGATGGCTGGATTCTAAGTAACAAAGTTGTTGACTGAATTATAGCCTTATAGGTTTTCCAAGAATAGTAATAATATGTATCTAGTAGCAAGATTTTCTAAAAATACTTAAAACAATTGTTCGTTTTTACAAAACCATCCTTGTTATAAAATTTATCTATGGTATTAAAGTAAATAATGTTTTTCTCATTGAACACGTTATTCAAACAAATTGAATAGTTTTAGTAATGAGATAGAGGAAAGACACTTTAAGATGGTCATAGAGAGATATATATTGAGGATTTTACTTGTTTACTCTTACATATAATAAATATTACATATTTGTCAATTATATAATAAATATTACCAACTTACTAATCTTATCTTACATCTCTTGAATGCAACATAAATATTTGTACTTGTATCACATTTTGAAGTTGCAACATATATTTAATTACATCAATGTTGCATCTCTTAAATGCAATATAAGTATATGTGTTTGTGTCACATTTAAGAGATGGGACATATATGTATATTGCATCTCTTAAATGTAAGATAACTATTGTAATCCAAAGATTAAATCGTATTTCATAAATGCAGTTAATGTTGTATTTTTCAAATGCGATTTAAGTCTATATTTATATAATATTTTTTATTTAATTCATATTTATATATATATATATTAAAGAAAATAGTAGAGATGTGCTTCATCTGGTACATGTTTCTTATTTTTTACGAAAATTAAAAGAAAAAAAAAAGGCATTATTTTAAAAGTAGTCTCATATATAATTTACCTGCAAATTTACCATTTTTCTTCACCTGAGATGAGAGTGAGTTGTCTGTCTGCTTGTAGACCTTACACGAATTAGTTTAAAACACGAACAGCATCAATATCATTGTATAAATATAAACATGATAATTGGGTTTCGCCTAAAAGAAATGTGAAATGGAATTAGGCGAGTTTGGACTGCCTTCCAACTTTATTCGGCTTAAGATTTTTTCTTCTTTGTCTAAGCCCAACCATGCCCGAATCATCAAACCTGGACTTGCAAAGAAAAGCCCATCCAAGGCGTGCCCATAGAAAGAGTTGAGTTTCCCAAGATATCTTGATTATTCTAATTAAATTTTCACTATACTTACGAGAAAAAACTATTTAATTTCCTTTTTTTTATAAAATGGAGGAGCACAACCATAACTGACCGGCGGACATGCATTAGCTCGCGATTGATACATAAATAATTAATTTAATGAAATAATATTATTAAATTTATTTAATTAAATAATATAATAAAATAATGGAAAGGTTGGTAAAAACTAAAAAGCAAGTGAAAAATTGGAAAAGAAAAAGAACAAAAAAAAGCTACTCTTTTAAGGCTATCCCTATCCTTGAGATGTTCAGCAAAAAGGTTAAATGAGTGATCTGATCACGATCTATATTATGGTAACGTATCAAGAGCTAAGAGGTTCATCCTTCCCTTATTTACCCGTACGACACTCAACCATCCTTTATCTCGTTATATCTCTTTGTATTATAGATGATAAGCTAACCTTTTTGCTTCCTACTTTCTAAGGACTATTTTAGGTGCTTCTAGCGTTAGAGCTGCCAATTAACATTATCACCTTCCTCTATACAATTGGCAAGTTTAAATTTTCTATTACTTTCTACTTATCATAGCCATCATCAAGATAACAGCATCAACTTTCAACCATTTTACTCATGGGAAACCAATCTCACCTTAAGAGAACACCCACCCCACAAACAAACCGCCTACTGACACCACTCACCTTACATTAAACCATATGTTAAACACCCCCATTTCATTTCTAAAATATAAACCGTGACATTCTTTCCCGCCTAAATCTATGATACCATCATTGTAAGGCTAACTCTTCACCACAACCCTTCTCCTTAAGATTACCAATCCTATTCCTCAATCGCTCAACTTTATACCAAGATTATCTCTACGAGGACTTTAGAGCTTCCAAAAGCATTCTCTTACCTTCACCCTCTCATCTTATCCTCCGAGATCACTTCTTATTAAATGGCCCAACAGAAAGGTTCGTCCTTTGAAGTATATTTTATTTTATTAAAATTCGAGTAGAGTCTTGTTACAATATTACTTACAATACAATTGCCCTCTCTGGCAATAACGTCTTCTATTCGGTGACCGCTTCTTCGCTCAAGCTTCATCCATATGAGCCCAGTTGTCAGTAAAAACTACCTATTTTCATTTAGTACATTGAGTAGTATTTAAGTGGCTTGTCAAGGTAAGAACTTTTATACTCTAATACTACTTGTTACATACTAAGAGGTTTATCCCCTCCTTATGTGCCCGTGCAATGCTTAAGTATCTTTTGCTTCATTATATCTCCTTATATTATGAATGGTGAGCTAACATTTTTCTTTCCTACTTTCCCAAGACAATTCCAAGCCCTTCTAACTTTAAGAGTGTTAACAGGCATTATCATCATTCTCCATAAGATTAAGAGGTCTAACTTCTCTACTAATTTTAGCATGCTATAACCGTCATTGAGAGATCAACGTTAACTCCTAACCAATTTGCTTATGGAAAGCCAACCTTGCCTTAAGAGAACACTTATCCCATGAACAAATCGCCTGCAGACGCCCCTTACTTTACATTAATCCTTAAGTTGAACACTCCCACTTCCCTTCCAAAACACGAACTATGATAAGCATTTAGTTACGAAAACTATACAAGATAAAGAAAACTAAATAGTACAAGTATAAAGAGTATATAATAGGACAATGTTATTTACTATGCTTAGTTTGTACAATACTAGACACAAATTTTTAGGATGTCCTTTATTAATATACACAAATGCTTGACTCTTTACTATATTTTGACATTAAAACCTCTATAAATTAATAATATTAAAACTATGAGAATTTATTAATTTAGAGAGGTATTAATTGATCGGTAAATTAATAATTTATTAATTTAAAAATAACTTTTTCAATTTAGTGAATATAAATTCAATTATATAAGAAATTATTGTATATCACTAATATATATATCATATTTCATGATTAATTTAAAAAGAAAATGCATTGTACATATATTTTTATGGAAATAAATACATAAATGGTATTTATTGTTTTTAATACTTAAGTAATATTCATTATATTAACTAATTAAATAAAGTTCAATACAAGTCATTTGCATCTATGGCTTCATTGTACTGGATTGTCCTAGTTATGTTTATAATTTTAAATCATTATTACTAATTTATGATATTAATAGGACTATAGATTTATAAGAGTCTTCCTAAACGTTATTATCTTATTAATTTATTGAAATTATTTATTTTATAAATTAGCCCAAGTTAGGACTAAAAAAAAAATATTTTAGATAAATTATTAATTTATGGAGGATTAACTGTATTTCGTTAGTCTGTTACATTAACTCAATAAGATTTTATTTGACTTCAAATCTTTCACATATCTCTAGTATATAGTTTTGATATAATTTTTTAAATCCATTTGTTTATCTATCTTCCCTACATTCTTACACTATATATTATTTACCCTATGAATTAATAGGCTTTTGAATGTACCTGCTGTGTTATATATGTTCTATTATGTTAAGCTAATATAAGTATTCATTTCACTCAAAGTTTATAAATATACATAGTTTTGATATAATTTTTTTAACTTTATTTCTCTCTCTCTTTCTTGCACATTTTTCCTTATTGAATTATTTACTTTCCTTATTAATAGGCTTCTAAAACTAGTTTTTATTTTTTTATATCTACTTGTCTTCTATTATATTATTAAAGTGAAAGGTACCTTTTTGGTGTTTTTAGTGTCTTAATTATTACTTAATACTATCTAATTTATATTATGTATATTACTACTAATTTGGAAACAAGCTAAATACTTTATAATAATTGCCTACTCTTACATTATACTTGGAGGGGAAAAAAAGCATTATATAAAAGTAAATATATGTTGGTGTAATTTTTTTATCAATGCCATAATATATATATATATATATATATATATATATATATAATATTAAAACGCAAGAATGAAGTTTTGCTATCACATGGTGATTTGGGCAGTGTTGTTCCCCTTATGTTGGATGCTGGATGATGTTTTGTTGGTGTTTTTCTTTTAATTAGCAATGAGGTTTTAAGTATAAAAAAGAAAAAAGGTGCAAGAACAAGAGTTTTTATATCTTTTCATAATTCCTTAAAGCATTATTTCATAGTATTAATGTTTCATTTTTTCTATCATTATTAATTTTACGATTATGTTATTTACTATTATTATAAATATCAATTACCATAATTCTACGATATAGAAACCTTGAAAATCTTATATTTTAAGCCAATGCTTTTTTTTTGTCTCCAAATCCTTATCAAGAAAAAAAAAAAGAAAAATCATCAAATGTAAATTACCTTACATATCACAATATTGGAAAATTGACCTTTTATAATAATTGCACTACAAACCTCTCTCTCTATGGTCAAATTACATGCTTTAATATGCCTTAATGGTGAAATTATAATATTACATATTGATGTAGTAATAATGACAATGTAAAATGGTTATTACATATAAGGGTGCACTACGTATTTACCGTCTTTAAAAAAAAAATTACATAATTCCAAGTTATATAAAAAATTACTGAAATATCATAGCTATGTCACATCTTTAGCTATTTATACTAAGATGCAACATTAGTGTATTTGTAAGTCGCATCTTTAAAATGCAACATAGCAACGATATTTTAGTAATATTTTTCATTTAATTTATATTTATATAATATTTATTAATTTCTATGGTAAACATATAAATTCCTCTTATAGTTAAGTTAGAAATTTTCTTTTCTCTTTCTCCTTAAGTAGTTTTAACTTTTCATTTCACAAAAGTTATATTAACATAAACTAAATCTCTCAATTGTCTTTTTTCACCAAAATAAATCCCATCCATTTTTATACCCATTCTACCTTCTTTTTCTCTCCTACTCTAAAGCACAAATTTGACAACTTTAATTCTATACTCTATTATGTGAATTTATTTCATTTTTATTATTGTTTCTATCACGTTTTGTAAAGGTAAAATCGTAACAATCGTACCGTATAAACCATCCTAAAGTAAAAACTAACCTTACAACTGCTATTATAAACTCAATTTACACTAGGCATACTTTAAACCATCTAATTGAGAACTTATTCAATATAAACTTGTCCTATAATCCTTTAAAATAACCGTTCAAGTATACATGTAACCAAATATTTCAAAACAATCAAATTTCATAAAAGATAGGTGGTATAATCTTTTAAAAATCAACAAGTATCTATAAGAGCATATTTATGTGAAAAGATAATACGTCTAAAAGAGAATTTATACAAGTGTATAAGTTTACATCATGTAGTATATAGATTAGAAGTTAAAAATTGTAAGACCATCTAAGGAGACTTTAGTAGTTTTTTAAAAAAGTTAATAAAATCAACAAACAAAATAAGAGTTTAGCTAATTCTTCTTGATTTTTACTCCTCAACCTCGTTCTCTAATTTTCTAGAATTAAGTGATGTGCTTATAAATCTACTTTAAACCTGCAAAACAAACTTTAGAAGAATAAGCGATAACTTACTCAATAAGTGAGATGAAGATAGAAGTATACGTTCGACACAAAACAATTAAAATTCTCAAGCAAGTTAATTAGATGCAATACATATGCAAGTAAATGTCATTGTATGATATTATTTAATTTGTCATGAGATTATAGAAATTGCGTCTACTCTAACATAAATAAATGAGTTTGGCATCTCACATATGAATCAAAACCAAATTAGAGCTTATATAATGAAAAATACCATATTCCTGAGATTACTTTCGAACCACAATCCCTAACCTTATTGCAATCTCCTATCTTGTTACTTAGTTCCACTAAGGTTGGAAAAAGGACTATTTCAGCTATTATCATTGAAGGATCTGTGTTTGCCCCGATAACTCTACTCGTTTTCCTTATTAGGTTGCGATATATGTTGGGCTAAAAGTTAAGCTAAGTTTAAGTCAATTCATTTTTTATGTAATTAGCCAATTCCAAACAATCCAACCAAAATAGTATACATAAAACAATCACAACATGGAGTTTAACTCTTATAGCAATAGTAAGGTAATAATCAGGCACACACATAGCACACACATAAACAATTAAATTATAACTACAAGCTAAAAACATACCTACACTTTCGAGTATTACAAAATAATAGTCTAAAATGTCGCAAAATATTTATCTCACTTACCTGGATTACTCGTTGCTCAACTAGATGTAGTTATACAACATTTCCTCGTTGGAGGTTCCTATATTACAAATGACACTTTTAGTACCGACTATGAAATGTTAACATTTTACTTATTATTCCTAGAATTAAGTTCATTAACCTTAGTTTTGGAAGTTATCATATTTAAATATTTTTGTTTTAGGGTTATTTTAGATTTTCTTATACTTGTGTTAGCCTTTGAGTCACTCTTTAAATTACCCTCTACAACATCCTCTTTATCTAGTTTATTTGAAGTCTTTAAAGGTATCCTTTGTCTTCCAGCTTGTGTCTATCTTAGTTGTATCTTAAATAAATATCATTTGATTTAGCTTCTAAGCAAGTGTCTAGTATAATATCTACCTAGTGAATCCACTAAGATATCTACTAATCTAGCTAAAATACAGTATAAATTTACTGATTTTTCACATTCCCCTACCATATTTGAAATTAGCTTACGTATATAGGTTTGCTTGTTTATGCGTACGTTTATTGTCAACTTCTACATGATGAGACGAAGCATTAGGATTTGTAAAGCTTATGGAAAAATTATCTTATTTAGTCCATTTGAGTTTAAAATTGATGTCATCATTGCATTATTTGAATATATATAACCTTTTATATATTACTAGTATATATATACTTACATTGCATGTGCAAAATATAAATATAGGATGTAATAAAAAAAGGATAATTATAAAATAAAGTCTTGATCAATATGGATGGTTTTTTCTGTTTTCGAAAAGTATATCACTAGAATTAAAAAATTGTATTTCAATTTTCGAGTTGAAGTAGCTATCAAGTTTGTGGAGATAGAATGTGGAAGAGTAATGGGTATTGATATAACCACCAACTTTTTAAATAAAACATTATGGAAATTGTGATATATAATTAATATTGGTAAATATATTCTTATTAAATTATATGATACTTAATATAGAAAAAATCACTTGGTTTAAAGGATTTAATTGTAATTATAATTGGATAGTTACCTAAGCCCCTTTAGGTTTAATAATATAGATATATAAACTTTTATGTAAGTGTATATTATACACACGTATTTCGTATAATGAATATAAGAGAAGTGTATACATACATATGCTAATATAAGCGCCTATGAAGGTGCTATAGATGTATAGATATAGTTATATACAAGTCATCCTTATTAAGAAATATGGTTCCTTGAGATTGTAAATACTTATCTATATATGTATATGTATATACATACTTATATAATGTAAGGTGTGTGTTTATACATATATATATATATATATATGTGCAAATATACATATCAATGGTCATATTACATAATACACAAATGAAATCAATATAGGTAGTATATATTACAGTTAGCGCAAGTAATAGGTTATTATATATGTTGCATATGAATATGCATATACATATATATTATATTAAAGTTTAATTAAAAAAAAAAAGAACAATTTCTTCTAGAATTCATGAAATATTCACAATATTTTTATTAGATTGTTATCATCCTACGACAATTTGAAATTCTCGACTAATCCATTCCATTATCAAGTAATATTGAAACCCACGATTAGCATAAATCAAGTTATAAAATATACTACCAATACTTTCGCATTCTAACCATGATATTATCAAAGTAAACTGAATTTACAAATGCATTTGTTTACGTATATATGGACATATACTAATGGAATCATGTCATATTTATAGAAATAAATGTCGAACTTTATTTTCTTGAAATCAAATCCTTTGTCTAGATAGTTCATGCGCTTAATAGTTTAAGC
This sequence comes from Lumnitzera littorea, assembly GCA_024138015.1. NCBI lineage: Eukaryota > Viridiplantae > Streptophyta > Magnoliopsida > Myrtales > Combretaceae > Lumnitzera > Lumnitzera littorea. The sequence continues at coordinate 95,621,497 of JAMXBB010000011.1, forward strand.
TCGGGATGGAATTATCATGCTCTAAATTAGAGAGTCATAATAGTCTTAAGAATATATAGTATTTTTATGAAAACCTAACTGTAACCACAAAGATTGTTCCTTCCTTACTCTACACTTACTTGGAATGTAACACTAAGGTTATTATAAACATAGTTTTCTTAATTTACAAGTGTCCTTTCCCCAACATTGTATTTGTAATATAAACTTTAGCTTCCTTTTTCAATATTTTTCATTCATTTATCAACTATAGGATAAATTATGTGATATATATCTATGATCTCACCAAGAGTATAAAACATCCACATATTAGTCTTATTATTCCACACGAGTTAATCTTCAAGTTTACCTTAATCCTATGCTCAATCCTCAAAATCAAATTCTACAATATCCTTGGAGTCTAATCATGCTTTGCTTAATATCATGAACTTAGCCAATCTATACCTCACAATTCAACAACAACCATATTCTAGCTTTCAGTTGCACTTTACTCTTATTACAATCTCTCTCAACATACTTCTCACCAATCACCACCATTTTCTTTTTTCGAAGGTCATTCAATTCAACGAGTGATGCATTAATATAATAAGTGATTTATTGTCAGACTTGACTTCGTATATCCCAATAACTTACCATCCTTTCCATTGTCATAAATGAGAACACGACAATTAATTGTCTAAACTAGTTGGTTATCATCTAGATGGATGGTATACTCATAAAACATTAAATCTACCTTTATCAATTAAAATTTACCAAGCATTCCCTTACCCTACAAAACATTATTATCTCGACCACTTCTAATAATAACGTTAGAAATTATATAATTAAAATCATTACAATCGTGACCTCCTTAATTATCAAATATCATTTTCTTCACTGTAGCATTAGTGATACGAATTTCTACTCATCCTCCAATACCCCTAATTACCTAACATCTACAACATAATTCACTCAATACATATACGCATTTAATATAATTTCACTAGAACATAAAATAGTATTAAATCAATCCAACTCAAAACAATTCCAACAATTAACTATTACAATCCATAGACTCTTCATCATCTATTGTTTTCTCCAAGCACATATAAATCAATGGATTAGAATTCAAAAGCAAGCACAACAAAAGTTAAACTAGCATTACCTATTACACATTATGACTTTACATTATATGTTATCTTATACATATATAACTTACGTATAACCTTACTAGTCTAAGTCTTTTACATTACGCTTACTTTCCATACTCTCCATGTTCCTAAAGTGTTTTATTTCATTTTAGTTATAATGTCCCAAAGTCAATTTAAATGAGTTGCTTTTTAAGCGATTTGCTGAGAACCATACTTTGATACTACCTAGAACTATTATACCTTAAATTAGAGAGTTGTAAAGATCTTATTATGTAAACTAATCTAAGCTAGAAGTTAGCCATTTTAATTGCTAATGTAGGTATAGCTTACACAATACATTTACCACTTCCCTACTTTGAGTCATTTAATTTTGAGTCTAACAGATATCAACCTATGATGTAGCCTTTCAAATTAGCTCTGGAAAATAAACTTGCAGCTCAAATGATCGAGAAAATCAAGCTTTATAAATCATTTGGAGTACAAAAGCTCAATTTCAACAAAAAGTTTTAAAAAGTAAATTGATAGGAGAAAGCCAAACAATTAGTGAAGGATTTATAAAAGTTCACAAGTTTTCAGAGCAAAAAGCAATATCCATAGTGGAAAACTAGAGGTCACTAGTGAAGATCTTATTAGTTTTCTTATAAGTTAGTAAAATTGATAGTTAAATAAGAATTCAGCCAATAAGTCTTGAATTTCACTCTTTGACCCTGTTCTCTAACCTTTTAGAACTCAAAGTAGTACGAGTGGTTTTATGAGAAACCTACAAAATAGCCATATGCGAGTGAGTGACAACTTGCTTAGTAAGTGGAACGGAAATAATAGCGTATATCTGACAAAGAACAACCAAGGTTTTCAACCAAGTTTAGTTAAATTTTATGCATATACAAGTGTGTACCATCGTATGACATTATCCGGAGATTAGAGAAATTTCACTTACTCTAATTCTAAGTTGAGGAGTTTGATGTCGTGTACTTTACGGATCGAAACCAAATCAAAGCTTATACAATAGAGAAACACACTCCGCTTGAGACTTCATTTCAAATCATAGTCCCCAACCTTGTCGCAACTTCTTCTCTTATTACTTAATTCGACTAAGGATACCATTTCAATTATCCTCATCGAAAGGTTCGTGTTTGGCTTGAGAATCCTTATCGTTTCTCCTAGTAGGTTGTGATATAAGTCTAATTAGTAGTTAAGCCGAGTTTGTATTAGATTACTTTTAAGGTGGCTAAGCAATTTCAAATAGTCTAAAGCAAGTAATACCATAAAACAACCAATACATATAATCCTGCACTCCATAATAGCAATACAATATTCAAACATACATGTTGCACATGTACAAGCTACTAACTTACAATCACAAATAAGACATACTAAGGCCTTTGAATATTCTTAGGTAATACTTTAAAGTGCAATGAAGCACCAATCCCATTTTCCTGGAATTTTTTTGCTCCTAAACTTGGTTGTTGAACTTGTCCTCCTTCAAATATCCCCATATGTTTATCCAATCAATTATTTTAGTTATTGTATAAAAGACATGGGATTCCATTTATTTCCTTTTCTTAAGGATTAAGTTGATTTAGAATTCAATCTATAGGTTACGTATACAGAAGTGTAGGAAATTAAAGTTGTTTCATAAATGAATCTTACCTTCGACACCTTCTAAGCTAAATTCTGAGTCAAAGCGCCCTTGAAGTTTTTAAATTGGAAAGCTTTTGAGTTAACCCCTGAGTATTGAAGACAAGGTTTTAACATGGTTAACTTCTGAATCAACCTTTAAGTTTGATAAATACCCAAAACTTCCTATGGATTACCCTTTGAGGCAACTTCTGAATGCTCACTTTTATGTTTCTTTGCTTCAAGTCTCCTTTGAGTCACTTGTTGAACCGACCGTATAGTTTACTTAATTTTAGATCTGTTGGTAGGATATCCTCTAAGTTACCCTTTGAACTACATAGGTATTAAAATTCTCAACAGATTCAACCTCTGAGTTAATCTCTAAGTTTGCTAAATACCCAAGATTTTGAGTGTTCACATATCTGTAATTGCCCCAAATTATCTCTCTAAGTTACCTTTTAAATAAGTTATCGAGTTTACTAGAACTTAAATTTCTTAGCAGAATACCCTTTAACTCAGTCTCTAAGCTTCCCCTAACAATACTTCCCTTTGAAATATGCTTCGAACTTAACTTCTGGGTTAATACTATAAGCCCTACAACCAGTCACTCAAGGTTTCGATCGGCTAAAAGATCCGATCAAACCTAAATTATAAGTAAAACCAGAAATATTAGTAAAAATAATCCCGTAAGTTCGAATTTAAGAAAATAAGCAATAAAATAAAAGAATATAAAAATTCCAAATTTTAAGTATATAACTCATTAATTATCGGAATGCATTTTACGTATTTTCGATAAATAAATTATATTAGTGTATCGAACCCTAGAAATTCGTTTCAACTCATAATATGAAATTAATCACATTACTTCCAGATATCCTAAATACTATCATTACCCCTAATCAGTATTTTATTTTATCCATTACACTTAAATCCTTATTAGTGTACCAAATTTACTCCTGATGTGAAAATTTTTTACAATTTTTATATAATTACATAAATTCAAGATTTCTATCAGATTTATTATATATCCCTATTATTTATATAATATTAATTTTTATTCTAAAACCTTCTATTTATTATATTTCCAATAATTACATATTATGTATTATTACCTATTATGTATATAATACACATCTAATATTTCTAACACTCTAATTACCATCTCCTAATACCAATTACCATTTCAAAGTATCTAAATTCATCTTAAATCAGATTTTACACCTAATTACCTTAATGTACAAAATTAACTTAAAATTTACTATTTTTCCATATTACTCCTTTACTACATAATTAACCTAATAATTACATCTAACACCCTAAATACTAAAAGTATCATACTTCATTAGATTTCAATAACCTAAAACATATAATTATTCACTAAATCAGTAATTAACCATTTAATTACTTAATTAACCATTTAATTTACCCATTTGATGCCTCATTTTAAGGCCTAAAAATTATCTAAAAATTTAGAAAATTAATTTTTGAAAACGGGCTTCATAGTACTGTTCTATATCATTCAAGTAATCTATACAAAAATTTTGGGCTCAAAATTACACTCATAAGGTTATTTATTTCTAAACCAAAACATGCTCAATTTTACATGATTTCTTAAAGATCATACATCATAGAGCATATTTTCATCAAAATAATATTTTTCCTAAAAACTACATATAAAAATATTCTAGAATAAAAAAATTCATAATTTTCTAAGAATATTTACTATTTTTATAAAATTACACAAAATCGGGCTGGAAGTCGAACTCACTGGTTTGGGTGGCTCCGGCCATTGCCAGCTACCATGGCTTTATTGGTCGGTCTAGGCGCTATCACCACCATGTGGTGGTCGTGGCTATCTACTCCCAGTTATTCGTCTGGTGTTGGTTTCCCTTTATAGCTCTAATTACACAATTTTTCTTATTTTTTTTCCTAACCTTAATTTTTCTCTCAATTTCGCCTCTCTCTATTTTTCTCACTCTCCAAACTAACCAAATGAGCTTCTGAAATTTTCTTACTATTTATAGAGCTTTAGGGAAATTATTGTGCATTAATTTGATTAGATAATTACCTTATCTCTTCTTTTTTCCACTTTCTATTTGTTGCATTCTAATTTGTTGATTTTGTTTCTTCAATTCTAGATTGCCACACCTCATTTCTGGATTTTTCCTCATTTTTCTTGATTTTTTCTTAATTAATTATGAATTTTATTTAATTATTTAGTATTATTTTAGCACATTTCACATATTTTAAATAATTACGCGTATTTCTACCCACATGTAAATTCATATATAGTACAAATAAATATTTCTAAATATTATTTAGGTCATTTTATGATTTTTAATATATATATAATTTATCTCTATCGATTCGTTAATTATCGGAATGCATTTTACATATTTTCGATAAATAACGAGTTATATACTTAAAATTTGGAATTTTTATATTCTTTTATTTTATTACTTATTTTCTTAAATTCGAACTTACAGGATTATTTTTATTAATATTTCTGGCTTTACTTATAATTTAGACTTGATCGGATTTTTCAGCCAATCGAAATCTTGAATAACTGGTTGTAGGGTTTATACATGCATTGTACCTAATAAGTTTGTTGATAACCTTGTTATATTTATGGTATAGTTTTAAGTCTTCCATCCTAACTTACTGAGCTGTGGTTACTCACATTTCTATAGACGTCGTGCAGGTGCTAGCTAAGAAGCGGCATACAACTATTCTGAAGCTAGCAACTACTGTATCCTAGAGAGTGAGGAAAAATATATGAAGAACAAATGTATATTTTCAAGGTCTAAGCTTTTATTTTAGAATTTTTCATTTCTAAATAATGTAATAATTAGGAAATATATTACGAAGAAATATTGTAAACGTCAATTGTAATAACTAAAGTTTAGTGTATATATATTTTCTCACTTTTTAAAATAAATGATTTATTTAAATTACAAACTGTTTACTTCAAAGTGGGTTAGTCGTGGACGCCTTATGTAGATTAGGTCTAGGATAGCGGTTGTAAGACCAACTTCTATCTTAGAATGGTTTACATGACGGGGCTGTTACGACTCTACCATTTCAGGGCGTGACAGTTCTAAATTGGCATCAGAGCAAAATTCTAGTAAACTCGCTTTGAAATGAACAATTAAAAGAATTAGATATTTTAGGAGTACATCGAGAGTGGATAGAAATAAATGGATATTAAAGTATCGTACTACAAATTATAAGATAAATAGTAACTATAATATTACATTGAGATAGGCATTAATCGAAGTTAACTCTAATGATAGGATCATATGGAGAAATTGGTGATTAGTTGAGGTGATTCAAGTGGAATGAAGGAGAATCCCTGATTTAATCCACAATTAAGATGTGAAGAATAATATTATAATTGGTTAGTTGGAATATGTTAATATTATGAACAGTATTACTGACAAGTTTGTTAATGGAGTTGTGTTGTAATTGATGAGAAGTGATAAGACTTATAAACAATAACAGAGATTAATCTGAGTTTTAGCATAATAGGGATCATGTGACATGTCTTGTTGAATAAGGATGATTTGGAAGTGAAGAATTATAACTCAAGCGATACTAGTAAGATATATATAGTAACAGTAGAAGAAATATACCTTATTCTGCTAAAACGACTTATACTACAACTAGCACATCATATATCTTTAGATGATTAATCTTAAAGGTTTATTGAATGGCTTTCATATTTTTCTGGATCAGTTGGAATAGATTAAGATTATATAAAGCATGAGAATACAGTATATGAGGTGATAGTTGATAATAGTATTGAGGAGTTTAGTAATGATAAGGTATATAGGATGATTACTATTTCTAATTTTCCTATTGAAGTATAATGTCCGAATCACCAAATGGAAATGACTCAATGAATGAGAAGATAAATGTAGTGGAAATCTTTTTTAAAAAAAATTTTGTTATTAGTGATTTGAATGATGAATACAATGTATTAGTTAGTTATATTTTGTCAGGAGTTAGGATTGATCATATGATTAGTTATTCATATAAGTTAAGATCCTATTGATTTTTCAATAGATATAGTTGTGCTCATTGATGGATGTGTATTCTTTGGATATGTACATATGCTATAATGTATTATGCCCTTGTGAGTAAAAATGTAAAAGGGGATTGGATGCATCTTTGGTGACCGATTTTGGAAGTGCTTTGTATATGTAAGAATTGGTGGTTTATTGAAATGATTTAGATTTAATGAAGAAGAATCTTTAAGTTAATATAAAGTTAAGATATAAAGAATATTGATAGAATTGATTAGTGGGATATGTTAATATTGTTGATGAAATTCCTAAGAAGTTGTTGATGAAGTTATGTTATAACTGGTGAGATGTGATGAGACTCGTGAACAATAGTGGAAATCAAATTGAGTTTTGGAATAAGAGAGATATGGTGATATGCACTGAATATTAAGGTGAATCCAAAACTTATAGGATTTCTGAGATGATCTCAGCTTGGTGCTTAGTATAAATATGAGGTAGTATAATTTGAAGTGAAATAAAGCATAGTTTAGAAGCAGATTCTAGGAAGACAAAATATTGAGAGGGAAAAGTTAGAAACTAATTCAAAAATGAATCAGAACCTATACTGGAGATATAATCAAAACTTAATTCAGAAGTAAATCTTGTATAAAATGAGAATGCGATATAGGAGATGATAAATGATGACAATAATAAGGAATCTAATAATGATAAGATATATGAAATGATCATTATTTCTAATTTTTCTATGGAAGTATAAAGTACTAAATCAACAAGTGGAATAGATATTGAATTAATTAGAAGACAAATGTAATGGAACTCTTTTGAATGAATAGTTGTTATAAGTAATTTGAACTATGGATGTGATATGATAGTTGATCATGTTTTTCTAAGAATTAGAATTGATCTTACGTTAGTTATTCATATACGTAGATATCCTAACGATCTCTTAATGGATGTAATTATACTTCTCGATGAAAGTGTAATCTTTTGGACATGTGCAAATGCAATAACGATCGATATATTTGTAGCTAGGAGTGTAAAAGATCAAATGTATTTTGGTGATCAATCTTGGAAATCCTTTATATATGTAAGAACGGTAGAAGAAATAGTACAATGAGGCTACAATCAAATTAAGAATTCTTAGGCCTTTAATGAATCATGAATTGAAGAATTATAGTTTGAAGTGATAATTAAGTGTAAGTGAAGCCAAATAATTATGAAATAGATAATGAAATCTTTATGTAGTACTGAGGCAAGTGGAATTATATCATTATATGGTACTTATAATTGGTTATATGAGATGGATAATTATTAAATGATGCATGAGAAATGGAGTAAGACTGTCAAGTAAACTATAATCGAATATGTATCTAGATACCTTAAAATATTAGTAGGATGAGTAGCAAGTGACGGTGGAGATGGAATTAAAGTAATAAGTTAGAGATGATTAGGACTTTTAATCAATAGTTACTTAATTATCCTAAGGATCAATCTAGAAAGGCATAACTCTCTAGAAAATAAATTTTATGAGACAGTTGCCTATTAGTAAACTAATTATGATAAGGAATGTTGATCACAAATAGTATTTAAGGATCCGAACTTAAAGGAATTAGAAGATAAGTAGTGATTTCATTGAAAAACTCTTCCTTGATTTTAGTTGAATGATGATAAGTATGAATAAAAAAAAATTGGTTGATGAGTACTTTCACTGTAGAATACACAAATGGATGAAATGCAGGTACAATGATGATATTAGGGTATTCATTCCCTACAAGTTAGAAACTAGTGCACGGAAAAGGATTTAAGGTGATTGAGATTATCGTTACTTATCAGTTTAGAATTTATATTGGAAGAAGAATATTAATCTATAGAATCGTAAAATATAATGGAAATGAAATTTAAAAGGAAAGCTATTGATAGTAGATGATGAGAAATTTATTGATATTTATAAGTAAAAGATTGAGGAAAATGCTAATAAGTATTTGATCTACTAGTAACATAAAAAGGTTCAAATGTATTTTTGAAAATTATTATGTGGATATTTGAATTTCATAATTAAGTTAATCAAGAATCAAACCTATGGTCGAAACTCTGTATTAGATGTTGTAAATGAAGCCTTAAGAGTTAGAGGAGCGACTGTCAATTTCTAGAATAATATTAGATTGGAATGATATCAAGATAAGATTAGTGCATAAATTGTATTCACAGAATCGGGAGAAAGAAATACATGCCAATTATATATGAAAATGCTTATTGAGGTGTCCGTCAATAGTATTTTGATATACAAAGTATTTATAGATAGCATTATTGAAGTTGAGTGATCATAAGTAGTATATTGAAATGGAAGACATGTGATTTTCGAAGAAGATAATATGTTTTCATTAAGCTTGTTATATTTAGAGAAGGGATTTCGGTGGATATTAAAAATGTTGAATTGGTAATTAGAGGAAAAATCCATTGAAGTAATCTAGTATGAAGCTACGATGTACTTTATATTAGCAATTGCAATAGGTAATCCAATAGGGACATGGCAAATATGAAATTGTCAAATTATTGTTGTTGAGTCTCATGTCATGTTAATCTGATCAGTGTATTCTGTTGTGTCATGTTTTGTCAAGTAATCGGTTCTTTTTAATACTGTCTCTTTTGCTAAGTCTGTCAGTCAACAGACATATTCATCCTTCTCAAGTCAAGTTAAGTCAAATCAAATTGAGTTGTTAACCATCTCCTTTGAATCTGAGATGGAGAAAAGTCGGGATTTACCAAATTTACTTCTGTTAATCCTATGCTAAGTTGTATGAAGAACAAATGAGAAGCTATGACAATAGTATAATCATTTTGAGTAGAAGATTATGGATGAGAGAAAAAGTGATGATATGAAGTAAATTTATAATCGCTAATGGTCACAAATAAAACTTAAGAAACAATCCAACAAAGAATAGATAGAAAATAAACCAATAAGAAAATTTGTGATGTTATAAAGCTGAGTTACAAGATAGTACAATACGACTAGAAGACTACGACAATGAAATAAGCTCTGATTGATATTAAGATAGAGAATGCAAGGAAGGAAAATTAAGAGATTGAGCAAAAGTCCAAGTAGAGAAGGAGTGGAATGTTAATTAAGAAGCAATTCGAAAGCTCAAACAGTAGACTATATAGAAGTTTCATTTGAAGATAGTTCAGTAGAATGGAAGATGAGTTTTAAGGTTATGAAGTAATCCACAAAAATACTAGATAATCAGGTTCAAAAGTTCAAGAGTTGAGGGATAGAATAGGTAAAGATACGACCGGACGAAGGTTTAGACTTAAAAACTAAAGTAAAACTTAATGTAGTGAAGATAAAGAATTACTTATGGTTTCTTTGATTTTTAGAGAATAATAATATATAAACTATCAATCTTAGTAAGTAAGCAAGCAAGCAATACATAGATATACAATAGTTTCGAAGATGAAACTATTTTAAAGGGAGTAGAAATGTAAGTCCTACAACCACTAACTCAAGGTTTCGACCGGTTGAAAGATCCGATCAAGCTTAAATTTTAAGTAAAATCAGAAATATTAGTAAAAATGATTCCGTAAGTTTGAATTTAAGAAAATAAGTAATAAAATAAAAATAAATAAAAATTCTAAATTTTAAGTATATAACTTGTTATTTATCGAAAATGCGTAAAATGCATTTCGATAATTAACGAATCGCTAGAGATAAATTATATATATACTAAAAGTTATAAAATGACCTAAATAATATTTTGGAATATTTATTTGTACTATATATGAATTTACATGTAAGTAAAAATACGAGTAATTACTTAAAATACGCGAAATGTGCTAAAATAATACTAAATAATTAAATAAAATTCATAATTAATTAAGGAAAAATCCAGAAATGAGGCGTGGCAATCTAGAATTGAAGAAACAAAATCAACCAATTAAAATGCAACAAATAGAAAGTAGAAAAAAGAAGAGATAAGGTAGTTATCTAATCAAATTAATGTACAATAATTTCCTTAAAGCTCTATAAATAGCGAGAAAATTTTAGAAGCTCATTTGGTTAGTTTGGAGAGTGAAAAAAATAGGGAGAGGTGAAATTAAGAGAAAAATTAGGGTTAGGAAAAAAAAAATAAGAAAAACTATGCAATTAGGGCCATAAAGGGGAACCAACACCAGACGAGCAGCTGGGAGTGGACGGCCACTACCACCACATGGTGGTGGTAGCGCCTAGACCAGCTGATAAGGCCACGGTGGTTGGCAGTGGTCGAAGCCACCTAGACCGATGAGTTCAATTTGTAACCCGATTTTGTGTAATTTTGTAAAAAATAGTAAATATTCTTAGAAAATTGTGAATTTTGTTATTCTAGAATATTTTTGTATGCAGTTTTTAGGAAAAATATTATTTTGATAAAAATATATCCCATGATATAGGGTCCTTAAGAAATCATGCAAAACGGAGCGTGTTTCGGTTTATAAATAAATAACTTTAGGAGTGTAGTTTTGAACCCAAAATTTTTGTGTAAACTATGTAGATGATATAGAACAGTGCTATGAAGCTCGTTTTCAAAAATTAATTTTTTAAAATTTTAGATAATTTTTAGGCCTTAAAATGAGGCATAAAATGGGTAATTTAAAGTTAATTAAGTAATTAAATAGTTAATTATTGATTTAGTGAATAATTATATGTTTTAAGATGTTGAAATCTGATGAAGTATGATACTTGTAGCATTTAGGGTGTTAGATGTAATTATTAGGTTAATTATGTAGTAAATGAGTAATAGGGAAAAAATAGTAAATTTTAAGTTAATTTTATAAATTAGGGTAATTAGGTGTAAAATCTAATTTAGGATGAATTTAGATACTTTGAAATGATAATTGTTGTTAAGAGATGGTAATTAGAGTGATAAAAATATTAGATGTGTATTATAGACATAATAAGTGATAATACATAATTTGTAATTATTGGAAATTTAATAAATAGAAAATATTAGGATAAAAATTGATATTATATAAATAATAGGGATATATAATAAAATTGATAGAAAACTTAAATTTATGTAATTATATGAAAAATGTAAAAATTTCTTACATTAGAAGTAAATTCGGTATACTAATAAGGATTTAAGTGTACTGAGTGAAATAAAATACTGACTAGAGGTAATGATGGTATTTAAGATATTTAGAAGTAAGGTAATTAATTTCACATTATGAGTTAAAACAAGTTTTTAGAGTTTGGGTATAAAACAGTACTTAGAAATCGAACTAGAACCTAATTTAGAAATCGATGCGGAAACTGAACCCAAACCTAGAATAACTGTAAAAGACTTAAGACCTAAATAATTAGGTATATTAAACCCTAAACAAAACATAACAATAAGCGTTATAGGATAAAACGAACCTATAATAGTTATATGAAAAATTGAAACCACTTTTGTGTTATAGGGATGATCGGCAATAGCCTGAGCGAGTTGGACCTCAAGTGAGTGAGCGAGGAGTCGAGGTAAGTTAGGATTAATACGATGCTGTATTTTAGAGGCTTGAGATTATGTTTGGTTGTGCTTGTTAGATAGTCTGTTGTATGCATGTGCTTGATTATAAGTGATGCTATGATTCCGTTTGTTGTTTTAGCTTGTATTGTGTAATTTGTACGAAATGATTGATCACCCTAAACTGGACCTAATCAAATATACGACTTGTAATCATAATCAGACCTGCATGGCAACTTATTAGGGGAAACCTAGGATTCTCTAGCCAAATACCGACCCCTTCGAAAGGGATAGCGCAGGATTGCAGAAGGGTCCCTTCTTCATCCTTAGTCGAACTAAGTGATAGGAGAGGAGGTTGCGGTGAGAGTGAAGTCAATGGTTCGAAGGTAGTTGCAAGAGGAGCGTCCGGATTAAAGCGGGCGCAATTTCTCTAATCTCACAACGGGCCGGACTACGTCATATGATGGTATTTGCTTGAACATGCATTACACTTAATAAGTTGGTTGATAACCTTGTTATGTTTATGGTATAGTTTTAAGTTCTCCATCCTAACTTACTGAGTTGTGGTTGCTTACATCCCTATAGATGTCGTACATGTACTGGCTAAGAAGCAGCATACAACTGCTCTGAAGCTAGCAACTGTTGGATCCTGGGGAGTAAGGAAAAATATATGAAGAACAAATATATTTTTTAAGGTCTAAGCTTTTATTTTAGAATTTTTCATTTTTTAATAATGTAATAACTAAGAAATATATTACGGAGAAATATTGTAAACGTCAATTGTAATAACTAAAGTTTAGTGTATATATATTTTTTTTCTCTTTCTTAGGTAAATGATTTATTTAAATTACAAACTGTTTATTTCAAAGCGGGTTAGTCATAGACGCCTTGTGTAGATCAGGTCTAGGATAGCGGTTGTAAGGCTAACTTTTATCTTAAAATGGTTTACACGGCGAGACTGTTACGACTCTGCCGCTTCGAGGGGTGACAAATACCTAATAGAATACTTACCTTTCATTTCCTCCAAATTACCCTTTGCTCTTGACCAATATTCCTTGATTAGTTAATTTACTCACTCTTCTTCTAAGTTTCCATCATAAAGTCAATTTGAAGCAAGTAACACTCCAAACAACCTTCCCCAGCTTCATTACTTCTCAACTCCTTATACATTTCATCATAGTTCATTAATTTATCTAAATCCAACAAAATCCCCAAGTTATCAACTTCACTTTTAAGGACTAAATTACCATTTTGTATAACTCCTTACCTTACTACTTGATTTGACCACTCCAAAATAGTGTAAACACTCTAGTAATTAATCCAGCTCAGAACCTAAGTGAGGTTATTAATATAAATAGGTTATTTTTCACTAAAATGCTATTTTAAATATATTTTACGGCTCAAAAATCAAATAAAAATTTAGAAAATAGTTTCATAAAAAACTTTTACATAACAATTCAATATTGGCTTAGGATAGTTTACAAAAAAATTTTGAAGTGGAAATTTAGTCATTAGCCATATTTATTTCAATATCGAAAATTATTCGATTTCTTATGATGTATATGATAGCTACTAAATTTTTACAAAACAATATTTTTCTTAGATTCTACACATGAAAATATGAAGGAATTAATTTTTGTATAATTTTCTAGATTTTTTAATATTTTTACTAATTTGTTGAAAAGTCGAATGAAAAAGAACTTCACTAGAACTAGCCGTTCCAGCTACCTCCTTTTTAGTAGAGCTAGGTACGGCCTCCTCTGTCCTCTGGTGGTGGCGATTGGTTTCCAGAAACTCTCTAAATTCACGAACCTCTACATGCTTAGATTGCACACTAATTTTGTAATTTTTCCTTAGTTTCCTTCTTTGATCCTTGTAACCCACTCTAATATTTTTCAAATCCAAACTTGCATGAATGAGATATTGGAGAGTGTTTTTCGATTTTACAGAATGGGTTTGATGATGAAATGATTTTGTCTCTCTCTTTACAATTTGGAGTTTATACACTAATTAATTTGCATGTTTGTCATATCTTTATTCATTAACACTTGTCCCACACCATTCTTCACACCTAAACTAACTAAATCTAGCTACCCAAACTAATTATGATTTTTATTAATTTTCCTAGCTTGTTTTAGCTTAAAATATAAATAATATGATACTTTAATTAATTACGAGTACACATATATACTTGAAAATTATAAACAACACATATACATATGTTTTACGTATTATTTTGTGTCTCATAATAATTTTATTACATATATAATTTATCTTTAAAAGTTTATAACCTAACGGAATATATTATATGCGTTTGTGATAAATAATATGTATATAATTAAATTACACTATTTAGCTATATTATTATTATTTTATTATATTCTTGAAATTCGAGTCCACGGGATGTTTTTAACTAATATTTCGAATCTACTCATAAATTTTTGGAGAAAATGCAAGCCCCTTCCCCCCAAAATTTTAACTTAGGTGTAGATAGATCTTCTAAACTTTCAAAGTGAGGTTTTAGACTCTTTAAATTTTTATAAATTGGCAAAACAACCCTCATAATCCCTTTAAACTTTAATTTTGCTATGTTAGCACTAAAATCAAAGTTTAGAGGGTGTTTATATAGCAAAATTAAAGTTTAAAAAGATTATAGGGGTTATTTTGTTAATTTATCAAAGTTTATGAGATCTAAAACCTTACTTTCAAAGTTCAAAAGGTTAATCTGCATCTACGTTAAAGTTTAAGGGTTTTTTGCAATTTCTCCTAAATTTTTAGATCATTTAGGTTAGTTTCACTAATGTCCAAATTTATTTGTTTGAACAACTACGTGAAATTATAGGACTCATGAGAATTACATTTTCTAATGACACTTAATACATTATCAGATAACATACCAATAATCATAAAATGAATACTAACATGGATAGAATGTAAAAATCATAATCATAATTGTTAAAATCACGATTCTATTATACTTCATTTGAATGCATATAATTATATAGAATCACATAAAATGGGTAAAATCATAAGCTTATAAAACTGAACACAAAAGTTCATAATTTTGTTAAAAGTCTATACATTAATGATTTTACACCCATTTTAACTAAGGAAAATTTTTTAAAATCATTAACTTCTAAAATCTTATTTTTGACTCACGATTTTAACGATTATGATCATAATTACCATGTTATAATAGTGTTAGAATAAGCTTCCCTCGTATTCTTGCATTGCTATTTACTCCTAATTTGTTTGACTAATAAGAAAGTGGATAAAGCCACCGTCTTTGGCGACATGGCATCTACCACTAATAAGATGACTTGCCTTTAAAGTTTTTTTTTTTCCTCTCTCTCTCTCTGTCTCTCTCATATAACTACAAGTCGGTATGGACAAGTTCTAAAGCCACCTAGATTTTACTCCATAACTTCTTAATTTGTAATTAAAATTTCTTCCTCTTAGTTTTAGTTTAGGTTTTATGCTTTTGCCAATCAAAAGCTTAAATAGTTGTATATGAAACTTTTCTACTTCATTGACAGATATAGAGAACTTTCTAAGTGTTAACTACACATTAATGACACATGTTATTCAATAAGATTAATTAAATAAATATGTGCCGGTCCTTAGAAGTAATGTTGCCCTCATATAACTCTTCATTTGCAAATTATTTCCCTTTAGTTTGCCTCCTTCGCTAACATTCCCAATTTAATAATCAACACCTCTTGTATTTAGTAATTCCCAACATATATATATATATATATGTATATATGTTTACATATGAGTTAGATAGTGTTTACAATTAGTTTCTTTATTCATTTAGTCCATCTTTGTTTAGAGATATCATTTGCATAGATTATATACTAGATCTTAGATATAATTTATTTATATTTTAGAGCTTACTAGTTTACGGATACATATTCCACTTGTTATATATATTCATGAGTATATATTATCTTTTAAATATTATTTTGTGTTATTTATTAATTTATTATTTGAATAATTTATTTTTATGCTCTTATTAGTTTCAAAAACTTAGAATTTCACTATTCACACATATAATTAGTATTAGTATACTTAACTTTTTAATTATATTAATATTTTATTGATCCATTTTCTAAATCCATGCTGTAGTGATATTTTGAACTTTTTTTTCCCTTTTCTTCTTTTACTTTTTTTTTTTCACTTTATGGCTCATAATGAATTTTTCCAAAAATAGAGAATTTATTCAAAAGTCTTTAATTTTATCCTATTTGCAAGTTTTGAGCAGCTTTCAGTAAGAGCTCACTAATCACCAACACTTGAATTAGGTATACCCAATAAATAGAGAATAATATAACTTAACTAATTCTTTTAAGTTGTATTAATATTTTGTTATTACATTTTTTAAATCCAAGCTCACAATGTTATTAATACTATATTTTCTCATTCTATTATAAAATAGGGGCCTACATTTAAGCAAATAACTTCCACGATAGGTGCTTTTTTAAGGTCCCACAGTAGTTTCTTCAAGAATTGTTTTCGAATTAGTTTAATATCAAGTTCATAATATATCTTATTTTTTCTCATTTTAATATTTTCACCTATTTTTGTGAACATCACCATTTTTTTTTATTATTCTTTAGATGAAAAATAAAATATTAGCTATATTTTTCAAATTTAATCCCTTGATAGGAATTGTTTTGCTTCATTACATGTATATTTTCTTCTTTCGGTATGTGCTAAAGGATTCTATGAGAAAAGAATCTTAGATGAAGGAACCTTATCAGTTACATATGTAATCCTTCACTTTGTTTTTAATTTAAGAGAAAATCCAACTATTGATATCACATATCAAATAATATATATACATATTAATGTATATATATTACATATTTCCTTATTTCTTAATGAGTGCTAATTAGTGATGAAAACTCAATCTTTATTTTAATTTATTTTATTATACTTAAATACATAATGGGTGCACATCAGTTGGTATTTAAAAATGTGAGTAAGAAATAATTACAAAGAAATAAAATAATAATTACCCTCAAAATTCATTCAGCTTAAATCATAACATTCCTCCCTTAAAATTTACCCCCTATTGTTGCTAAAATGAACAAGAAATATAAGTAAGTATTGAAAGTTACTTTAACAAATGCTTTTGTGAATTTTGTAAAATAGTTTATGCACATTAAATTAGAACTATTTTTAACCTTTTTCCCCCTCTTGCGTAGATTATTTTGTTATCTCAATCTATATAATGTTTATAAACATATTACTTTGTTATATATACTTAGAAAATGGAAAGAATCATAAGTTGTTGAAGGCTTGTAGACAATTTGCTTCATAAGCTAGAAGACGCAATTAGAAGTGTCGTATATATTAAAATTACGAATTAAACACAATTAGCATATATTCGCTATATTTTGATATCTTCATAATGCACAATTATATATTCATATATTTACATGCATTTTTCAAATTATCTATGCATTGTTCTTCTTCTTTCTTTTTTTTTTTATTAAATCATTAGTTTTATAAATGGCTTGATTTAATAACTATATTATATTTTGTACTGTATCATATCGATATATTTGTTTGTTGCAAATGCATAGTAAATGCATCATTTGCTAGTCTATATTATTAAGCAAAAGATTGAACTCATTTGGTGTCTTTTTGAAGTTCCTTAAAATACCCTCAACCCACTTTGAAAATAACTACTAAAACATAAAACATTAAAATTTAACTTAATAAAATGAAAGATAAATCGAGTAATTCGCTTAGTTTTTTTTCTTTCCCTTTAATTCCTCTTTCCTATTCTTAATGACATTCACCATTCTTGATTTTGTAATTTTAAATGTAGCCAATTATTTTCTCTTTTCTTCTCTTCTCACTCTTAAAATAACATTCATACTTCTATTTAGCTTTAGATTTTTTTTTGAAGCATATTAAATATCTCTTTTTACCTTATACTAAAAGTTTTTTTGTTAACTACCTTATATTAAAATTAAAATATAGCAAAAGAGATTGACTTTTGGTATCTTTTCTTATTTTCTTAAATCGCTCTTTTATAATATTAATATTTCATATTATTTACTATTTGTAATTTGACAATATGTTATTTATCTAGGGTTGTAAAGGTTAACTATCTTAAGTCGCTATTTATACTAAATACGGTTACTTTTATATTTATCATAATTAGTATTATGTTTACATTATCATGATTATTATTGATTAAAGTAATAATGAAATGCCCCAATCAAACTAACAATATAATAATCGAGTAATAACATTTATTTAAGTCGTGTCGTTGTAAAATACATCATAGTAAATAAAAGTTTTTTTAATTTATAAATCCTAATTTAATTTTAGACATATTTTAACTTTTATTTTATAGAATAGATGTCTAAAATATTTTTCTATAACTCTTATTATTACGTAATCATGTAATTGAATAATTTTATTTCATAAATAAAGTATGTATATTTTATTTTATATTCACATTATCTCTTTCTAAAATTTTTAATTCCTTTCTATTTTCATATCATCGTTTATTTCTTTTATTTATATTTTATAATTATTTTTTCCTTAATTTTTCTTTGAATCTCTACCTTAAACTCTAAAAGATTCCATCTTCTTTTAACCCTACCCTAAATTGACTCACTCAAACAAGCCCGCATTCTCTCGTCATTTCTTCATGGTTCACAAGAGCCACCGGCTAAAACAAAACAAAAACCTTTTTTCTTTCAGCAAGCCATCCCTTACAATCCAGAGAAAACACTATGCCTTTTTGTTGTAGCCACCAGCTAAGATGCGGTGAATAAGCCCATTTTACAAATACACAGAAGACCTTCATCTTCTTAAATTCTAAGCCACCATTAATGGAAAAGAGAGAGAGAGAGAGAGAAAAAAAAAAGAGAGACACCACCAATGCTTAACTCTTGACATCTTCCTTGACTCTAGTCACCTTCTCCAATGAAGCTTGGTTCTCCGGTAAGTTATCGAGCCAAATTTTCATCAATTTGACACATCTCTATTCTTCTTTTATTATACCACTAAACTTCCTGTCGCTTTCTATTCCACATCCTCCTATCCGGCCTCTTCCTCTGATCGTCTTCTCCTTCTTCCATTTCGACAGACACCGAACATCTTTATGGGACCTTCATTAGCAAAGCTCTCGGCCAGTGAAGTCTCTTTCATCTTCCGCGAGTAACTGTTCAAGATAGCGACCTCAGGGGTTCTTTCTTCCATCTACAGTGGCAAGAAATTTGATATTAAACACTCCTTCAAGTCGGCGAACAGCAGTTGATGGAAAATCTATTTCCAGTGACTTACCGAACCATATTGTCGAGTGAACTTTGGTTTCTTTTTCTCGATCTAGTAAGTTCATTGCTCCTTTATTTTTCTTCGTTCTATTTTTAATGTTGAGCTTCTACAGAATTCCTTTGACGAAGTGACATGTCATTTCAGTTTCTGATCTCCGGTTTCTATTTTCGGTGAGTCGCTTACCGAGTGAACTCTATCTCTTTGATTAAATTCATTTCTTGGAACCTCTGCGTGTCTTTCCTTTTTGTCTACTCTAAGTTGAATTTCTTTCCTCTATAGTATAGTAGCATTATACATATACACATACATACATACATACACACATACATATATGTATATATAGCATGATTAATATTACAGTATTAATGGAAGTCTTATAACATCTTCAGTTATCAATCATTACATTTTATCCATATGCGAAGGTTTGGCATGTCATCGTTAAATAATAAAATATAAGCATGACATTAGATATTTTGTTAATAAAATTAAGTAATAACTTATAGATATGCTATTAATAACTTGCGATATCTTTTTTTTTTTTTCATGTCCTTACATTTGTTTATAAACATGCTCTGTCACTTCATTGAATAACTTTGGTACTGTAATTGGAAGAGGAAGATAGGTTCATATTTCCTATTTTCGATTCCATGACTTGTTTTCCTAATTCTATTATATTCAATCATTTTGACCATAAAGGAAAACTTATTTATTTGATTAGAGCTTTTATTATAATAAGTTTTTAAATCCCTTTCATTCATTAAAGTTTCAACCTCTACCTTTTTCTTGAACCTCTAGAAACCTAGTCAAAATAGCATTATAGGATACTTTAAGTAAAGTTAATGTAAGTCAGGTTGGGAGGGTTGGAACATATAAAAGCATAAATTGGATTGATTGCACCAAAGGTTGAGATAAGTTTACTAGTTTTAATTGTCATGTTCTTACATTCTAGCTTCATGGTTAATTTGCAATTGTAATCGGTTTAGTTCGGCTTTCTAGGTATATGATGTTTAGTTATTGTTTGTGCTTATTATGACTTAAAATGTACCGGACTAACTCATATATAGACTAAATGATCAAATTTGCTGGTTGTGCTTAACCTGCTTACTCTAAGAACCTGTAAAGACAGTTCCTTATAAGAGCAACCACTGATTATATATGAGTATTCTTTAGTAGACTCATGTATAGAATGATGTAGTTAGAATTTTAGGTTTTATGATCTTCGGACTCTAAACTTTGAGCGTAAAAGACTCAAAAGAAAGCGTATATTTATATCTACTTATATATATATAGAGACAAACATAAAAGTGTGACGAGGTCATAAGTATCTTCTTGTTGGTTGCTGGCCTAAATTAAAGATGAATAACTTGATATTTGTTTATATTATGTTACAGTTGCATTATATGCATGTGTATGTTTTGGGCTTAATATTCGTGTGTGTTTGTGTACTCATACTGAGTTTTAACTCACTCTTTTATTTTTATTTTTTTTTTCAGTTGCAGGTTAATTCCATAAATTTACAATGAGTATGGAAATTGTTATCATCGGGTTAGGAAAGAAAGATGGTTAGTTTTGTATGTTGTAGAAGATTAAGATTTAGTTATTTAGTATGTTTGAGGCTAAAGTGACTCGCTTGAATAAATGTATTTGGAGAATTATTATTTTATATTTGATAAACGATTGTTATAAGTTATATTTTGTAAGTTGTAGTTGGTTTTAGAGTCTTAACGTATTTTTAATTGGTAAAAACACGTGACAGGTTGTAGTGCCTTTCGGTTTTGGAGCGTTACAAATAACCACATTTATTTGCCTTTAATTTAATATTTTATCTATCTATATCTATATTGACACTAGGAATATTGAACTCAATACCTTTTGAAATATATTTTTATTGTCATTATTCAATTACTTACTCTAAGAATAATAAGAACTATTTTTTTTTTCTTTACAAGGTTAATTAAAATTTTCAGGTAAATTTCCTCTTCCCACCTATAACATTAATGAAGCAATCAACCAATTAGTATTATTGTTAACTAGTAGATGACGCATTCGCAATACGTGTGTAATAAAAAAATAAACTATTTAATAATATTTATTGTGAAAAATAAAAAAGTATTAAATAAAGTTAATAATAATATTTCAAAAATTGATTCTATGTTGGATGGAGAATGAAAAGGGAAAAAACTTCATTTAAGCTTTTATAATTATTTATAAAAGAAGCTTTTATATCATTTTAGCTTATGATTTCTTATTATTAAACTAAAAGACTGGAGTCATTTAGTGTCTTTTCGTAGTTCCATAAAATATCTTAAAGACACATTGAAAACAACCATTAAAACATATGACAGTAAAATTTAACTTAACGAAATTTAAGGTAAATTACTAATTTCACCCATTTTCCCTCCTTCCTTTTAATTTCTCTCTCTTACTCTTAATAACATCCTTAATGGTCTTTCTATATTTAATTCCTCTTTGCTACTCTCAATGACATTTATTATTCTTAATTTTGCAACTTAAATGTAGCCATTTTTTTTTTGTTTCTCTCCTTATTTTCAAAATAATATTTAAACTTCCATTTAGTTTTAGATTTCTTTTTTGAAGTATCATGAATATTTCTTTCTATTTTATATTAAAATTAAAATATAACAAAAAAAGAGTGGCATTTCGTGTCTTTTCCTATTTTCTTAAATTGCCTTTTTATAATATTAATGTTATTTCATATTATTTATCATTTGTAATTTTAAAATATGTTATTTAAGTAAGGTTATAAAAGTTAACCATACGAAGTAACTTATTTTGAAAATGGTTACTTTTATATGTAACATGATTTATATTTATCACAATCGGTGTTATATTTACATTTTCATGATTATTATTGATTAAAATAATAACTACGTTTATTTGCATCTAATTTAGTATTTTATCTATCTATATTTATATTGACACTAGACATATTGAACTCAACACCTTTCAAAATATATTTTTACTTGCATTATTTAATCACTTCCCCCTAAAATAATGAGAATTTTTTTTTCCACAAAGTTAATTAAGGTTTCTAAGTAAATTTTCTCGTATTACTTATAACGTCGTATGATTACTATTATTATCAATATAATAAGAAATCACAAGATAAAATGTTCTAAAAGCTTGTCTTGTGAATAATTATAAAAACTCAAATGAAGTTTTTTTTTTCTTTTTATTCTTTATCTAACATAAGAGTTAATCTTTGAAATATTATCATTAGTTTTATTTTATTTGCTAATTTTTTATAATAAATATTATTATATAATTTGTTTTTTCACTACACATGTATTGTAGGTTTGTCATCTCCTAATATCTTTTATTAAGTTAAATCTTCTTCTTTGATTATATTATGTCAATAAGGTTTTATTCAAGTCTATATCTTTCAATATATAATTTTAAAATAATTTTTCAATTTTTTTTTAATAGTTTTCAAGTTTTGATAGGTTAAGAAAATTATATATATGCATATTTTGATTGTATATATTTGTAATAGACTATGGCTAAAATTTATAAAAAGTTGCTTATAGATAATTATAAAGCATCTTCTTTTTTTTTTTTTACATCTCATTAGTTTTATGCTTAATATTTTCATTTTTGGTAATAGATAATATTTAGTCTAAATTTTTTTTTTTATTTTTAGAGCAAAACTTCCCATAAACCCGACCTGAAACGTAAACCTATAAAAGCATATTTATTATTCTACTCCCCATTCTTAAACCCGACCCGTATCCCGAACCCTATAAAGGCGCGACCCATTTCGATCCATCAGCGGATCCTCCCTCCTCCCTTCCCCGTTCATTTTCAAAAGTTTGAAGAATTCCGTCGGTTAACGATGGCAGGTCGGTTCGGGTTTCAATCATCCGTACCGGCGACGATGCTGACTGTCACCAACACTCCGGCGGCAGATCTCGCTCTCACGAACTTTGCTTACTGCTGTCCTTCCGATCTACACAACTTCGCTGTCCCCGGCACCAAGCTATTCCTCGCTTCTGTCGCTGATAGCTTTGTTCTCTCGCTCTCATATCCTTTTCTCATTGCTCGCAACACTTAAAAATTTTTGTCAATTTCTTCATTTTTAGCAACTTCTCAGTGTTTGATTATACTAATAGGTCAATATTCATTATCGATCACGTGATATCCGATCTGGTTATCCAAATTACCGATTAAATGCATCTTTGAGTTGTTCATTACTAACCTAATTGCTGTGATCAGAAAGAAAAAAGTTAGGGAATGCGAAATTATGAAGTGTAATGTGATTATTAAGTAATTAGAGAATGAGAGGGAGGGACAGGGAGTTCTAAAATCTGTTTTTGTCGATTATGAATGTCCATTTTTCGGTGTTCGGTTAGAATCAATTGTCTGTTAAGTAGTCGATTGATTTCTTTGTGAATCGAAGCTAATGCTTGTCTTACCAGGGTGATCGCGTGAATCATTAGACTTTTATTAGCACATGTCATGTATATTACATCTCCAGGTAAAGTTAAATAGGATAGTGAATCGCGACTGACGTGGTTGAACTTGGAAAACTAGTGCATCTATGGTATTTGGAAGTTGCTTCATGATCAATGGACCAGTAAGAGAAGTTTCATAGTTGCTTTTTCGTTGTTTGTGCAATGGTTCATAAGCATTTTAGATTTTAGCTGCTGAATGATTTAGTTTAAATCCCTAAAAGTGGGATAAGTACTAGGAGCAGATATATGTTAGTATGCAATTACGTATTGAGAGGACTTGTTAAAAGAGTTGCATGGAGCTTGACTTCTTTCATCCACATGTTTTTTTTTTCCCCCTCTTTTCCCAATAATGTTTGATGGATAATGATATCGGTCTTGGTTTGAGACACAATTATCAAATTCAAGCTGATATATATCTCGCATGACATCTATAATTGTTGAGCACAAATTGTGCACTTGTGGCAGTTCTTTGATGCATTAGAAAGAGGATTTCTGGTATAGAAGGAAAAAAAAAAAAAAGTTCTAGAAAAGGAATAGTAAATTAAATTTTACGAAATCTTTGCCCAAAAAAAAGTGGTTTTTAGTAATTCTTCATGCAAGCACCCAATGGATGGACATTGAGAAGTCTCTGCGATTTGCACCCTTAAGTTGAAATGCGTATGTCTAGCTGTTATTAGTGAATACTGATCAATAAGTGAAAAGTACTGAGAGGTGCTGTGGAAGACTTGCTTGTGCAATGATAGAGGGAATAGCTGGCTTGTAGCTTTTTAATGTTCTTGCCTTGTTTGCTTTTGTTTGTCCTTAATCACAAGAAACTCCTCATGATGCCATTCGCCCTGGCCATATAGCCCTAAATGCAATCCAACGAAGGCATGCACGAGTTTCTACTGGTGACATGGTTTCTGCTAGTCGGTTAGTGAATGACATTTTAGACTTGTTTGTATATATACTTGTAAATTAATTTATCATTTATAGATATCTTTCTTATGATAGATTCATTCCACCTGATGATTTCAACTTGGCATTGCTCTCACTTGAGTTGGAATTTGTCAAGAGAGGAACTAAAAGCGAGCAGGTATGCCGATAGTACATTCATGTTGGTATTATTTGGATTTCTTTGTTGTACAATCTCAATGATCTCATAATTTTCCAGCTTGATGCAGTTCTACTGGCTAACCAACTTAGAAAGAAATTCAATAACCAGGTATGCTTGTATTTTAGGTTTTACAAACATGCTCTTGCTTTTGTTAGACTGTATCTGTTGTAACTAAATTAAGTGATGAAAAATATGGAGTAGCTCCCTTTGAACACGTGTACACATGCAAGAAGAGAAGAACTTAATGTGAAATGTGTGTGTATTGAGGTTTTGTTGTGTTTTGTGCAGTATTTATGTGTACTGATTTTGTGTTTAAGTTGTGTCTACTATGTTCAGTGTGTATGTGTGCTATGTTATTGGTCAGTATGCTGTTGGTTTGAGTGTCATGTTGTCAGTTATTGTTGTCACATAGATAGGTGTAATTATGGGGCAATAAGAGAAGTTATTTACAGTTATTTGTAAGAATAAGATTATAAGTGTGGAAATGAGCAATTACATACAACCGCTCCTTGTATCAGCATGTAAGGCGGAAAAAGAAACGATACAAGTCCTGTTTCCAGAAAATTTCAGATTCGTTTCTAAAAGAGATCTGGGGTTATCCTTTTAAGTGAGCCCTAAATAAAGATTGTAGGGTTATTTGTTAATTGAGCCCTTTCTTAGAGATTGTAAAGTTCTCTCAAATGTTTCCTAAACCAAGTTTTAGACAATTATGTAAGAATTTGTAATCAGAGCCAGAACATGTGGGAGACCTTTGCTATACATAGCAACAACTTGAAGGATCTCTGGCAATGTATTAAGAAGATCATGCACGTGATGGGGCAAAATGTATATGTTTAAAGAAAATTTTGGATGCCAATATGATTTTTGTCAGCGCTATCCATTGTTTGTGTGACATCATGTATGTTGTCATAGCGGGCAATAATTTTATAACTAAATTAAGTGATGGAAAATATGTAGTAGCTCCTTTCTAACATGTGTACACATGCAAGAAGAAAAGAACTTAATTTGAAAAGTGTGTTTATTGAGGTTGTGTCATGTTTGTGCAGTACGTATGCGCTCTGATGTTGTGTGGTATTGTAAAGTTTTATATTTTATGAGTGCATTGCAAAGTGCTATTGGTTTTAGTGTCATGTGGTCAGTTATTGTTGTAATAGAGATACGCAGTTATTGGGAGATGATGGAAGTTATTTGTTGTTATCATATGCATAGAATACAGTAAAAGTAGGGAAACAAGCTATTACATTTGACTGCTTCTTGTATCAGCATATCTGCAGAAATGAAGCCATGCCTGTTGACTGTGATGAGTAATCCTATTCAGGAGAACTTGATAAAGTTAACTATGAAGCAGTTATTCAATAATTTCTGTGTTGTTTGGCAGTGCATTTTTGGTTTTCTTCCCTTTTTTTTACTGGAAAACTGAAAAGGAAAAATGGATAGTCTTTTTAGTGAAAAGTGAATCCTTCTAAATGATGCAATCTCGATAAGATTGTCTTTGTTACTCTTTCTATTTTTGTAAAATTTGCACTTAAATGGTTAGGTAGGGTCTTGTAACATAGAACCACATGCACAAATGCACGCAAGCACACACACAAAAAAAAAGATGATGACAGTTAGCTCTCCTTGTCTCACATGAGCAGCAGTCAACTTCAATCTTCTTTGTCCAAGGGTGAAGAGAATGTAGACCGTAAATCCTAAGCATGCAGACTAACGTTATGCAGGTCATGACGGTAGGGCAAAGAGTCTCATTTGAGTACCATGGGAACAACTATATTTTCACAGTGACTCAAGCTGCTGTAGAGGGACAAGAAAAATCAAAGAATGCTCCTGAAAGAGGAATGATCTCTGCTGACACATATATTGTTTTTGAGGCATCAAGTGCAAGTGGGATAAAGGTCTTTCCTCCCTTTCTCTCTTCAGTTATCCAAAAATGCTACTCTGACAAAACCAGAATTCACTTAAAACATCTTTTAGTCATTGAGTTCAGTCAACTTGTTACTCTTATACTCTTCAGATTGTTAATCAGCGTGAAGCTGCAAGTAGCAACATCTTTAGACATAAAGAGTTCAACCTTGAGTCCCTTGGTATAGGTGGCTTGAGTGCTGAGTTTGCTGATATATTTCGAAGAGCTTTTGCTTCTCGTGTTTTTCCTCCTCATGTGACAAGCAAGTAAATATTGTTTTGAGTATTTTGATATTATGAATTAAGTCATATTTTACTTTTTGAGCTCTGACTGGAAAGCATTTGCCTTTCCAGATTGGGGATTAAGCACGTAAAGGGAATGCTACTATATGGCCCACCTGGTACTGGCAAGACACTAATGGCTCGTCAAATAGGGAAAATGCTGAATGGAAAGGAACCAAAGGTTTGAATCTCATGATATAGTTGATAATTTTCCATCAGAATGGAATAATATGCATCTTATGGTTGTTGGCTCTGCATATGTGCTTATGTCCTTTGTTATTAACCTTTTTTTTTGTGGTATTTGAGTTATGTATCACTGTTGCCTTTAATTTTTGGAATTTCAAGCCAAATAACATGAATCAACTTTTTCCCCTTGCATTTGCTCGACATGTTATGTCTATTTTGAGAACAAGCACAACTATCTCATGCCTCTTGGGAGAGATTGTGATGTGTATACTTTACACGTGACATGTCTTGCCTCCTGCTAATGTTTGGTAATGTATCTTCTAAACGATAAGGAAGCTAGTGGATTTGTATGGAAAAATGCCTGATTGCTTTACAATGGTTTTCTACCTGATCACAAAGTCACAGGCTTCAGTCTAAATGGAAAAGTCTCTTGTTACCCCTTCATGTGGCATGTTTTTGTATTACAGTAAGGCTTGCACTGTTGAATCGGTTCTTATGCTTTTTCTTTCTTTTGCTGAACCTTGATAGATTGTTAATGGACCTGAAGTGTTAAGCAAATTTGTTGGTGAAACTGAGAAGAATGTCAGGGATTTGTTTGCTGATGCAGAAAATGATCAAAGGGCTCATGGTGGGAGACATTCTTGACAACTTTCTTTATCGATTTGTTGTTATTTCTTTTTTACCCCCCTAGTGTCATGACATTTTTTTTTTTTTTGTTCTTTTCTTCTTAGGGGATCAAAGCGAGCTGCATGTCATAATTTTTGATGAAATTGATGCCATCTGTAAGGTATGAGATTCATCAAGTCAATTTTAACATTATTTACTTCTTTTGATGTTTATTTGGTTTGAGAAAGTTATTGCTTTATATTCATGATGATGACCCCCTCTACAAATGAGTGTAATATGTAAATAACAACTATATCAATGAGTGTAGTTGTGCTCAATTTTCTCATTTAGAACACTAAACATGGAGACATATTTTAGGAGATTAGCTTAGTGTCAACTTCAATTGTTTAGTGTTGCACCTTAAGAAGTGAAGGTATAAGAAAAAAAATCTGCATTGGAGCAACACACACGTTAAGAAGAAAAATCTATGGATTTGCATAACATGGTTATTTCTTGTGATTAAGTAGTCTAAGTATAATTGCTGTCCAACTAAAATATAAGATATCTATTGTTTCCTTGGAATTAAATTGGTCTAGATTACCACTGTATGGTCAAAGAGGAGAAAAAATAGAAATTTACATTTCATTGAGTTCTGGTGCATGGTGATGGTAATAAATATCACTGCCCCCACCTTTGTGTGACTTTTAGTGAATCATCTATTATGCTCATTGCTTGTGGATCTTTTCCTCTCATTTTTATCTGAAAATGCTAAGCGAGAAGAGTGTCAGCTTGAATTACAAATCAGCAACTACAGAGGGATTCTGGATTTGCAGTAGAAATTTTACTTAATGCATCTCCTTGTTGAACTTGTATTCTATTTTTCTTCTGAAGAAATAAATATTTGGCTCATCTAGTTTGGTGTTCAAGTTCTTTGATGATGTGTGCCTGACATCATTGCAAAGATATCTGCACAATCATGTGTGCTTCCAATTGGAAAACAAAATACATGGTGCATTTATACACTGGGAGTTTGTATGCATGTTACAACAAGGTAAAAAGAATCACGTGCACTTTGTAACCCGTGATTTCATTGCCTCCTAATTTGGGCACAAGCAGCAGTATCTAGTGAACAAGCACTTTGCAAATTAATATTATCAATTAGAATCATTATGGTATCTTGTTGCACTCATGAAATTTGATTTTGCAGTCAAGAGGATCAACAAGAGATGGTACAGGAGTTCATGATAGTATTGTGAATCAACTACTTACTAAGGTTGGTAGAGATTAATGGCCTTAATAAGATTTCTGTACCGTAGTTGAATGGGCTTTGATCTGTGTTTCCCTTAATAATTTTGTTGCAAAACTGCTTAATGGGCATCTGCTGTCTTTTCAGATAGATGGCGTGGAGTCTCTGAACAATGTGTTGCTCATTGGAATGACCAACAGAAAAGATTTGCTTGATGAAGCCCTTCTGAGGTGTCTCTCTTTTCCACCTTATGCATTATCAACTTATTCTTTCTACTGCCCTCAATCAGTGGATGTAATCCTGCTTTCTCATGAAATATCATGATTGTTTTTTCAAATTCCTTTTTGGATACATTAAAATCTGAGCTAAATATGTTGGTTTTGTTATTTTCAAGGCATATTTCAAATGCACTTCTTCAACAAATGCAAATATGATTAAGTGTCTATTTTTGGTTTATAGACCAGGACGATTGGAGGTACAAGTCGAGATAAGCCTTCCTGATGAAAATGGACGTCTGCAGATATTTAAGATTCATACAAACAAAATGAAAGAGAACTCTTTTCTTTCTCCTGATGTGAGCCTTGAGGAACTTGGTATGTTCTTTGTAGCATACGTATGGTAGACCAAACCCCTGTCCTCCTTTTCTTCCTTCCTTCTTCTTCTTCTTCTTATTTATTTGTTTTTTAAACATCTGCATGATTGGTGTGATGATTCTTTGTGTAAACGATCTGCATGCTAGTGGGTTGTCCTAAGTTATTTTACGTTTGTGATTTTCTTAAGGGGGAAGGTTTTGGTGCAACTTCTTTACCAAAACAAGGAAAAAAAAAGTTCTGTTGTAACTTTTGAATTTGCCAAATTAACCACTTCCCCTAAAAGAGGAGTTATTGCATTGGGGTAGTTGCAATAACTTCTTCATAATTTGAATTTTGGGAAAATAATAATCAAAGTTCTTACCCCCCAACCACCACACAGATCTAATTCAATAAATATTTATGTTTTAATTGTATGATTTTTTTCTGTACATTTTAGGCACCCATGGTTGCATTTTGTCTAGTATACATGTAGGTCTTACCAGTCCATGTTTAAGTATTGCAATCATAATGGCCAGAAATCTTTTTCTGCATTTCACGGTAGTCATTCTAAAATTAATTTCCCTTTTTTTGACGAGAAGCTGCTCGTACGAAAAACTACAGCGGAGCAGAAATCGAGGGTGTTGTCAAAAGTGCGGTATCATTTGCCCTTAATAGGCAACTAAGTCTTGATGACCTCACTAAGCCTGTAGATGAAGAGAGTATTAGAGTCACTATGGAGGATTTCCTCAACGCCCTGCATGAGATTCCTCCAGCATTTGGAGCCTCTACTGATGACTTGGAAAGATGCAGGTAAGATTTCATGATGCAACATAAACAATTCCATGTCTTTTGATCTTACTCAGCTTCCCCTTATACCTGCTGTAGTCTTTAATGCTTCAGTATTAGCAATTGTAGACTTTTGCAACTATAGAAAATGGTAGAAGGACAATCTGTTGATTACATATATGGCTGATTGGAGGATGATTTGAGTGTTATTCAATTCTCTCCCCAGACATGTGGGAAAAAAAGATTGAATATATCTTAAAAGTGCATAGAGTGAATATCTCTTGACGCTTCATGTTATATATACAATGGCAAAACTTGAATCTGTCATAGTTAAGTTTTTTTGATCTTATGTCCCTCTTTTAGAAACAAGGAAAATTCACAATAGGTAACACTTTTATACCCAGAGCACTGTATCTTCTATTCGATATTTTTCTCCTCCTAGTGTTGGTGGTTTAGTTGAAGTCTTATTGAATGAGTGTGGTGATTGTTTCATGTATTAGCTGAAATAGAAGTAAATCTAGTTTTTCCACTAGGAAGCTATGCATACTGGTGCTTAATTATGTTCTCAACATCATATGTAGGTTACGTGGTATGGTGGATTGTGGTGATCGACATAAACACATTTATCAAAGAGCTATGCTACTCGTTGAGCAAGTAAAAGTAAGCGAAGGAAGTCCTCTTATGACTTGCCTTTTAGAGGGTCCAACTGGCAGGTATGTTGGCCTCCTAACATTTAAAGCTCCTAGCTTAATTCAACAGGATGGCTGTTGACATGCCTTTCTGAACAGTGGCAAAACAGCAATGGCTGCAACAGTTGGTATTGACAGTGATTTCCCATACGTGAAAATTGTAAGTTTTTTATACACTAGTTCATTCCAATTTCCTTCTGAGATCTTTAGAAGCTCTTTACGTCATGTCCTTTATTGCTAATTTGTCCATGCGATTTCTTGATTGGTAGATTTCAGCTGAGTCCATGATTGGTTTGCATGAGAGCACCAAGTGCGCACAGATAATCAAGGTTTTGAACGATTATAGGCCTTATAACCTTAGCCGTCATTGTAGCATTGCGTGAACTTCAAATTCTTCCTGTAGGTATTGTTCTTTTAATGTTCAATTGTTCTTTTGTAGGTCTTTGAGGATGCGTATAAATCACCGCTGAGCATCATTGTCCTAGATGACATTGAGAGGTAATACAACCTCAACATCTATATGTGCATTTACATGGCATTAATTGCTAGGCTTTGCCTCTTTTATAGTATTTGGATTTTGATATTTTTTTTTTTTTACAGGTTACTGGAGTATGTTGCTATTGGACCTCGCTTTTCAAATTTGATTTCTCAGACACTGTTGGTCCTCCTTAAACGAGTTCCTCCAAAGGTATCCAATCTGCCATCTTCACTTCGTTGGCTAAAGTTATTATCAGTGATTTCAAGTGCAGCTCTTGCATGTTTGGAAAATTCCAGTAATGGAATGTTGCCTCCTGCTTAGCTTTCCAACCCTGAACCTATCATTGCAGTTGTGGAAACAATTATCTCGTTAATAATCATTTGTTCTTTTAGCGCCTCAAAATTTCATGTCTGAATTACCTCAAAAAAGAAATTTCATGTCTGTCATCCCTATATATTTGTTACCACCGGAGTAGATTATGGCTGTAAGCTTTTTCCTTTTACTCAAATACTTAAGTGGTTTCGGTTTGATACCTTCTGGGTGAAGAAAGGTTCAGATTTGGGTGCTGAAAAATTTTATGATGATCAGGACCTCTAACATATTTGGATGGAATATGAAGTTTCCTAGTTTGGTTCTACGTAGTTTCCATTTTCTGGCTATAGCTTTATACTACTTACATCTGTCAAGGTCCATGGCCCCGTTGGTGTTAAATGATATTAGATGTTTATTACTTGGTGGCTGTAGCTATCACAAAAACTTGGCACATTTGCCTTCCTGGATAGAGCTGCACAGTAATAGTTCTACAGTTATAATGACCATGAATTGGAAGGAGTCAACTGGTACCTTACTTTGAGAGAGCAACATGGAAACAAAATAAATTAACAGACGTGGTCTTTTGGCATTCTAGGAGGACACATTAGTAGCATATGCTTTGTGTATCATGGTTACCTCTTCTAAAATATATATATATATTCTGAGAAAGACGGTTCCTGGACAAGTGGTGCGGTTACAAAGTGATTCCTTTTTCTTGATGTTATTGCTGGAGATGTTTTTGATGTGTAGGATCTATATCCGAGTGATGGATATGGGAACTTACCTATTCTTGGATGTCTAATGTATAAGGGGACTTGCAGTTTTTTTGTTTCAACGGTCATTATTATTGTTTATGTAAACTTATTTATTTGTTTATATCTTTCAGGGGAAGAAGCTTTTGGTGATGGGAACAACAAGTGAAATGAGCTTCTTAGATTCAGTTGGCATTTGTGATGCTTTCTCAGTCACTTACCACGTACCAACATTGAAAACTGATGATTCAAAAAAGGTAAGCTGTTGCTTATGCCTTTGTGCTGGTCCTCTATCCCCATCTTTTGCCCTATTGATAGGCCGTTTCATTTTTCATATGACAAATGGATTGAGGAGAAAAACTCAATTGTTTTCATAATTTTTATTTTTTAAAAAATCTATTGCTTGTGTTATTTGGAAACTTTGGTGTTTATATACCTGAGTTATATTGTTGCACTGCTTCAAGATGCTTTTACTAGAAATTAAATTCTTAGTTGTAAACTCTTTTTAGAAATATTTGCAGTATCATGCTGCTTCTAATTGTATCTTTTACTATAATAGGAATGAGTTGGTAAGATATATGGTTTTCTCAGATAAATCAGTTCTACTGTGTATAAGCACACATTCATTTGCCAAGAGTAGATACATTTAAGAATTGCTTTGATCTATATCCCTCCCCTGCCCTTTTGTTAATGCGGTGAATGATGTGAAGTTTCATAGCAGTATAAGGGTTAATTCCTGGTTATGGATGTTTGGCTCGCTTTTATAATCTAGTTTTGTTTTGTCTCTCTTGTAATTTTTGTTGTGATGGGAGGTTGCTTCCGTCATATTTTATTACGCAAGCACATTTAGTTGTGAAAGAAAAATGATTTCGCAATAACTTTCTGTGATTGATTTTTTTTTTTTTTTTAAATCCCTTCTATTAATTCTGTTTTCCCTTCTCTTAGGTGCTGCGACAGCTGAATGTTTTTGCCGAGGAAGACATTGATGTTGCTGCGGAGGCCTTGAACGATGTAAGATAGAATATTTTATGTCTGTTAGTTTGCTGATTTTCTTTAGATGTGTTTACTTGACCCTATCATGTAAGTTGAGATAGTTCCGCTTCGTGACTTGGCATATGATCTTTGCAAGGCGAGAGTAAAACATTTAGTTGCTTGATTTTTGGTCGTTAGCAGCTAAGCTAGGTTATTCACATATGATGTCAGGCCTCTTTACATCAGCTCGGTCTAATCTTACCTCTTGTTTGGATTTAATGTTGTCTTTTCAGATGCCTATCAAAAAGCTCTACATGGTGGTTGAAATGGCAGCTCAGGGTAAACAAGGTGGAGCCTCTGAGGCAATATTTTCAGGGAAAGAGAGGATAGATATCACCCATTTCTATGACTGCCTTCAAGATATGGTTCGATTCTGATTTGTATCATCCAATGCGGAGAGAGGACTCTATGAAAAATCAACGTTGCTAATTAAACTTTCATTTTTTTTTTTTTCCTTCCGGTTCATTCCCTTTTTAGGTTCATGCCATTTTTCCCCCTCACTTGATGTTGTTAATGTAAATTTTGAGTTTTATGAGACATTGATACAATTCCTTGGTCTATTTGTTCCGGAGTTTTTTTTTTTTATAGCTTATGGAAGATTTGCACACGAGTCACGTGGAGCCAGCTGGCCTATTTGATGTTATTTGCAATAGGAGTCATGATATTTTGTGAGACTTGTCAACAATTAGTATCTAGGTTTTACTATTATCAGTTGTTATTACATATTTGTCCCCTGGGTTATTAGGGGATTATATAAATACTTTGTTATGAGAGTGTTTTTAATTGTTAGAGTGAGTTTTCTAGCATTGAATTAAAACCTTCTTTGTTGAGAGTATGTTCCGTACAAACCCTTATTGAAACTTTTTAATTTTGCATGATATTGATTGACTAGTTTCATCCGTTTGCTTAATTGGTTATGCCTAATATCAACTGACTAAATAGAAAACCTTTTGATTTGGTTGATTATTCAGTCAATTAAATCAAAATTTCATTTTAATATTGCTTATATTGCGTAATATTCATAAATTTAAATTGTTTATATCCCTTTTTAATTCATTATTTTTAAATATAAAAATCCATAAAAAAACTAATTTTTATTTTATAGTTTTCATGTATTTAAACTCAGATACAATCTCAATGTTGTATCAAACATGATGCGATTTGATTGAAAACTTGACTAGAAAGATAAAACGTGAAATTAATATGGCATAGGACATAAAAGACGTGGTTATTTTAGAAATCAATAAGGCTCTGATTTGCAGTTTCCATTAAATGCTACGTAACGAATTCGAAAATTTCAATATGAGTCGTGAATCCTAAGACTTCCATACAAGAATCTAATTGTGGATAACCTAGCTCTTGCCTTTCCCAATAGACCTTTCGATAATTTTAGCTGCAGTATTATATCATCTAAGTTAAGAAGGACTAATCAAGAATGTAATCTATGAAAGAACGGTCAGTAAGATCCAAACCTTATAATCTTCGAGCTCTAGGTGTAGGTCCTCTCAATCTCCTGGAATGGTATGATGGGTATTATTTAAAAGCCTTCATCGTAGTGAAACGGATCTGAAAAACTCCCTTAACATTCAAGTGGAAAGGATGGCTACAAAGAGTGAAAACACTGAAGCAAGACAAAAATGGTATTTATATAGAGTGTGGAAGGGAGTAGGAGGTTTTCCTGAATCGACAAAGGAAGATAAGCGTGAGTATGAAAGTGAAAGCATTTCAAGTTATGACTTTCTTACATCAAGACGCGAAGAATAGAGTCATAGCTCTGAGGAATCATCCTGTTCTTCACCTCATTCTTCATGTTGGGGTATGGAGAATGTTGAGGCATCATGTGTTGGAAAAGCTCGGTATAAATTGGGGGTTTCCTTCTAAATTGCATGTTGGACATAGAGACGTGTGATTTGCAAATCGCATGATGTAGATGCAAAATTTTAAAAAACAATGATAACGTTCGTTTTTTCTTTATTTTTATGGAAAAAAGATTCAATAGGTATTATATATCACGTATTATATATACATAATATATAAATACTAATAAAATAGTAACATTTATGATGTAAATCACATGTCAATATCTTATTAGCTCCATTTATCATCTCTGAGACCTTTTACTTGAGTTTAGATGGTTCCCCTACTATATTTCCGTTAGCAATTGTAGGTTTTTTTTTTTTTCTTTTTTGGGACCAATGCAATTGTGTAGTTGATGCTCATGCGGGACTTTCACGTTTTGAGCAGCTGATTTAACTTGCTCGGCAGCCTTCTACATTGAGTTTGGTCTTCGCCCCTTGGCCCGACATTCAGGCGGGCACTTAGATTCGATGTGCACATCATCCTTCTTCTCAAAATGAGTGATAAAATGAGTGGCGGACAAGCTTCTCTTCCTTTTCTTCCTCTTAACCAAAGGCTTATGGCCCTTTCTCAACTCTTCATTAACCATTGGCAACAACATAAAGGTTCTTGCCGTACTTTTGGAAAGAATATTATAAATAATATGCCAATCAAACTCCCAGGACCTCCTAAGGATCAGATGAGCAGCATCTATAAAAATAGCATCAAAAGACTACTTCGTCTGTATATTTTCCAATGGTGAATGGGATCTTGACTTGCTTATGCACATACACCATGCCTTGGTCGTTAAACCAACGCGGCCTGTATGGTTTAGGGTGTGGAGTGGCAGCGAGTCCCATCTTCTCCATGAATAAGTCAAAAGCAATGGTAGCACACTGGGTTCAGAACATATTTTCTAGTTGCCTTGGGTCTTCTTCCTGATGCGTGCTCAAGAATCTTCGCACGACCATTGACAAAAAATCTCCCAATTCCGGTTTGATATGAATAGTTTCTCCACTCCCCCGGAAGTCTCATTCTTCCTCTCTTCTCATTCACCTTTGATCACGGCGTCTTGCGTACTTCCTTTCACTACCACTTCATGCTTGATAGGGCACTAAGCGATGTGATTGATAGGTGTGAGGATACGGGGTGCAAAGGGTCACTCACGTGCTCTAAGTGAGGTGGTGCTACATGTGAAGGAGGATCAAGTGAGGTAGAAAAAGAAAGAGAAGTAAACGGTCTTAAATAAGGCTTTAATACTTATGGTAATAAACCAAGGAGACAAAAGATATTAAAGTTCATATTGATCTCATCCATAAGATTGTAATGTTGATTGATACTCAATATTAATCATTTTCTTCCATCGGATTTTAAATAAGTTTCATTTATGGGTTTAAGTATAATAAGACGTTATTTTTAATATGAATCAATATTAAGAAAGATTGGATTGAAATGATCAATCCAATAAATCCTACTTTAAATCTATCATGCCAAAATCTCCTCGATTATCCTGAGTACATGGACTTGACTTTTTGAATCTTATCATTTTAGTTTAAAGATCAAATCCAAACAATTAATAAGTTGGAAGTCTAAACTTGAATTCAACCATTTGCATAATCATATCATAGACACTTAAGGTACTTAATATCCCTATACTTCTTACTCAACATTTTACAATAAACCCAAACTTTGACTTTTTATTTATTTATTTTGGCCAAAATGTAAATTTTGGCTATGTGCTTGCTACTTTACAATGGTTTGTAAAGAAGCAAGCACATGGGAATGTATCTTCAGTCACATTTAAATTTGAATAATTAGAATTTCTAATATTGTAAAATAACACAAACCAATTTAACTAGAAATATGATTATAAATATAAAGTACAAAATTAATATATCATTTATATGAAAAAAACTACGCAAATAAACACGATTGTAATGTAAACTAATGATTTGTGATTTCCACAAAATTATATGTCATGTAATAAAACATGGAATTTCATTCTTCAATATAAATTGCCATGCTACAATTGCAGATGGGAGTCTAACGGTGGACTTCCTGTTTTTACTTTGTTTTGATAAACGGTTTTAAGAATTTAAATTGTACTTTTATATTATCCAGCTAAAAAGGGCTACCGAGCATATATTCTATGGAAAGGAAGGGTTTTTTTTCTTTTTGTTTTTTTTTTTATTTAATGATTCGAATCTACTCAGTCATTTGTCTTATTTTTGACAAAATGGTACTTTTTGTCATCAGCTCCTATCTCTTCAGTCAACCAATTGGACCCTAAAAACTTCTCCTTGCCACAAATTATTGACATGATAGACTTTCTTAAGACAAATTGTAAAAAATTTCAGCAACTACGTAAATCTTATTGAATAAATCAAACATCCTTATCCCGTAAGTGATGACCACAAACTCATTAGTCTTAGAATTATTCAGAAAGTGCATGCATGTCACCTTATTTACCATTCAATACCGTCTTATTTTATTTCTTTATTCATTTTGACACACTATCAAAGGGAAAAGGAAAAAATAAAAAATCCCAAAAATTCCGTTTTTGAAAAAATATTCTTAAAAATATGATATCTAAAATTGTCTCTTGAAAAAACGATTTTAAAATGGATTGCAATCCTCTCTTCAAGAGCCAATTTCAGTTTAATTTAAGATGAAATTTTAAAATGAATTGCAATTACTTTTGAAGAGGCAATTTTAGGTATTATATTTCTAGAAATATTTTTTTAGAACCTGTATTTATATAATTTTTTATTGCTTTTGCATTTTTTTTCCTTTTCCCCACTATCAAAATTCTTTTTCAAATTAATATGATTAGCATTAACATATACATTAAACTTATACTTCATATAATATGATATTGAGCAATAATTGTTTAATCCAACAATTGCAAATAGTAAAACTTATACTATTTTATAGGGTCTTTAAATCATCACTAGAGAGCTATACACTTGCGATAACTGTGCTAAAAGTAAGTACAATAAAGTTTTCTAATATAAAATAAAACCTATTACAGAGATTCATGTGATAAAAAAATATAATAATATTAGCATTTCAAGGTAATGAGCAAAGAAATTAGGAGAGCGAAAGTTTTGTGGGGACATGGTTCATGAGAGAACAGTGGATGATTTTACATTAACTTTAGCAAGAACTCTAGAAGATTTGGTTAAGATTAAAAATGTCATTAGACAAGTAATGTTGCACAATAAGATTAAGAGGAGGATTTAATTAAATGGTTAATTAAGTGGAGAGTCTTAATGGCAAAGCAATGCAAAAAGTTTAAAAGAAAATTTTTATATTTCAGTTAAAATTTCATAAATTAATAACTTTTCTAAAGTAATATATTTCCGTTCTCAGCTTGGCCCGGTTTACAAATTTAGTAATTTTGATAAACCAATAAGATAATAATTTTTAAGAAGACCTTTATATAAATCTATAATTTCGTCAATATCATAAATTAATAATTTTCTAAAATGGACAAACATAACTAGGACAAATTAGTAAATATAAATCTATTGTTTTTTTTTTTTTGCTTGAAATATTCTTGTCACATTCAAAAACTCCAATGATGTGATCTCGAATTGCAACAAAAAAACTATAAAGAGTTGTTTTCACTATGATTGCTTCTTTTTGCCATAAACTACAATATAACCATTTATATAATTATTTTCATAAATATATATACAATAATTTCTTTAAAATTAATTCACGAAATATGATACATATATATATATATATATTAGTGATATGTAATGATTTTTTATATAATTAAATTTATATTTGCTAAATCTAAAAAGTACTATTTAAATTAATAAATTATTAATTTATTGATTAATTGACACTCCTGTAAGTAAATAAAATTTCATGATATCAACATTATTAATTTATAGAGGTTTTACTGTATATCAACTAAAGAGAGGCTTAGAAAAATCATGCTAAAAAATACTTAAAAATACTTAACAAGTGAAAAATCTCTATAAATAAGAGACTCGGAAACAAGAATCATCTATAAGGGCTGCAAAAATCACAAAATGGCAAGCCAAGTAACATTATCAAGATTTTTTTGCCCTAATCTCGATTGAGGAATCAGGATCATGTATAAGCGAAATGAGTTGAATTTCAAATTTTTCAGCATATGCAAACAATGTAACCTTGCTTGTTTTATGGAAAACAGTTGGATGGTCTTAAAACACCCAACTCCAGCAACTGTCTCTATTATAGATTTGATAGGTAGGAGAATAGTATCGTATGTAAATCTCTTTTTTTTTTTTTATATATCTAGATAATTTTTAATCACGATCTATATTGGAGTTGGGCCACCTAACTTTTATTTCTAAAATTTTGTTATGGTTAATATTAGTGTCTAAGTTACGTTACTACCCAACTATTAAGCTCAAACTACTTCTTCCTAGGCTATTAGATGGGTAAATTAGCTAAATATATCAACATAATTATACTCATAACAACATGGTACTTTATACAAGCAATGTCCATGAACCATTTAATTCGCTTAAGAGAAGTCCTTTGATTTGCTATAAAATTGTCAGTTTGTTTTGGTGATTGTCTTGAATCATTCAAGGCCATTTGAAAAGGCTAGACCTTCATTATTTCCATAATTATTCATAAAACTGCTGCAGCTGTTCTGAATTTATCTCGGAATGAAAGCTACTTGGCACATTAATTATTTAAAAAATTTGCTAAGTTTGTAATACTAGAACACACTATATAGATAATGTAATAACTAATAATTTTGGTGCTATTAAACATAAGAAAGCGAAACTTGGTATAACTTAGTAACATGAATATTGTTTTCTTATAGGAATGGACTATGTTCAATTCCCATCGCTCAAAATTGTAGTATGAATGGAAAAAAAATAAAAGAGAGAGAGAAGAAAAGATTATTGATTTGGTTAAACATAAATTGATAACACTATTAAACTAAGCAAATAGAACTAGATAAGATAAGTATAAAAAAAACCGAATAACGCAAGTTTATTATACTGTATTTAGTTTGTATAATACTTTAAACAAAATCTTGTGCTATCCCTTGTTTGGTAAATATAAATATTAGACTCGATATTATATTTTGACATTTAAATCCTCTACAATGTCCAATATATATATTAATTATATTTTTATATTATTTATAATACAATTTAAACAGATTATTGAATTCATATAATTAAAAAAATTATATATAATATTAGATAAAAAGTTATAGATTTGCTAGCTATTAAAAAATTAATTATTTATATCATAAAATAAATAATTTTTTTACAAATTTAATAAAAATAATGTTAATTAATTTGATATTATAATATGGAGGGATAATTTTGAGAATGCAAGATATTTTTATTTTTATTGAATGAATTTTATTTTTCTACTATGATATAGATGGATTTTTTGTCCAGTTCATCGAGTTAGTTTTTTAGTCCAATCACCAAGTAAAGCTATAACCTAAATATGAAATAAAATTTTTAGTTTGGTCTAATGTCATAAAAATTATACAATCAAATATTAATAATTTCTGTTGGTAAAACATATACTATGTAGTGGTTAAGTAGGGGGTTACACAAATTGGGATGCAAGGAACTGCATTAGAAATGCCAAAAAAGTCGAATTGAGATGGAGATATTGAGATTAGGTTCAAGTTTGACTAAAAGTGAAAACTTCTACTTGCATTTGATCAAATTTAGGATTTAGAATTGGAGTTGGATTTTGATTCCAATTTAATTAGGCTTGATTTTTTTTAAAAAAAAAAAACATATTCCCCTTTAATATAAATAACATTAATATCCAAATTTGATTCAAATTCGTTTAAATTTAAACTCAATTATCCAATCTTGAATGTGACTTGATAAACTTCTCAAGAACTCAAACTCTGACTCAATCTATTGTTGTTGAATTAACAAAGTAGATGTCAAGTTGAATGAGAATAGTTCACAAATATGTTTGGCTCTTCTTTCATCTCCAGCTATAAGATAATGAAAAAAATTGCTTTATCTCACCAAATGTTGATTTTATTTTTTGTTTATTATTTTTATAGTATATATAAAGAAATTATAAAAGAGAATAATATATTGTTTTTATTGAATATGTTATGTCATATTTCGTATGGGAGAAAGATAGATCTAAAATGGAATCGCAATGTTGAGTTTTATTCCTTCTTCCATTCTTGGAAATACTTTTTAGAAGGTGGAATTGCAATTTTTTTGAATTAGCGATTCAACCTTTAAGGGGAAATCTAGTTCCGCTTTTTAGAAGGTAGAATCCCAATTCCTTTCCTATCTTATTAATTATAATTAATTTAAATTACATATTTAACTTTTAATTTAATTATGACATTTAATAATTAGAGATATTTTTTTAATAAATATTACTAAATTTCCATTCCATTCAATTCTATCGATATTTCCAAATATAAAAAAAAAAAGGATTTAGGTCTAAATTTGATTAGATTCCATTCCAATCGTATTCATTCCATTCTAAATTATTTTTGCGTATCAAATATAATCTCAATATAATTTTTATCATTTACATTTCTTTAAGTGATTTCATGTATATATAATATTCATTTTAAATATAATGGGGTCACTTATGGAAGCCATACTATTTAGAGTAAGCGGATATAAGGTTGGTAAGGTACGAGGCTTTACTTATATCTTACCTTACGAGTATAGGTTTTGAAACTTTGCTATCCGTATCTTACCTTGTAGCACTTTGGAACTATCATTTACCTTATAGATTATATAGGGTATGTAAGCCCTACAACTAGCCATTTGAGGTTTTGATCGGTTGAAAGACTCGATCGAGCCTAAATTATAATGTAAAGTTAGAAATATTAGTAAAATGACCCCGTAAGTTTGAATTTAAGAAAATAAGCAATAAAATAAAAGACTATAAAAGTTCCAAATTTTAAATATATAACTCGTTATTTATCGAAAATGCGTAAAATGCATTCCGATAATTAACGAATCGCTAGAAATAAATTATATGTATATTAAAAATCATAGAATGAGCTAAATAATATTTAGGAATATTTATTTGTACTATATATGAGTTTATATATAGGTAGAAATACGTGTAATTACTTAAAATACGCGAAATGTACTAAAATAATAAGAAATAATTAAAGAAAATTCATAATTAATTAAGGAAAAATCAGGAAAAATATAGAAAAATAAGGAAAAGTCCAAAAGTGGGGCGTGGCAATCAGATATTGAAGAAAAAAAATCAACTAATTAAAATGCAACAAATAGAAAATGGAAAAAAGAAGAGATAAGACAATTGTATTGTCTCATTAATGCACAATAATTTCTCTAAAGCCCTATAAATAGCAAGAAAAATTCAAAAGCTCATTTGGACAGTTAGAAATCAGAGAAAATTAGGGAGAGGTGAAAATTGAAAGAAAAATTTAAGTTAAAAAAATAAAAAAAAAAAACTGTACAATTAGGGCCTTTAAAGGGAACCCACACTAGAAGAGCAGCTGGGAGTGGACGGCCATCACCACCACATGGTGGTGGCAGTGCCCAGACTGGTCGATGAGGCCACAGTGACCGGCAGTGGCCAGAGCCACCTAAATCGGTGAATCCGATTTTCAGCTCGATTTTGTGTAATTTTGTAAAAAATAGTAAATATTGTTAGAAAATTATGAATTTTGTTATTCTAGAATATTTTTGTATGTAGTTTTTATAAAAAATATTATTTTGATGAAAATATGTCCCGCAATATATAATCCTTAAGAAATCGTGCAAAACTAAGCATGTTTCAATTTAGAAATAAATGACTTTAGGAGTGTAGTTTTGAACCTGAAATTTTTTTGTAGACTACTTAGATGATATAGAACAGTGCTATAAAGCCCGTTTTCAAAAATTAATTTTCAAAAATTTTAGATAATTTTTAGGCCCTAAAATGAGGCATAAAATGGGTAATTTAGGGTTAATTAAGTAATTAAATGGTTAATTACTGATTTAGTGAATAAGTATATGTTTTAGGATGTTAAAATCTGATGAAGTATGATACTTGTAGCATTTAGGGTGTTAGATGTAATTAATAGGTTAATTATGTAGTAAATAAGTAATATGGAAAAATAGTACATTTTAAGTTAATTTTGCAAATTAGGGTAATTAGGTGTAAAACCTTATTTAGGATGAATTTAGACATTTTGAAATGATAATTGATGTTTAGAGATGGTGATTAGAGTGATAGAAATATTAGAAGTGTATTATATACATAATAGGTGATAATGCATAATATGTAATTATTGGAAATTTAATAAATAGAAAATATTAGGATAAAAATTGATATTATATAACTAATAGGGATATATAATAAAACTGATAGAAAACTTAAATTTATATAATTATATGAAAGATGTAAAAATTTCTTACATTAGGAGTAAATTCGGTACACTAATAAAGATTTAAGTGTACTGGGTGGAATAAAATACTAATTAGAAGTAATGATGGTATTTAGGAGATTAGGAAGTAATGTGATTAATTTCACATTATGAGTTGAAACAAATTTCTAGGGTTCAAGTATAAAATAATACTTAGAAATCGAACTAAAACCTAATTTAGAAATCGATCCAGAAACTGAACCGAACTTAATCTCAAACCTAAAATAATTGTAAAATACATAAGACCTAGATAATTAGGCATATTAAACCCTAAGCAAAACATAACAATAAGCGTTATAGAATAAAATGAACCTATAATAGTTATATGAAAAATTGAAACTACGTTTGTGTTATAGGGATGATCGATAATAGCCTAAGCAAGTCGGACCTTGAGTGAGTGAGCGAGGAGTCGAGGTAAGTTGGGATTAATACATTGCTGTATTTTGGAAGCTTAAGATTATGCTTAGTTGTGCTTGTTAGATAGTTGGATGTGTGCATGTACTTGATTATAAGTGATTCTATGATTCTATCTGTTGTCCTGACTTGTAGTGTATGGTTTGTATGAAATAATTGATCATCCTAAATTGGACCTAATCAAATATACGACCTATAATCATAATCGATCCTACATGGCAACCCATTAGGGGAACTTAGGATTCTCTGGTCAAATACTGA
The DNA here is from genome assembly GCA_024138015.1 of Lumnitzera littorea. Taxonomy (NCBI): domain Eukaryota; kingdom Viridiplantae; phylum Streptophyta; class Magnoliopsida; order Myrtales; family Combretaceae; genus Lumnitzera; species Lumnitzera littorea. The sequence goes on from JAMXBB010000011.1 coordinate 95,666,380, forward strand.
CCCCTTCGAAAGGGATAGCATAGGATTGCATAATGGTCCCTTTTTCATTCTTAGTCGAACTAAGTGACAGGTGAGGAGGTCGTGGTGAGGGTAAAGTCAATGGTTCGAAGGTAGTCGCGGGAGGAGCGAGGTCTCTATTACATAAGCTTGGGTTTGGTTGTGAGCTGTTGCATTAATGGCAACTCCTCAACCCGGATTATAGCGGGTGCAATTTCTCTAATCTCACGACGGGCCAGACAACATCGTGCGATGACATTTGCTTAAACATGCATTACACCTAATAAGTTGATTGAAAACCTTATTGTGTTTATGGTATAGTTTTAAGTCCTCCATCCTAACTTACTGAGCTGTGGTTACTTGCATCCCTATAGACGTCGTGCAAGTGTTGGCTAAGAAGCGGCAAACAACTGCTTTGAAGCTAACAACTGCTCTGAAGCTAGCAACTGCTGGATCCTAGGAAGTGAGGAAAAACATTTGAAGAATAAACACATATTTTTAAGGTTTAAGCTTTTACTTTGGAATTTTTTATTTCTGAATAATGTAATAATTATAAAGTATATTACGAAGAAATATTGTAAACGATAACTGTAATAACTAAATTATAGTGTATATATATATTTCCTTACTTTTTTGGGTAAATGATTTATTTAAATTACAAACTGTTTACTTCAAAGTGGGTTAGTCGTGGACGCCTTGTGTAGATCAGGTCTAGGATAGCGGTTGTAAGGTCAACTTCTATCTTAGAATGGTTTACATGGCAAGGCCGTTACGACTTTGCCACTTTGGGGTGTGACAGGGTATAGAAACTGTAGATTTTTTTTTTTTAAATTTTCCTTGTAAATTTCAATATGACTAATTTTTTCAAAACATAAAATAAACTTTACTCTTTTTTTACAAAAGCAATTACTTGATTTAGCCAATCTTTCAAGATGTGGAGTAAATTGAGATTTATTTTTGACCAATTTTTTTTTTTATTAAATGGTTCTTTAACTGTTATTATTATGGATTAATTTTTACGGAAGCATTATAGAAAACATTCTTTATAAATAAAACATTCATTTTATTATAATCAATTGTATAGTTATTTAAGAGAATAAGCTCACTATCTTAAAAAATAAAAGTAACAAACATCATACTTAACACGAGATCTACAAAGTTTATTAAAATGTAAATAAAAAATTCACAAAATTATATAATGCAACAATTATAGATGTGATGATAACATTAGGATCATGCAATTAATCATGGGAAAATGAAGACATAACATGAAAAATAGAATAAATCATAAATTGAAACAAAAATATTTTTCTTCCTCAAGTACATGCATCAATAAAATAATCTCCCTATACTCTAAAAAAATTAGATTTCACACTAATAATAATACCAAATGTTTTATCAAACATAAAATAAAGAAATTACTCCACTATATAAAACTAGTTTTAATAGATGATAAATTTAATACAAGAGGAATTAGTAAAAAGAGATCTAAGAAAACGACAAACAGAGTAAATACTAAAGACAAAAGATGGAAGATAATGGATTAACAAATATTTAGTTTAGGGTTTCCAATAAGTTACGCTTTATTTTATTTTGATAAGATGGTTTCCTTTATTAAATAATTTTATTCATTTACTATTACAGAATAAAAACTTTAGGATCCGTACCCTATATACTTCAAAGTATAAGTTTTAGAATAGGTACAAGATATTCTAACTTTTTACTCATATCTTACCTCATGAGAATAGATTTTGACAAATTACTATCTGAAATTTATCTTGTGGTCTTAATTACCTATCAAGAACTTATTCGGTTGAACAAGATTCGAATAGGTATTGGCTGTCAGTTTCTAAGAACAACAATTCTGTCTTCTAAAAGCAATTCTAAAAATGGAAAGATAAATAAAACCCAAAATCATCATTTTATCCCATGCTCATTCTCACATATCAAAGATGTTATTAGATTCATGGTATTCGGAAATCCTATTTATGTTTAGCCTTCCCTAAAACGTTAAAATTGAAAAAAATTTGGGAACCACAAAGCAATAAAATAGAATTTCTTCCGAAGAATATAACGTTCAAAAGGAGTAAAGCATAGTAAAATCAAATTAATAAGTTCTCAGATGTTCGTGCGTTATTTATGTAATTTGTAATGTTTTTCTTTATTAATTCACTAATGGGAGAGTGTGCTTACTAATTGATGAGTTGTATGTCGTTTTATATATCCTCTTCATTATCATTCTCTCAATTTTCCTTAATTTACAAATTAATAATTGAAATTAGCTAGATTTTTGAAATTAGCTAGATTTTTGAAATATTATATGATAACATCATATTTATTGTAATCTCAGTCATTAATTAGATGTAGCAATATCTCAAGAAAGTAAATTAAGGAAAGTAAATGAAAAGAATTCATTTTTGTTGTGTGGAAGTATTAATAATATTTAAATACCTAAAAACAAAGGAACCTATCTTTAAAAAATATATATTATAGTTTCACGTGTTAAAATTTTATTAGTATTTGCATGTCATGTATTAATCTATATAAATTGATGAATGTTGTGTAAGTATAAATGATATTTAAGCACTTAAAAATAAAGGAATGAATTTTTTAAATAGGTGTAATACATGTCTATTGACTTTAGGGGAAAAAATTATATAAAAAAATTACCAAAATACTATTATTATATTATATCTCGAAGATACGATATTATTATTTCTACCGATATTTGTTTATCGTGACTATGTCATATTTTCAAGATACAATATAAATACAAATATATTAATATTTGATTTTAAAAATGTAATATTAGTACAACTAATTATATCTCATTTTGAAAATGAGATATTAGTATAGATAACTATATCTCATCTTTAAGATGAGGCATAGAATTAGAGTAATGATATTTTGGTAAGATTTTTTAATCTAATTTATATTTATATAATATTTATTAATTTTGATGATAAACACAAAGTTTCTCAAATATCAATTATGTTTTCGAGTGTTAAAACTTTATTTATACTTGCATTTCATTTGTTAATTCATATGCGTATTAGTACAACTAAAGGGTTTCTAATCATCTTCATGCGAACAGTATAGATATTTTTGAGAAAGTTATATCAATTGAAGTTTCTAATAAGTAAAATAATTCAGCCGAAAATTTCAATTATTATTATTATTAATAATTGCTTTTGTTATCTTATTGTGTTATAAAACAAGGTTTTATTTTAGAAAATTACAATTTTTCAAAATAAAAAAGAGAGAAAAGTTCATAGAATTCTTTTTAAAAATGGGCTAGACTACATAGGATTGTTAACTAAGTCGACCATCATGGAAATGGGTTTGGTTCACGTCAAACCAAGTCAAACGAGTCTGCAGAGAAGGAGGACCTGCACCCGTTCCTCCAGCCACTGCAGCACATTTTAGAGCACTAGGATGTTTCAGACCAGCCTTAAATTGACGTGTGCTACCGTATAGAGGTGTTTGTCTTGTAGAAAGTCGCTGGGAAGGGGGTTGTTCAAAATAGGCCACTAATGGTGGACTAAGGTTTCTTCCAATAGAGCTTCCCGCCGATGGTTTGAAGTAGTCGGAGGGTGTTTCTGAAAGATGAAGCGGTAAAGAGTTTCTTAGTGATACCAATCTGACTCGAGGAGTGGCGACCTTGGGAAGCAGAGAGAGTTTGAGTAGGTTGATACTTATGCCTTGTTTATTTGAGGGGAATTGGATTCAATTTTTTCCTTGTTCTTTATTATAATATTCACTTGATTTTTTGTTTTCGAATTACAATTTCATAAGAATTTCTATTACATAAAAAAATCACAATTTCTCACAAAATTTCAAATTTTTTAAAAAAATAATCTCATATTAATTTGATGATAACTACCATCACCATTGCCATTGTTATTACCAATCGTCGCTACGGATCACCATTACCACCACCATCACCATTGTCGTCGCTGTAACCACCACCTACCGTCACCACCACCATCATCGCTATCAACACCGTTACTATCACATTACTGTCACCACCATCACTCTATTGCCATTACCGTAGCCGCCACCAGCTCCCCCACCCCAAACTACTACCTTAGCCACTGCCATTGTTATCACCGTCAACTATTATGGCTGGCTCCGCCCTCACAGTCAATTTTCACCACTATTACTTATTATTTTAGAATTATTTGAGAAAAATCAAGAGTATTTTAGTCATTAAAATTCTATTATTTGTCTATTTTTAAGTTATTTATTAATCCAACTAAATAAATTAATATGTATTACACACTTATTATATTTCTTAAAAATTCCAATTACATTCATTCCTTATTCTGTTCGGTGAAGTGAACGAGTGGTTATTGTTAGTTGAACTTTAATTCTTTTATCCCCTTATCATTTGATGTTGATATAATGTAAATTCTAATTCGTAGTGGTGGCCTATGTTCTGTAAAGAAGCAAGTCCACCGGAAATTAAATTATCTCTTCTAACATTTGAGCTTATACGGGATTAGTAATTTCTTATACAATAAGATAATACCAAACATGAAATCGGCTTAATTAAAGACATGACTATAAAGATAAAATGCAAAATTAATATGGCATATAATGTAAAAGATAAGATTATTACGTAACTAAATATTATTATAATATAAACTAATTATTCGCAATTTCGATCACATATAATTTTTTTCTTTTAAAAAAAAAAAGAGTATAAACTTGACGAATAATAAAATATGAGTCGGACCCATCGATGCGAATCGTTTTCTCTAAGTTTGCATACAAGAATCTAACGGTGGACCACCTCGCTCTTTAGTTTCCTAGTAAACTGTTTTGGGAATCTAAGCTACACTATTATATTATGCAGGCAGAGGACCATCGAGCATATATTCTATGTAAAGCAAGCTCTGGTATAGTTTTTCGTGATTCGAACCTAATGTCGGATCGATGAATCAATTGCATAACAAGAATTTATGGCTGCCTCTTTTTGATGTAGCAAGTTCACAACAATGACTTTGCCACCTAAAAATTTGGTTTGGTTTTTCTCATGAAATTTAATCTATCTTATAAGGTTGGGCATAGTTCGATTCGATAAGTTTCGATTTACCCTTTTTATCGAATCAAACCAAATATAACGATTCATTTTTTCATTTTAAATTGCACCTAACCATATAGTTTGATTTGTAAATTTTTTAAACTTAATTAAAACCGATTTGATCTATAGTTTGAATTGTTTATATCAAATTTTCATTTAATATTTTTATTTTCAATAACATGTTTTCCTTTCCATTGAATTTTCATATATTTCTAATTAATTTCTTATATATTTATCTTGTGTAATGATACTTAATAAAAAGTGGCACAAAATGTTAACATACTCAACTTGATTGAATGTAGATAAGATACCTTTTTCTAACGAATAAACAACAAGGAGAGAGAAGTAAAGCTGCCATGAAAAAAAGAGACACGTTAAACATCAAAAAAGAAATAAAAGATACATAAAAAGCAATCAGATCCTTAATTTGAAAATATATAAAAAAAATAACAATTTAGAAAATGAATATTTCTAAATATGAAATTTTAAATAGAACTAGCTCAACGTAATCTTAATAATTTATCAAAAAATAAGATAAAGAAAAAGAAGATATGAACAATTTGATGAAATCCATAAAGGTAGATGAAAAAAATAAAAAAATAACAAAATAATAGCATAAAATTATTTTTCTTTAATCAAACAGTAAGATACAATTTTGTTCGATTCAAAACAGTTCGATTCGGTTTGCCTGTGAATCGTTTATATATAATAGAACCAAACCATGAACAAGTAATTCATAAAAAAAAAATTATTTTTTTGATTCCATTAGTGGTTCGATTTGCTGTTCGCGATTTTTTTGCTTAACCCTAATATTTGGTGTAAAAGAGAGTTTTTAAGAAATTGAAATGAAATTCAACCAAAAAAAAAGAAAAAAGAAACTAACACGATATTTAGGGATTTAAAATTAGGTTGTTGGCATTGGACATTATTTAAAAAGTTGGTTTTGAGACATTTGTGCGAAAAATTAACTTTTTCTTCTCAATTTTTGTACAAGTTTATAGTGTCAACTTTTAGTTCTATAATTATGAAATATTATGTGATCATCTCGAGAAGTCATATAAATTGTCTTGCAATAACTACTTTAAGCATTAATAATCCAAAAATTTTTATAAATTAAAATTGTAAGTCTTGAATATACATAGGAAATATTTAATTATTTAATAACTACATTAACTATTTAAAAAATTTGCTAAGTTTGTAATACTAGAACACACTATATAGATAATGTAATAACTAATAATTTTGGTCCCATTAAACATAAGAAAGCGAAACTTGTTATAACTTAGTAACATGAATACTGCTTTCTTATAGGAATGGACTATGTCCGAGAGAAGAAAAGATTATTGATTTGATTAGACATAAATTGATAACACTATTAAACTAGGCAAATAGAAGTAGATAAGATAAGTATAAAAAAGACCGGATAGTATAAATTTATTATATCATATTTAGTTTGCATAATACTTTAAACAAAATCTTGTGACATCCCTTGTTTGGTAAATATAAATATTGGACTCAATATTATATTTTGACATTTAAATCCTCAAAAATGTCCAATATATATATATATATATATACATTAATTATATTTTCATATTATTTATAATACAATTTAAACACATTATTGAATTCATATGATTAAAAAAATTATATATAATATTAGATAAAAAGTTATAGATTTGCTAGCTATTAAAAAAATAATTATTTATATCATAAAATAAATAATTTTTTTACAAATTTAATAAAAATAATGTTNTATTGAATTCATATGATTAAAAAAATTATATATAATATTAGATAAAAAGTTATAGATTTGCTAGCTATTAAAAAAATAATTATTTATATCATAAAATAAATAATTTTTTTACAAATTTAATAAAAATAATGTTAATTAATTCAATATTATAATATGGAGGGATAATTTTGAGAATGCAAGATATTTTTGTTTTTATCCAATGAATTTTATTTTTCTACCATGATATAAATGGATTTTTTATCCAGTTCATCAACCTAATTTTTTAGTTCAATCACCAAACAAAGCTATAACCTAAATATGAGATAAAAATTTTTGTTTGGTCTAGTGTGGTAAAAATTACACAACCAAATACCATTTAGAATTTCTATTAGGAAAACATATACTATGTGGTGGTTAAATAGGGGCTTACACAAATTGGGATGTGAGGAACTACAGTAGAAATGCCAAAAAAGTCGAATTGAGATGGAGATTAGGTTAAGTTTGACTAAAAGTGAAAACTTAGACTTGTATTCGATCAAATTTAGGATTTAGAATTGGAGTTGGATTTTGATTCCAATTTGGTTAGGCTTGATTTCTTTAAAAAAAAAACATATTCCCCTTTAATATAAATAACGTTAATATCCAAATTTGATTCAAATTCGTCTAAATTTAAACTCAATTATCCAATTTTGAATGTGACTTGATAAACTTCTCAAGAACTCGGACTTGATAAACTTCTCAAGAACTCGAACTTGAACTCTAACTCAATCTATTGTCGTTGAATTAACAAAGTAGACATCAAGTTAAATGAGAATAGTTCACAAATATGTTTGGCTCCTGTTTCATCTCTAACTATGAGACAACGAAAAAAATTTCTATATCTCACCAAAGGTTGATTTTATTTTTTGTTTATTATTTTTATAGTATATATTAAGAAATTATAAAAGAGAATAATATATTGTTCTTATTGAATATGTTATGTCATATTTCATATGTGAGAATGATAGACCTATAATGGAATCGCAATGTTGAGTTTTATTCCTTCTTCTATGCTTAGAAATACTTTTTAGAAGGTGGAATTGCAATTTTTTTTAATAGCGATTCAACCATTAAGAGGAAATCTAGTTCCGCCTTTTAGAAGGTAGAATCCCAATTCCTTTCCTATCTTATTAATTATCATTAATTTAAATTACACATTTAACCTTTAACTTAATTATGATATTTAATAATTAGGCATATTTTTAATAAATATTACTAAATTTCCATTCAATTCCACCGATATTTCCAAATATAAAAAAAAAAAAGATTTAGATCTAAATTTGATTAGATTCCATTCCAATCGTATTCATTTCATTCTAAATTATTTTTGCCTATCAAATATAATCTCAATGTAATTTTTATCATTCACATTTCTTTAAGTGATTTCATGTATATATAATATTCATTTTAAATATAATGGGGGGTAGAAGCCATACTATTAGGAGTGAGCAAATATAAGGTTAGTAAGGTATGAAGCTTCACCTGTATTCTACCTTATAAGTTTTGAAACTTTACTACCCGTATCTCACCTTGTAACATTTTAGAACTACTATGTACCTTATAGATTATATAGGGTATAGAACCTGTAGATTTTTTTTTTTTAATTTTTCCTTATAAATTTCAATATGAATAATATTTTTGAAACATAAAATAAGCTTGGACTCTTTTTTTACAAAAGCAATTACTTGATTTAGCCAATCTTTCAAGATGTAGAGTAAATTGAGGTTTATTTTTGACCTTTTTTTATTAAATGGTTCTTTAACCATTATTATTATGGATTAATTTTTACAAAAGCATTCTTTGTAAATAAAACATTCATTTTATTATAATCAATTGTATAGTTATTTAAGGGAATAAGCACACTGTTTTAAAAAATGAAAGCAACAAACATCACACTTAACACAAGATCTACAAAGTTTATTAAAATGTAAATAAAAAATTCACAAGATTATATAATGCAATAATTACAGATGTGATGATAACATTAGGATCGTGCGATTGATCATGGGAAAATGAAGACATGACATGAAAAATAGAATAAAACATAAATTGAAACAAAAATGTTTTTTTTTTTTATCCTCAAGGACATGCATCAATAAAATAATCTCCCAATACTCTAAAAAAATAAATTTCACTCTAATAATAATACCAAATCTTTTATCAAATATAAAATAAAGAAAGTACTCCACTATATAAAACAAGTTTTAATAAATGATGGATTTAATACAGGAGGAATTAGTAAAAAGAGATATATGAAAACGACGATGGAGTAAACACTAAAGACGAAAGATGGAAGATAATGGACTAATAAATATTTAGTTTAGGGTTTCCAATAAGTTACGCTTTATTTTTTTATTTTTTATTTTTATGATAAGATGATATCCTTTATTAAATAATTTTATTCATTTACTATTACTGGGTAGGAACTTTAGGATCCATACCATGTATATTTTAAGTTATAGGTTTCAGAATTTTTTACAAAATATTCTAACTTTTTACCCATACCTTATCTCGTGAGAACGGATTTTGACAAATTATTATTTAGAATCTATCTTGTAATCTTAATTACTTATCAAAAACCTATTCAATTGAACAAGATTCGGATAGATACTGGGTATCCTAACCAAAGCTGTCAATTTCTAAGAACAATGATTCTATCTTCTAAAAGCAATTCTAAAAATGCAAAGATAAATAAAACCCAAAATCATCATTTTATTCCATACTCATTCTCACATTTCAAAGATATTATTAGATTTCATGGTATTTAGAAATCCTATTTATGTTTAGCCTTCTGTAAAACGTTAAAATTGAAAAAAATTTGGGAACCACAAAGCAATAAAATAGAATTTCTTCCGAAGAATATAACGTTCAAAAGGAGTAAAGCATAGTTAAATCCAATTAATCAATTCTCATATGTTCGTGCGTTATTTATGTAATTTGTAATGTTTTTCTTTATTAATTCCCTAGTGGGAGAGTGTTCTTACCAATTGAGTTGTGTCTCGTTTTGTATCCTCTTCATTATCATTTCTCAATTTTCCTTAATTTACAAATTAATGATTGAAATTATATAAATTTTTGAAATATTATATGATAACGTCGTATTTATTGTAATCTCAACTATTAATTACATGTGGCAATATTTTAAGGAAGTAAATTAAAGAAAATCAAAGAAAGTAAACAGAAAGCATTTATTTTTGTGTAGAAGTATTAATCATATTTAAATACCTAAAAATAAAGAAACCTATCTTTGAAAAATATATATTATACTTTCTTGTATTAAAATTTTATTAGTATTTACGTGTCATGTATCAATTTATATGAATTGATGAACTTTATGCAAGTTTAAATGATATTTAAGCACTTGAAAATAAAAGGACATACTTTTTAAATAGGCGTAATACATATCTATTGACTTTAAGAAAAAAAATTATATAAAAAATTACCAAAATACTATTATTATATTGCATCTTAAAGATATGATATTATTATTTCTACCAACATTTGTTTATGTGATTATGTTACATTTTTTAGATGTGATATAGGTATAAATACACTAATATCATATTTTGAAGATGCGATATTATTACAAATAGTTATATCTCATTTTTAAAATAAATGTAACATTAATATAAATAACTATATTTCATCTTTAAGATAAGGTATAGTATTAGAGCAATGATATTTTGGTAATATTTTTTATCTAATTTATATTTATTAATTTTAATAATAAACACAAAGTTTCTCAAATATCAATTATGTTTCCACGTATTAAAATTTTATTCATAGTTGTACGTTATTTATTAATTCAAATGCGTATTACTTCAATTGAGGGTTTCTCATCATCTTCATGTGAACAGTATAGATATTTTTGAGAAGGTTATATCGACTGAAGTTTCCAATAAGTAAAATAATTCAGCCGAAAATAACTATTTTCTTCTTTCTTGGACAAATTCACTTGTTCGGAAGATAAGGATGTCTGCTGCAAACTTAACCCCTAGTTTCGACCAAATACTTTGTTTGTACAAATAAGATTAAAGGAAAGAATATATAGAGAGAAATTATGGGAGTGTTTGATTTCTTTTCAACGTGTTTGATTAATGAAGGAAAAAAAGCGAGAGACAATGAACATTAAAGATAAAATAATAAGATTTATTAAAATTACCAATATAACTCTAAAAATAATTATAAAAAAGGAAAAAAAAATAAAAGAAGGGATAAATTTGTTAAAATTTAAACAGTAAGAACCTAAAGAAGGAAAAATTAAAATAAAATAAAGACCCTAATTAAGATCTAAAAAGATAGTGACATGGTCAGCTACTCCTAAAGGGAGGCCACCTCGCCTTATTAAAATAAAATAAAGACCCTAATGCGAATCGAGCATATATTCTATTTAAAGCAAGCTTTGGTAGAGTTTTTCGTGATTCGAACCTAATGTCGGATTGACTAGCTATAAAAAGAACGATGACTCAATTGCATCTTCGCTTTGACAAGAATTTATGGCTGCCTCTTTTGATGTAGCAAGTTCACAACAATGACTTTGCTACCTAAAAATTTGGTTTGGTTTTCTTATGAAATTTAATCTATTTGATAAGGTTGGGTATGGTTCAGCTCGATAAGTTTCGATTTGCTCCTTTTATCGAATCGAATTTAGTATAATGATTCGTTTTTTCTTTTTAAATTGCACCTAACCATATAGTTCGATTTATAAATTTTTTAAACTTAATTAAAACCAATTTGATCTATAGTTTGAATCATTTATATCAAATTTTCATTAAATATTTTTATCTTTAATAACATGTTTTATTTTCCATTGAATTTTCATATATTTCCAATTAATTTCTTATATATTTGTCTCGTGTTATGATACTTAATAAAAAGTTACACAAAATGTTAACATACTCAACTTGTTCGACTGTAGATAAGATACTCTTTTCTAATGAATAAATGAGGAGAGAAAAGTAAAGTTGCCATGAAAAAGTAATATGAAAAAAATAAAAGAGATACATTAAACATCAGAAAAGAAATAAGAGATACGTAAAAAGTAATCAAATCTTTAATTTGAAAACATATAAAAAATAATAATAATTTAGAAAATGAATATTTCTAAATATGAAATTTTAAAATATTCATTTTAAATGGAACTAACTCAACTTAATCTTAATAATTTACCAAAAAAATAAGATAAAGAAAAAGAATATATGAAAAATTTGATAAAATCCATAAAGATAGATGAAAAAAAAAAAAAACAAAACAATAGCATAAAATTATTTTTGTTTAACCAAACAATACGATATAATTTTGTTCGATTTACTTCGTCTATGAACTGTTTATATATAATCAAACCGAACTGTGAATAAACAATTCATAAAAAAAATCTTTTTTTTTTTGTTCCGTTTACAATTCGATCTGCTGTTTGCGATTTTTCTTTTTACTAACCTTAATATTTGGTGTAGAAGAGAGTTTTTAAGAAACTAACATGAAATTAGACTGGAAAAAAAAAAAAAAAGAAACTAAGACGATATTTAAGGATTTAAAATTAGGTTGTTGGCATTGGACATTATTTAAAAAGTTGGTTTTAAGACACTTGTGCGAAAAAGTAACTTTTTCTTCTCAATTTTTGTACAAGTTGTAGAACTTTTAGTTCTATAATTATGAAATATTATGTGGTCAAGTCTCCAGAAGCCGTATTAATTGTCTTGCAATAACTACTTTTAGCATTAATAATCCAAACATTTTTATAAATTAAAATTGTAAATCTCGAATATACAAAGGAAATATGAGGATAAAATGAAGACCCTAATCTAGATACAAAGAGATTGACTAGCCACTAACAATGATGGTAGGGCCACCTATTTCTAAAGAAACGACATTGACCTCCTAAAGCACTTATATTTTATTATTTTATAGATTTAGGTCATTATTTGTTTAAGTCATTGCTTAGGTCATTATTTACTTATATAAGTCCTTATTTTATACTTAAGTATTTTACATACATTTAAATATATGTTAAATATACATTTATACTTTTACTATATTTGTATATATACATATATATACCGTATTTATATTTATACATATAGCTGTATATATATATACAGTTATGACTAATTAAGTTTGTGGGTTAATATCAATGACCCTTAATTAATAATGTGTTTTCAGTTTTTTGCTAGAATATCAAATTGAATCAATCTGATTGTATATATGGTGACTAGCCAACCAGCATATCAAGTAAGTCGAGCACAAGTACTAGCTAATGAGTAGTATGACCACCCAATACTTTGGGGAGGCTAACATCCTCATTCTAGGATTAGTGGCATCGGACACTTGGAGGGATGCAATGTTGGGTGCAGGATTTACTTCTTTTGACTGGATGATGGGTTGTATTTGAAATACAATTATAGAATGATCTAAAAATTGATCCAAAACAACAAAACTAGTCTTGTTTATCTAAAAATTCATGATGTCTAATCAACTATATGTATTGTTCAATTACACAGACTACACCAGGAAATTAACTAGTTTTAATATAAACCTTATCCGATTACATATTTTGGTAGTTTAAGATTTAATTGTTAAAAAATTATAAAACTGTAGAGTCAGTGATAATTTTTTTTAATCAAATAAAAGTCACATGCCATTGGTGGGAAAATTCTTAGGTAAATACAGTATTTGGTGGCTAAAACTATATAGGGAGATATGTGTCTTAAAAAGGATATATATATGAACATTTAAGACATGCATCATTATTTTTCATTAATCTCTCTTTTATTTTTTCCACTCACATCATTGATATCATATCCTATCTCATAAATCACATCTGTTGAAGTAATTTCCCGCCTCAAGACTCTAGGGACTTCTCCGTCAACGAATTATTGACATCCAAGGCTTCCTCAAGACAAACTATTGTGTAAAATTTCAGCAATTACACAAATCCTATCAAATAAATCACTCGTTATCCCCTATTCGAAGGTCCTGACCGCAAAATTATTGATTTGGATGCGCATGTCACCTTAACATGATTAGTATTAATATATACTTAAATTTACACTTTATATTAGGAGTCAACTGGTGACTTTGTTGTATAAGGTACCCATCCAAAACCCTATTTCACTACGTAGGCTCTGGATGGATAAAGAAGATTATAAGATAGGTTTTACATAGTAATTTTTAAGAATCCACTTCCATAGCATAGGATATAAGTATGCCGTCAAACTACCTTATATCCACTCTAAAACCCATATTTTAAAGTATATAGGGTACAAATTTAAGGATACCTTATGCCTCCTTATAATAAAATTCTAAGATTACGCACTCTTATGTCTACTATCTAATTGCTCTCTATAATTCTTTTTCTTTTCCTAAGTAAGAGCTGTTTTTTTTTTTTTCTGCGTTTAGCAATTTTATGATTTGATCAAAATTTATTTTAATGATTTGAAAAGAAAAGATGAAAAAGAAGATGAAGAAGCATAATTTAGCATGATTCAACAAAGGGTTAAATGTTTCTAATTGTAGAGATTATTCTCTATTCTATCTACTAAAGTTTTATATTGTTAAAGTTAAATATATTGCAAACATAAGAACCTTTCAAATATTACTATTTGGTCCACTAAAATGGTTACTAGTTTAATACAAATTATGTGTCTGTATAATATTTTGAAAGAAGATAAAGTAAGAAAGAAAAAAAATACAAATTCTATAGAGTACCTTATATCATGTAAAATTTACATAGTACAACGTGGTTCTTAGGTGCCACATGGTAGATTCAGAGTATAAAAATTTAGAACATGTGCTTATAGGATAAGGTATAGCTATGGGTATGGAAAAAGTGTCATATTCTACTCATCCTGTACTCGCTCATCCCTATTTCACATAATATGATATTAACATAATTCTTTAATGCTGCAATTGCTAATTATAAAGTTTATACTATGTCATGCTAAATTATTACTAGAGAACCATAAATTCACGATACATATATTTAAATAAGTATGATGAAGTCTTCTAATACAAAATATAAACTTATTATATAGATTGATATGATGAAAAATATCTTGAAATTGGCATTTCAAGTAAATAGGCGAAAAAATAAGGAGAAAGAAAATCTTGTAGAAACAATGGATGATTTTACTTTTACTTTAGCGAGAACTGTATAAGGTTTAATTAAAATAAAAAAATATCATTACACAAGTGATTTTGCATAAAGATTCGGTTATCATGATTAAAATTGGAGAGTTTTAGAGGCAAAAGCACTGCAAAAGTTAAATAAAAAAAGAAAGGAAAAGAAAAGAAAAACTTTATATTATATCAACTGAAAAGTATCTTATAAGATCAGCTGAAAAATACTCAATAAATGGAAAGTCTCTATAAATAAGACACTCTGAAACAAGAATCATCTATAAATCCACCAAAAAATCATAAAATAACATGCCAAGTTACATCATCAAGAATATATTTTCCCCTAATGTTGATTTAGGAGCATGTTCGCCGTGAGCTAAATGAGTCGAATTTCAAATCTTTGACCATATGCGGAATACCCAACTTTTGCTCACTTTGTGCAAAACAGTTGGATGGTCTTTGGAACCACCTAATTCTAGTATCTCCTTAACAGGAGGATATGGACTAAGTAACTTTTATTCATTATGTGAAATTCAAAAAATTTATTGGATTTACATTAATACCCAACGATTACTTTTTTTCTTTTTTTTCTAGCTAACTACTTTACAATTAAAGAAAAAGAGGATTTGGACCCGGTCTAATTCAGTTAGAAGATTACAGTTCATATCATTATATTACAATGGTCTTAGCAACTTATTAAGTTAAAACTACTTTTTCCTAAACTATTGTAGGTAAACTAGCTAAACATACAACATAATCATAATAACATGGTTCTATATACAAGCAATATCCATGAACCATTTAATTCGCTTAAGAGACGTCCTTTGATTTGCAATAAATTTCTTAACCCATGTTCGTTGCTGTCTTGAATCATAGGCCATTTGAAAAGGCTAGATCTTCATTATTTCCACAATTATTCATAATAATTCATAAAACTGTTTTGCAACTATTTTGAATCTATCTTGGATTAAAAGATGCTTGGCACATTAATCAACCTAAAATTCACTAAGTTTGTAATCCTAGATTTTGGCACTGGGTAGGCATCAACACCCATACATGTTTGTAGACTATTAAACATAAGATAGATTATTGATTTGGTTAGACATAAAATGTTAACACTAGAATTTTTGGTTGGGGAACATATACTATCAACTATGCCCCATAACACAACTTGCCCAACTACAACAATTACCCATTGCCAAAAGACTGCAAATAAGGCTAAGTGATTGAGTCAATAACCATTTTCTACATTTATGGACCATATTGGACATTGTGACTCTACTATCCATTGCTTGCAGATGTGGCTTGTATCCACTAACTCATCTCCAACTGTCAGCTCTACTCCTCTATAAATACAAGATTACCATACAACCACAAACTACATAATACTTCACACACTAAAGTTTACTTTTTAAATTCAAGTACTCTCATTCTCCTTATACACCAATATAACTTAAGCATCGGATTGGCTATAGGACCTATAATCAATTACTCGGGGTTCAGTTCGTAGAATTTAGGGCGATCGAGCAAATTGTTCAATCCAGCCTAAATTTTATGAGGAAACTATGAATATTAGTAAAAGTGACCTCATAAGTTTAAATTTAGGAAGATAAGTAATAAAATAATTAATTAATATAATATTGATATTTATGAAAATTGTCTGTTATTTATCGAAAACGCTTAAAACGAGTTCCAATAACTAACAAATTATTAGAGATAAATTATATACTTACTAAAAAACATAAAATAACTTAAATAATATTTAGGTACTATATATGAATTTACTCATAAGTAGAAATACACATAATTGCTTAAAATATACAAAATATGCTAAAATAATGTTTATTAATTGAAGAAAATTCATAAATAATTAAGGAAAAATCATAAAAAATATGGAAAAATGAATAAATCTCCAGAAAGTGGTCATGGCAACTTGGAAATGAGAGAATTAATATTAACCAATCAAAATTTAACGAATGGAAAGTGAAAAGGGATAAGATAAGACAGTTGTCTAATTAATTTAATGCACTATAATTTCTCTAGAGCTCTATAAATACTCAAAAAATTTCAGAAGCTCATTTAGACAGTTAGAAGAGCAGAAAAAAACAGAGAGAGTCGAAATAAGAGAGTTAGGGTTAGTTTTCAAAAATTACAAAGAAATTTGTATAGTTAAAGCCTATAAAGAGATCCTTAACTAGATTATCACCTGAGAGTGGACAGCCACCGCCACCATCACCATCATACGATGGTGGTAGCACCTAGATCAACCAACAAGGTCGCGGTGGCTAGAGCTACCCACGATGATGAGTCCAATTTCCCTTCCGATTTTAGTTATTTTATTAAAAATATTAAATAATTTTAGAAAATTATGAAATTTGGTATTTTGAGATTTTTAAGTATGTATAATTAGGAAAAAAGTTTAGCTTGATTATTTTATGTCTAGAATTATACTGTCCTCAAGAAACCGCGCAAACCCGAACTTTGTTTGGATTAAAAATAAATGACTTTAGGAGTGTAGTTTTGAATCCAAAATTTTTGTTTGAGCTAGTTAGAACATTTAAAATAGTGCTATGAAGCCCTTTTTCAAAAATGAATTTTCAAAATTTTTAGATAATTTTTAGGCTTTAAAATGATGTATAAAATGGGTAATTTAGGGAGTAATTAAATGAGTAATTATTGATTTAGTGAGTAATTATATATTTTAAGATGTTGAAATCTGATGAAGTATGATATTTGTAGCATTTAAGGTGTTAGATATAATTATTAGAGTATTATGTAGTAAATATGTAATAGATAAAAATGGTGAATTTTAAGTTAAATTGGTAATTTAGGGTAATTAGAGGTAAATTTTGATTTAGGGGAAATTTAGATATCTTGAGATGTTAAGAGATGATATTTCAAGGGATAGAAATATTAAATGTGTATATTATGTGCATATTAAGTGATAATACATAATATGTAAGTAAAAGAAATTAACGAGTAAGAAAATACTAGGTTAAAATTCATATTATAATAATAAAAGAAATATATAATAAATCTGGTAGAAAAATTAAATTAAGGTATTTATATGAAATATATAAGGTTTTCTTACATCGAGAATAAATTTGGTACACTAATAAGGTTTTAAGTATATCAAGGAGAATAGAATAATGATTTAAGATTAAAAGTGATAATTAAGATATTCGAGCTTAATGTAATGAATTTCATATTTGTGTTCGGATCGCATTTTTAAGATTTATGTATAATACTCATGATTAGAATTAATTTAAAAACCTAAACTGAAATCAGATTTAGAAACCGAACCCTAAGCTAACTTAGGATAAATTAATAATAACTAATACATATATGGGAAGAATTGAGTTAAATCATAACTTAAAGTATATATTTATATATATATATATATATATATATCATCAAGATATAAATATTAAAAAAGTATTTATATTATATATTATAGGATACGGAGACAAGTCGCACCTCGAATGAGCAAGCGAGGAGTTCAAGTAAGTTGGGATTAATATATTATTGTATTTCGGAATACTAATTTGTAGTACTCAGAGGTTTAAAATTGTACTTGATTGTATTTGTTAAATAGTAAACTATGCGCAAGTGATTGTTTCTAAGTTGATGATGTGATTTAATTTACTGCTCTGGTTTGTATTGTATGATTTATATGAAATGATTGAACAGCTTAAATCGAATTTAATTGAATATTTGAGTCATAAATTTAAACTGGATCTGCATAGCAACCCATTAAGGAAATATTAAGATTCTCCGGTCAAATACCGACTTCTTCAAAAGGAATAGTAATGGATAGTATAATTGGTCCATTTTTCATCCTTAGTCGAACTAAGTAACAGGTGAAGAGTGTTAAGTTTTATAAATCAGAAAGAACATAGCGGAAAAAAAAAAAAACTACAAAACCTATTCTAGGATCCATGTTTGACATATAATAAAATATATTTTAATAAAATTATAAAACTACCTTTCCCTAATGAGAAGTACCGTCTCTTCTTAGGGATGGAGTTCAATTGAAATCTGAATTCGATTTATTATTTCAAAATGTATTCACCACAAGGATTCCAAACGTAATCCCTCTAACAGTATCTACACATACGTTAACAAGAACAAATTCTAATCCATTATAGTGCTAGATAATTGGGGTTAGAATTAGAAAAAAACTAGGAAGCAAAATTATCTCTCTCTCTCTCTTACCTTTTCTTAAAGTGTTTCTCTAAAAAAAAAAAATCATCACTATTACTCTTTATCTTGCTCTTGTCTCCTTTTAAACATTAATTAAAATTAATTAAAGAAACCTTTCATTTCGTGAACTTTTCAATTGCCACAACCTTTCAATTGTATAACAATTAAACATGGAATTTATGGCAGATAACCTTTTAATTGCCATGAACTTTGTAATTAAATATGAAATTAATAAATTCCATATTCTTTCAATTGTCATAAACTTTTCAATAGTAATTAAACATGGAATTAATAAATTCCACCTATTTATACACGAAAAGGCAATAATAAAATACATAATCTTTAAAAGGTACTTAATTGCAAATATATACTATGCGATAAAATAAATTACTTCCAATAATTTATTATTTCAGATCAATTTATTTTAACTCTAAAATAAATATTGATAAATTTTAGCATTTTGTCAAAACTTTGTTCTTATTAATCGTGCAATAATGTGCAACCCTCTAGGTTTTTATACATAAAGATAATGTATAAACATAAACCAAGGTAACCGTTACCATCTAGTAACGGTTATTGGTCATCCAACATAATAGAAAAAGTATGAACAAGAAACTATTATGAACCGATTACTATATAATTAAATCTTTTCATCAAATGATATCTTGATTAAACTATTGCATTGCATGTTATCAACGTTTAATCATTTTACTTAGTTTCCAAAATAAAATAGACTTAATAATACTTACTGTAACCATGGGCTTATAAGTCACTATTATCTTAACCAAGTGACCTTAGATATCGATTCCTTAATCCAAAAGAGCGATAAATTCTATCTTGACTCATCACTATCCCTTTTATATTTCATGTCGTACCCAATAAACGTATTATTTACAATCTAAATAAAAACTGCGTTTAACGGCATTAAAGCATAGCATTCTATATATAGAAAATACGAAGGTCTCGAGTTTAGGGATTATTTATGCTCATTCATTTAGAGGAGGGACCAATGACATTAAACATGTGGTGTACTCTATTAGCGGGTCATGTCCAGTGTACCTACTTAACTTTGGGCACCCACTAATATAAATCTAATACCTTTCCCTCGGTCTTTAGTTATACAACGTGTGGGTTTAAATATCTACGTCTCTTCTAGATATTTGTCCAACTAATGATAAATTTTAGATAATGCAATGTAATGGAATCTTACTAATAATACATCCTTATTATAATTCCATACATACCCTAACTATCTATGAGACTTTATTGTAAAATATATACTAGCGAAAAAATATATAAATACAATAAATACTTACCTTTTATAAATAATCCATAAATATATAAAAAATATCTTGGCACATTGTGTACAAATTATAACACTCCTACTTGCACTATTGCCAAGCACTATAGACAATAAGTCCTAGGCTTCTCACATGGGTCTCATGTTTCTACTGAGGTAAAGCCTTTGTGAGTAGATCATCAACATTTTCATTTGTTGCTACTTTCCAAACCAATGCATCACCTCTTTGAACTATCTCTCTAAGGATGTGAAAGTTCCGAAGTACATGTTTAGACCTTTGGTGAGACCTTGGATCCTTAGTCTGAGCTATAGTTGTATTGTTATGACAATATAGTGTAATAGGATCTGCAATACTTAGAACTACTCCTAACTCGGAGATAAAGTTTCTATTCCATACGGCTTCTTTAGCTACTTCAGAAGCTGCTATGTACTCAGACTCTATTGTAGAATCTGCCACTGTTTCTTGTTTAAAGCTCCTCTAACAAATAGCTCCATGGTTTAAGCAAAACACATAACCTTGCTGTGATTTCAGATCATCTTGATCTGTTTGGAAACTAGTATCAGTATATTCTCTTACAGCTAGTTTCTCGTCTCCTCCATAAACCAAGAACAAATCTTTTGTTCTTCTTAAATACTTAAGAATGGTCTTAACAGCAACCCAATAACCCTCACTCAAGCCAGCCTGATATCTACTAGTCATGTTCATAGCATAAGCGATGTCTAGTCGCGTACATACCATGGCATACATTATGGACCTAATTGCCGAGGCATATGGTGCCATCTATGGGAAAAAAAATCCAATTCCCTACCTAAATACACATTAAACACTCTCCCAAATACCACCCTCGATTGCCAACATGTCTCTCATGGACAACGCTAAGAAGAACTAGTTGGTGAACAACTAACTTGTCGAAAATCAACCCCTAGCTAAGGAGATGCTTGAACAGTGCTTGGAGCAGTCAAAGCACTTGATTGAGAAGTTTGCTGCCCAAAACAGCTTGCTTTGTGCTCACCTTAAGGATGCCAAGAGGTATAGCATGCAGAGCTATCCACTTGAGGCTTTAAATGCCTACATTGGACACAACAACCACCACCAGTAGCAGGAAAATGTTAAGGATCAACTACTCAATCCCTCGGTGCAAGAATAGTAGGTGCAATCTATGGCCACTCACAACTAAAGGTGTGCAAGTGGGCTTTGGCCCATTTAATCCGCTTTTTAAATGGGTTTAGGTCGAGGTATTTTTGTCTATTTAAAAGTGAGACAAATGAGTTATGCTTATTTAACTCACGGGCCAAAGTAGACCGATTTGGGTCGGCCCATTCAATACATTTACATATTTGGCCTAAGCTAGCCTGTTTAACCTACTTTTTAAACAGGTTAAGGTCGAGGTTTTTTAGTCCGTTTAAAAAGTGGGCCAAATGAACTCAACCCGTTTAACCTACAAGCCAAAGTGGGCAGGGCCAAGCTAGTTCATTTAACCCGCTTGCAGACCTCTATTGGTGATTACGCCCTTACTAGCAATGAGTAGGTGGCCGACTCCCATAGAGTACCAGCATACTCTATAACGCGTTAAGCTCACTCAATAGAAAATGCTAACCTCAATGAGCTTTGTGTAATCATAAGAAGGCTCTCCAAGTAGTAAAAGAGCAAGGTAGTTAACAACACGAGGCTGGTCGCCAATAATAAGACCCCCTTCATTAGGGATGTCCAAGATGAAGTTTTGCCTCTGAACAGCAAACTTCTTACCCTAGACTAGTACAACGACACTGGTGATCCTAATGATCACCTCCCCTATTTTCACACCCTCATGAACCTCCATAGTCATAGGAATTCCATTATGTGAAAGGCTTTCCTAGGTACCTTAAGGAAAGCAACTTGGACATGGTTTAACTGCCTACTCAAAGAACTTCATTGGCTCCTTTGATGAGTTGGCACGAAGGTTTAGTCTCCACATCAGAGCTAGTAAGCCTCCATCCAAGGATACTTAATCCTTGTACTTAATAAGGCAGAGCAAACAGGAGACTCTATGAAAGTATGTGGCTCGATTCAACAATACCGTGGTCAAGATCCCTCAGTTAGATGAGAGAGTAGTATTGCATGACACGCAACTCAGCATAAGACTTACAGGAGACTCCTTCTACTTGCTTGTTGCAAGCCTTGTAGTCAAACATTCGGGAATCAATATGCGAAATTTAGGATGATTCGGTAAGTTGTCTAATCAAGCTCAAATTTTACAATAAAGTTAAGAAGATTAGTAAAAATGATCCCGTGAGTTTAGATTTAAAAAAATAACTAATAAAATATTATAATATTAAGTTATATATATATTACTTGTTATTTATTGAATCGCTAGAGATAAATTATATATATACTAAAAATTACAAAATAGCTTAAATAATATTTACGAGTATTTATTTATAATATATATGTATTTACATATAGGTAAAAATACCCAAAAATACTTAAAATACATAGAATATGTTAAAATAATACTAATTAATTAAGAAAAATTCGTAAAAAAATCAAGAAAATTAAGGGAAAGTGTGGAATTGTCCAGAGAATAGACATGGCAAATTAAGAAATGAAGTTAGACAATTAACTAATAGAAATTATCCAAATAAAAAGTAAAAAAGAAAAAGATAAATGACACTTGGCACGAAATAAATTAAAGGAAAACCTTAACTTCATCTATAAATTCATACCAACTCTTCCAAAATCCATTTTAGTTAGTTTAGAGTCTAGAAAAATTTAAGGAGAGATAAAAAGAGAAGAGAAAATAATTTTATCAAAAATTAACAAATTAGTGTGCAAATAGGACATTAGGAGAGAACTTACACCCTGGGGCTATCGACAGTGATGGAGCCACCATTGATGGCCGGAAGCAATTCAAAAGGTGAGTTTAATTTCTTATCCGATTTTTGTTGAATTTGTTAAAAATATCAAATTAATGTGAAAATTATGAAAATCGGTATTCTATGGTATTTATGCATATAGATTTAAGGAAAAATATCAATTTGATGAAATTAAGCGTCAAGATATACTACTCTTAAGAAATGATTAAATTCAAGCTAGTTTTCAATTTCAATTTAAATAACCTTAATGATATAATTTTGACCTCCAAATTTTTGTATAGACTATTTAGGATATCTATGATAGTGTTATGAAGAGATTTTCCAAAAGTTTATTTTTAAAAATTTTACTTTATTTTTAGGCCCTAAAATTATGCATAAAAGATAATTTATGGGCTAAATTTAGTAATTTAATGTTAATTTGATATAAATACTGATTTAGCATCTAATTAGGTATCTTAGGATGGTATTTGTTGATATGGGATGATAATCTTGATGTTTGAGCTATTAGATGTAAGTATTATATATATTACATAGTAAATATGTGCAAATGAATAAAAGATAAAAAAGGTATATGTAAGTTAATTTTGTGATTTAGGGTTAATTAGGTATAAATTCTAATTTATGATATAATTAGACATCTTGATATGTTATTGGATAGTGAAGAATGGTATTTGTAGTGTTAGAAATGTTATATAAATGTTTAAGGGTCGATTATGTAATAATACATAATATGCGTATATAAGAAATTAAATAAGTAGGAAATGCTAGGTTGAAATTAATAATATTATGATATTATGAATATTTTATAAATCTGATTTGGATTATAAATTTAGGAAATTATGCGGAAAATATAAGTTATTCTCATATCGGGAGTAAATTTAATAACTAAATGAGGAATACCGTGTATTATATCGACTAAAATATTGGTTAGGAGGTGAAATAAAAATTTATGATACCCAAGTTAGTTAGGTAAATTTCACATATTGGTTAAGGGGAAATACTTAGAGTTTACAAATAAAATGGTAACCAGAAGCTAAAACAAAACCTAATCCCGAAACTGATTCAAAAATTGAAATTAGAAACTAGTTTAGAATTAGCTTGATTATAAGAAATATAGAACTTGAATAATTGAGTAAGACTATAAGTTTAAACTAAAACTAATGATTTAACCTAAATATGGTAAGATCTTAAACTAGAGATAATAATTTAAATTATAGAATAAAAATTATCTATGATAGTTATGTGGGAACTAAAACAAAATTCGTATTATAGGGATTATTGACAACGGCCCGCTGTGAGTCGTACCTTAAGTAAGTAAGCGGGAAGTCCATGTAAGTTTGGGATCAATACAGAATTGCATTTTAGAGTATTATTTTATAGTACTCAGAGGCTCAAAATTATACTTGTTTATGCTTGCAAATAGTTTGAATATGCACATGCCTATGTATGCGTATTCTTGAATGTACTGTGTATTATTGGCATGCTATACTGGTTTGCAATTATTTTATATTGTGTGATATGGAATAATTACCTTAACTGGATTTAATAATATATGTGTCCAGCCTAATTTTTCACATCTCGATTCTTTTCTTTTTAAATTAGGTTTTCCTTAAACCAATCAATATTAAATCCTACTCGTTTAATATTGATCATCGACTAAGGTTTAAAGAAAACTAATTTTTTTGTATTTTGAAAAATACCTTGGAGCCGCCACCCAACCGGAGTTGGGGAAAAGAGTTAAGTTATAACTAATTGGGTAGATTGGTTATAACTCAATTACTAGTCTATCATTAAAACCGGTTTTCAAAACTAAAACACGAGATCTGGATCTGGGGGCTATCCTATTAAACCCTAAATAAGTACCACTTTTTTAACTTTCCGAATTTAACTTTACTTTTCAAGTATACCATTTTTTAATTTCTAAATGACTAATCATATTACACATGACTAAATTAATTAACTTACAAAAATATTTACAAAGATGGAAAAAAATAAAAATTCCCATATTTTAAGTTGCCCCATACTTACATACGAATGCCTACATACTCGCCATTTGAGATCAGACTTCCATAGTTCGTTCTTTTGAAAAAAAAAAAACTTTCAGTGGGTGTAATTGATTTTAATTTTTGAAAAAAATAAATCGGGTTTATGTTTTTACCCATTTTGACTTATTTAAAGAAAAATTTCTAAAGATCCCAAATTAGTTTGATTTTTGGAAATTCTAAAGGGTTCTAATTTGGAAAATGATAAATTATTTTTATTTATTTGAAAAATAATTTTTCTAAATGATATAGTAACTTCGTTATTTTTTATCATTTATTTATTTACTTTTTATTTTTATTTATTTATTTTTATTTTTTGGTTAGAATGCAAAAATAAATAAAAGTATACTAAATCCTTCCTCTTCTTTTCTTTCTTTTTTTTTTATTTTTCATTTACAATTACACTTTAACAACGGGAATAAATAAAGTAAAAAAAAAATTTACAATAACTAAATTGCAATAAGGTTAGACCCAAAGCAAAAGGGTCTCGGATTAGAGGAACGCCACAATCGGTTGGATTAGATCCTTGAGTTGAAGTCAGGTCGGGTCTTGGGTCAGCAAGTGACCTGTACATATGCAGTAACAGCGTACGGCAAGGGCAGTTAAGGGCGTTTTTTGACCATCTTCTGAAGTGAGTAAACCCACTTTTGTGGGTATTTTATTAAGCTTAGTAGGTATGAGACAGATGCTTTGGCCTAACTCGACCATTTGGTTGGTGTTAGCGAAGTTGGTGGCGGTGCTGGGTTGCGGCTATGGTGAGGACTGTATCGTACTTGGTGATTTCATGCGTATGGCGTGCAACATGTGTAGGGTTGAAGATGAAGGGAGGTAGAACTTTGGTCATTGTCACGCCCCGAAGCGGCAGAGTCGTAACAGCTCCCGCCGTATAAACCATCCTAAGATAGAAGTTGGCCTTACAACCACTATCTTAGACCTAATCCACACAAGGCGTCCACGACTAACCCGCTTTGAAGTAGACAATTTGTAAATTAAACAAATCATTTACCTAAAAAAAAAAAGTGAGGAAATATATATATATATTATAATTCAGTTACTGCAGTTAAAGTTTACAATATTCCTCTATAATATATCTCCTAGTTATTACATCATTCGGAAATGAAAAATAATTCTAAAGTAAAAACTTAGACCTTAAAATATGTGTTTATTCTTCAATGTTTTTCCTCACTCCCCAGGATCCAGCAGTTGCTAGCTTCTGAGTAATTGGTTGCCGCTTCTTAGCCAGCACCTGCACGACGTCTATAGGGATGTGAGCAACCACAGCTCAGTAAGTAGGGACGGAGGACTTAAAACTACACCATACACACAACAAGGTTTTCAATCACTTATTAGGTGCAATGCATATGCAAGCAAATGCCATCGCACGACGTTGTCCGGCCCGTCGTGAGATTAGAGAAATTGCGCCCGCTCTAATTCGGGTTGAGGAGTTGCCGTTAATGCAACAGCTCACGACCAAACCCAGGCTTGTGTAATGGAGATCTTGCTCCTCCCGCGACTACCTTCGAACCACTGCCTTCACCCTCGCCGCGACCTCCTCTCCTGTCACTTAGTTCGATTGAGGATGAAGAAGGGACCATTTTGCAATCCTGCGCTATCCCTTCCGAAGGGGTCGGTATTTGGCCGGAGAGTCCTAAATCCCCTAACGGGTTGTCATGCATGTTCGATTATGATTACTGGTCGTATATTTAATTAAGTTCAGTTTAGGGTGATCAATCATTACATACAATTCATACAACATGTGCCAAAGCAACAAACAGAATCATAGCATCACCCATAATCAAGCACATGCACACATTCAACTATCTAACAAGCAAAACCAAGCATAATCTTAAGCCTCCAAAAATACAACAACGTATTAATCCCAACTTACCTCGACTCCTCGCTCACTCACTCGAGGTCCAATTTGCTCAGGCCATCGCCGATCATCCCTATAACACGAATGTGGTTTTAGCTTTTCATATAAATATTACAAGTTCATTTTATTCTATAACGCTTATTGTTAGGTTTTGTTTAAGGTTTAATATGTCTAATTATCTAGGTATTAAGTCTTTTACCATTATTCTAGGTTTAGGGTTAAGTTCAGGTTCGGTTTTCGCATCGATTTCTAAATTAGGTTTTAGTTTGATTTTGAAATCCTTAACATGTTCGAATCCTAATGTGAAATTAATCACATTAAGCTCGAGTATCCAAATATCCTATTGGGTCGTAATTTTGGTATTCTTAACTATTCGGTACACGCTAACCCTAATTGAGGTATCGAATTTATTCTCGATGTGTAAAAATCTTACATTTTGAGATATTTACTTAAAATTAAATATTATTTCAGATTTATTATTTTTCTAATTTCAATTATAATATTATCTAAATAACTTTATTTTTTAGATTTATTAATTTACATTTTCACATATTCCTAATTTCTTATATTCTTTACCTAATTTCCCTAATTAACCATACTTAGTACCTAAAGCCTAGGATTAGGGTTCCACTGCAGAGATTAACTTCCTTAAACATCTAATTAAGATCCAAATCAGTAATTAACATCCTAATCACCTAATTAATCCTAAATCACCCAATTTTACCATCATTTTAGGGCTAAAAATTAACTTAAAATTTTCGAAAATTAATTTTAAAAAAATGGCTTCATAGCATTGTTCTACATCATATGAGAATCCTACAGAAAAATTTTGAGCCCCAAACTACATCCCTAAGCCTATTTAATTTCCGGTTTAATCATGCTCGGTTTTGAACAATTTGTTAAGGACCCTATATTTCTAGACATAATTAAACTAAATCAATATTTTTCCCTAAATCTACATACAATAAAACCTCAGAATAACAAGTTTCATAATTTTCTGGGCAAAATAACTAATTTTACAAAATTATACAAGAATCGGGCTGGAATTTGGACTCACCGATTCAGGTGGCTCCGGCCACCGTGGGCCGCCTTGGCCTTGTCGGCTAGCCTAGGCGCTGCCACCACCGTGTGGTGGTGGTGGCCGTCCACTCCCAGCTCCTTGTTTGGTGTAGGTTTCTTTTAAAATCCTTAACTGCACAGTTTTTCTTTTTTTTTTTCTGGATTTTCTCTCGAATTTTCAACTCTCTCTAATTTTCTCTGATTTGTATCTGTCCAAATATGCTCTGTAAATTTTTCCCTATTTATAGACAATTGTAGAATTTAATGTGCATTAATTTGATGGGATTTTGCCCCAATTCCATGATTTTAGGCTTTTTGTTTGTCAAATTCCTATTGGTTATTTTTTTTCTTTTTCTGTCACGACCTAATCTTGTTGCAGTTATCCTCTTCTGATTTTTTTCTGATTTTTTTATAATTATTTTGTATTTTTCTTTAATTATTTACTTAGTTTTCGGCCAATTTTAGTAATTACGCGTATTTTTATCTACACGTAAATACATGTAGGGTACACGTGAACATTCCTAAATATTATTTTGGTCATTCTAAAATTTTTAGTATACATATAATCTATCTCTACTAATTTATTAGTTATTATATTACACTTTTTACCTTTTCGGTAATTAGCAGTTATTATGCTTAAAATTTGAAAATTTTATAGTCTCCTATTTTACTACTCATTTTCTTAAATTTAAGTTTACAGGGTCATTTTTACTGCTTTTTTGCTAAATAGTTTATAATTTGGGTGTGATCGGGTCCTTTAGCCGATCGCCCTAAACCTTGGTTCTAAGTTCAATCTTACGGTTACTTGGCTGAACTTTGGGGCTTACAGTCATCAAGTTGGTGTGGCTGTGATTGGTGTTCGTAGGGGATGGTTTGGAATTGTATGCATGGGTGCATGGTAGAGAGGGAATTAGTAGGTTCAAGGAATAGACGAGGGTCAAGTGACTTGGATGGTAGCGGCGGTAAGCAGTTATGTTTGTATGGATGGGGGTGGCCGAGGGAGTGGCATGGTCGAGAGGATGAAGGAGTGTGTTGTAGGGGGTTTGGTCTAGGTCAAAGGAGAGAGAGAAGATCGAGAGTACGAGAGAGGTCGACAGTGGAGAGAGAGAGAGAGAGAGGGAGTCGGCTGAGAATAAGAGATCTATGAGGATATGTGTGTTTGGGATGGTGTTCAGAGAGAAGCAGCGATGGGTTAGTGTTCGGTAAGTAGCCGAGAGAGAGGGAGTTGGCCGAGAGTGAGAGATCTATGAGGGTCCCTGAGAGAGAGAGAGAGAGTAATAGGTTGAGGGAGAGAAATAGTGGAGCTATTTCTTTTCAAAGTGGAGACTGCACCCCTCCTATCCCCCCTGCACTGTGTGTTTGTATGTTTTTGAAAACAAAACCTCTCTAAGATCTCCTCCTTTTTTTTCATTTTTGAATCCCGATTTGAAGGAGCTAATGGATGAATCCGACCTTGTTTTTCGATTCAATTCATAATAGAATATGCCTATTTTGCAATTTCACCATTGATTTGGTGAAATTGCAATAATAAATTGCTTAAAAATGATGCTAAAGTTGACTGACTCGAAGGGAAAGCACTAGATTTTTGGAGAAAATCAGGAAAGCAAAAAGAAAGAGAAAGAAAGGGTCTTGACGTGGTGCCACGTCAACAGTGTCAACCAACGAGGAAGTAAGACATGTGGCAATGACTTGACAACACGTGTTATGCCACGTGGTGATATGTATTGTATGGTAGTGCTATGTATCCCATAATTGACACGCGATGCAATGATGCCTTGACATATGGCACATGTGCTATAGATGATGTGGTAATGTATATTATTGAGAAAAATAAAAAAGTTTTCCCATGCTTCTATCAAGATTTAAACCCCTGATCTCCAGCTAAATCTTTATACAAAGTCCATGTGCTTATCTATTAGGCTATTGACCTATACTTTGTTCATATGTATAATTGGATTAGGTCAACTTGGGTTAGATTCAAATTTATGTCAACTTGGACTAGAGTTTAATAGTCCTTTATTTAAGTTTATTTAAACTACCTAATTTTTTTTTATTATTTTCTAAATTCCCCATTTTTTCAATTTTTTG
The DNA here is from genome assembly GCA_024138015.1 of Lumnitzera littorea. Taxonomy (NCBI): domain Eukaryota; kingdom Viridiplantae; phylum Streptophyta; class Magnoliopsida; order Myrtales; family Combretaceae; genus Lumnitzera; species Lumnitzera littorea. The sequence continues at coordinate 95,696,770 of JAMXBB010000011.1, forward strand.
TTACTTTTCAAATTTTTTATATTTTTCGTATTTTTTCTAAATTTCTTATTTTTTGTGTTTTTTTTCCTATTTTTTTTTTGTATTTTCCTGAATTTCATATTTTTAGGATTTCTTATTTTTCAACTTTTTAAATTTTTTTTTTCCTAAATCTCTTATTTTTAGGGTTTTCTTTATTTTTTTTTTTGTATTTTTCCTAATTTAGGACCCTTTAACCTACTCTAAAAATTTTGAAAAATAAAAAGGAGGGGCAAAAATAAGGTATCTATAATATAGCTTGTAAAATTAACCGGTCAAGTATTTCAACCCATCAAGGGAGACGTTTAAGGTTCTTCGGCTAAATATTGACCATTTCGAAAGGAACAACATTGGATAGCAGAATTAATCATTCCTTTATTCTTAGTTGAACTAAATGATTGTGAGGTCCTACAAAAATTGGTGATCAACTCACGATTAGTTAGTTTAAAAACGGTTTGTAAAATTTAGGACAATCGCATAAATTATCCAATTAAGCTTAAATTTTATTACAAAGTTAAGAATAATAATAAAAGCGATCTCGTGAATTTGGATTTAGAAAAATAAATAATTAAATATTATGATATTAAGTTATATGTATATTACCATTTATTTATCGGAAACGTAAAAAATGGATTCCAATAATTGACTAATTGCTATAGATAAATTATATGAATACTAAAATTCATAAAATAACATATATAATATTTAGGAGTATTTATTAGTACTATATATATTTACATGTAGGTAAAAATACACAAAATTACATAAAATATCTGAAATATGTTAAAATAATGCTAATTAATTAAAGATAATTCATAAAAAATTAAAGAAAAATTGTGAAAAATATAGAATTATCCAGAATAGGGATGTAGCATGCTACGATTTAAAGAAAAAATAACAACCAATAAAATTAGGGCAAATAAAAAATAAATAGAAGAATAGACAAGGACACTTGGCAACCAAAAATTAAAAGAAAAACTCTAAACATCATTATAAATTCAGGAACCTTCTTCCACAATTTATTTTGGTCACTTAAGAATTTAGAAAAAAATTGAGAGAGATTAAGAAGAGAGGAGAGAGCATTTTTAGAAAAAAAATAGCAAAAATGGTGTGCGAATAGAGCATATAAGAAGAACCCACATCTGACAACCACTTGAAATCAAATGGCTGTCGCCACCACCATACCCTAGGACCACTGTGTTATGGCTTGGAGTGTATGTAGTAGACTAGAACTAAAATGGGTAATCAGGGTTCAAGTGCGTATGAAAAACAGGAAGTAAAATGAGGGTTTTGATAGTGCATGTGTATAGATATGACGTACCAAAACACAAATACAATTAGGGATTAAGCTTGAAATAAGGCTTGATACGACTCACAAACACTAAATGTCACTCGAGATTCAAATGAGAGTTAGATGCAACTCACTAACTAGCTCAAATGAGAGGTTCACCACAATCTTAAAGGTCAAGATTAATAAGAACATAAGAAAAATTAAAGAGTTAATCAACACTCAATAATCTAGCAAATGAAAGCTCTATAAGCTTAAGAACAACCTTACTTGAAAGAGAAAAGTTCCAAGTGTAATCACTGTATATATATTCTTCTCTTCTAATCATCTCTTAATTACAAATATTGTTATTTATAGCAAGTCCTAAAACACTAGTGGTAGAACTGTAAATAATGTACAAAGTCTTGAGCCCTAAAAAATAAGCCTAGTGTCATAACTCTAAGGGAGGCCTAGTAAGATTGCTTAGAATTTTTATATCACATATGCACTCATGATACAAAAATCATCTTGTAAGTTAAAGATTGTGAAACTCTAAACAATTAATCACTAAGGTTTTCTATTTTTAATTAATTAACTTACAATAGAATATAAATGACCATGGATATATGATATTCCAAAGTCCACTAGAATCTTAGAGAATTGGTATCCCTTACCAAATGCTAAGATAAGGTAAAACAACTTTATAATTTACAAGAAATACTATATTACACATAATCTTATTATATAAATATTTTCTACATAAATTGTTTTTATGTCAACTATATACATTTCAATCAATTTTGACATTATCAAACCTATTTCCAATTTGTACTCTACTCTCAAGATTTTCCCCAATCCTTACTTAAAGGAACTTACAAAAGAAACTATAGGGGAATGAGCAAACTACGGCTCAGTGAGTTCGTTCCTCATTACTACTTTTCAAGAAAGTTATTAAACATTATTAGCACCCATGCAGTCTATCTACAAACAAAATGAATGCAAGGAACACACTCATAGAAGTCTAAAACTATGGAAGGTGCCGAGCCTGGTTTTTCACCCTCTCAATTATTTTCTTTTTAAATTAGGTTTCCTTCAAATCTATCAGTATTAAAGCCTACCTATTTAATACTGACCCTCGACTAGGGTTTAAAGAAAACCGATTTTTTTATTTTTTGAAAATATGTTGGAGTCACTACTCGATCAGAGTTGGGAAAAATAATTAAGTTATAACCTATTGGATGAATTAGTTATAACTTAGCCACTTGTTTGCAATAAAACTGATTTTTGAAAAAGTTTTTGAAAACTGGAGATTTTAGATCCAGGGGTTAGAAATTTTAAACCCTTACGGGTACTACTGACTTTCTAAATTTAACTTTAATGTTAAAAATCACCTTTTTAATTTCATAAAAAAAACTTGCTTGTTAATTACTCTAATTAGATGACTTAAATAATCTAGGAAAAAAAAGGAAAATTAGAATTTTTCATTTTTATCGTCGCCCCATAGGTGCCTACATATCCGCTATTTGAGATCAAATATACATGATTTTTTTAATGAAAACTTTAGTGGGTTAAGTTGATTTTAATTTTAAAAACATGCCAAGTTTACGTTTTTAATTTAATTTGGTTTGTTTAAAAAAATTTCTGAAGGAAGGTCCTAAATTGAAATTTTATTTATTTTTAAAAAATTATAAAATGCCCTAAATTGTAAAAAGAATCCAATAATTTTTTATTTTGGAAAAAACTTGATTTCTAAATGTTTTTTTTTTAAAAGAAATAATCTTTATTCTTTCTACTTGCTTACTTATTTATTTTCTAATTTTTTATTCTTTTTATTTTTATTTTTATCTATTAGACTAAAAATAAATAAATAAACTACCTTATCTCTTTTTTTTTCTTTTTTTTTTCCTTTTTCTCTTTTTTTTTTAGTTGATTACATTTACAGTATACATTTTACATGGATAAATAAATCAAATAAGTAAATAAATAAATAAAAAATACAAAACCGAAACAAAGCTCAAACCAAGAAAGGGGACGTAGGTTGGATTTGGATCGGATCGAACAAGACGGTTACGGGTCAGTCAGGTTCTGTTTGGGTCAGTTGTAACTCCACTTCAACAATTCAGTGAGGCACGATTTAGGTTGATTAGCTACCAAAACGAGCAGGTGAAGGGCTTATTATGTGTATTGGATTGAGGATAAGGAGGGTAGGCTCGATGTCGTAGCTGTTGGGGGTGGTTTAGGTGGTGTTGGTGAGTGGCGGTTGGTGATGGTGCTTGGGTGGTGCCATTGGGAGGTTGCTAGAGTTGAAAGGGGAGTGTAATGTGGGGTTTTAAGTTGTGGGGAGTTAGGTTATGTGATTGGTTTGAGTTAAAGAGGATCAAAGGTGGTGGTTCAAGGAGAGGGAGCTCGGCAATTAGGGTTTGGCGATGGTGGTTTAGTGGCGATGCTAGAGACCATAGCAGAGCACGAAAAGGGGTGTAATGAAGAGCTTAAGTTATGGGTAGTGTTCTGAGGGTGGTGGTTTGTCTCAAACTTGATTGGAGAGAGAGAGAGAGGGCTTGTAGATTGATTCTATAGTTTGTGAATGTTTTGTGTCTGTTCAATGAGCTCTACCAACACCCAATTTATACTAGTAATTAACCTAGAAACATGGAAAGCTCGAATCGGAGTTAAATGCGAATGGCCGAAATTTAAGTATTTTTCTAACTTTTGAAGCTTGATTTGAATGTGTTTTTTATCGAATTTAAACATGTTGATGGGTTCGATTCAGAGTAGGCTAGGTGTTTAACAAGATCAAAGCAAGAAATGACATGTGTGTATATGAAATTTGTACAGAAATTGGCTCCAAAGTAAAGGAGGTAGGCAGTTTTTTAGTCTAGAAAAGGGGGGCGAAATTGAGGGAAAGAGAGAGAAAATGCTGACGTGGCGCCACGTCAATCAACCCAACTAACCATGACTTACTACATATCATCGCGTGATACGTAGTATGCCACGTGGCTTAATACATGGCGTTATGTTAGCATGTCATCCAATCCCAACCTGTCACGTATTAGGATACGTTACGCAATAAGAGTCTGAAATGTGGCAGTCCCTGATATAATGAAAAATAAAAAATAAAAAATAAAAACTTTGTATGCTCCCTCCAAGATTCGAACTTAAGACCTTATACTCAATACGTAATACTAAGTCTATGTGCTTATTCGTTAACCCGTTAACTTGTGCCTTATCCATATATGTAATTAAATTGCACATATAAACTCGGTTGACGTGGGCTAAATTTAAATCTAAGCCCAGATTCGACGACCTAACTTCTAAACCTATTTTAAAAATAAAAAATCCATCTTAATAAAAAGTTATTTCTTAAATCTTCTATTTTTTTCAAATTTTAAATTTTTTTTTTCTAAACTTCTCATTTTTTGGGTTTCTTTCTAAACTTCCTATTTTTGATATTTTTCCATATTTCTTATTTTTTTTGTGCTTTTACTTATTTTTGTATTTTCTAAATTTCTTACTTTTTTAGATTTTCTTTAATTTCCTATTTTTGTGTTTTTCCTAATTTAGGACCTATTGAGAAAATAAAATAAAATAAAAGGGGCAAAAATTGAATGTCTACAGAAGGTATAGATTTACGTCGTCTACACGTCGATTATCTTTTATACTTACATGTACAGAGCACTTCACCTTAACTGCATAAGGCTGTCTGAGGGCACCATCTCTCTAAACAACACTCGACTATTACCCTTATCGAGAACAGTAATCAATATAGGTGGACCCTAACTCGGGCTCATCCACCGAACATTTCCAAGGCCCCTTAGGTACACAAAGCGAATCCTTTGCTATGAAAAAATATCCAAGGCCCTACGAGCACAATTATGCGAGTCCTCTTGTAGTTCATTAGAGATATTATGCTAGCTTTCCCTTAACAATAAAAATATTATTCATGGGCATGACGAGCCCTCATAAAAGTCATACAAAATATATTTAAGATTGGAAAAAAAAAAAAGTTTTCCAAGAATACTTTTCTAAAAATTTTGCAAAGCTAACATTTTCCATTAATATATTAATTGGATTTCAGATATGCGACAAATATAATTAGTTATTTTAATCGAATAGTTATATTTACTAATTTAAGAGAGTAATTATACAGATAATAGTACGTAAAGTAATCAATCATTCAACAAACAATCAATATCAACCAACAAACAGTATACAAATAACAAATAATAAGTAGATAGCAAATCATAAGAACTCCTTCACCTGGGTTAATGCTCACTCTCTAATCTTTTGGGATTTTCAGTTCTTGATAATTGAATACCTAAAGGATAAATAAATCTATAAATATTCTAAAAACCTAGGTTCATCAATTAACTAAATATTTATTATTATTTGCTTAGTTTCCCATTATAACCCAAGTATGGTATAAACATAGTTTAACTTAAATCTTTTACTTACTTTTTTCGATTTATCTTAAAGTTTTAATCGCGTATAACTTTTTTATTTTAATTTCGATTTTTATTAACTTATAGTCAATTTTTATTGTTTTCGAACATACTTTCGTATAATGGAGTCCATTTTAGACGTTGTAACCCGCATTTTTCTATTATGATATAAAAATATTACAAATTTTATTATTTTGACTTAAATAATTATAATATATTATTTTAAGCCTTTTCTTTACATAATTATGATTTAATAAATATCTAATCCTTATATTTTATAATTTTCTTATCTTGGCTTTCATTTTACCATCATTTATGTATTTTTCCATTTTTAAGGGTTAACACTTGTTTATTTTCATTTTTGGCTATTTTAATAATTTCCTAATTAATTAATTATTTTATTATTATTTTTAATTACTATTTTTAGTTAAAATTAATTATATGCTAACGTGGCAACATAGATAAGTGTCACGTATCATTTCTGAAATTTGTATATTTTTAATATGTTTCCTATTTTGTATTTTTATGTAATATGTATATAATTATATTTTATTAAATTTTGTAAATTAATTAGTTTCCATTTTCTTGGATTCCATAGCATGCATACTTACTTATATTATCTTATTTTAGTATTATAGTATAGTATACTTATAATATTTATGTATACCTGTATATTTAGATATATACTATACCCTTAACATTCATATTTTCATATGCATACATATACTTATGTAGCTAGTTTTCTTCACTTATTTATACTTACGTAATTAAGGGATATAATCCCTAAATATATTATATATACTACACACTCATATATATGTATATACTATACCTATACGTATTTTATATGAGTATTTTTGCACTTTACATGTACATATAGATATATCTATATATTCGGCCTATATTTATAGATAAATATATATATACATAGTAAAAATACCTTATATACATACTACTATTTATGCCAACATATATATATATACATACATGTACATATACCTATAAAATAAAAATATCAAATATACATATACTATGCACACATACATGTTTGTATATACATATACACAATTTCTTTATACCAAATATTTGCAAAATTAAATATAACACATGTGTATGTGTGTGTGAATACTCTAAGTATTTATACACTTATGAGTACATGTATATGATATAAGATCAATTTTTCATAAAATCCCAATACATGTGCATAGATTTTTCCTTGCAAATAATAATAGAATACCTATAAATTTACTATATACACTTATAATACATATGAAATTCTATGAAACATATGTACATGAAAGAATATCTTTAAATACTTATTACAAAATAAATATAATACACATACTACTTATCTGATTCTCTTAGTATATTGATGAATAAAAGATGGTAAGGCTCCTTTTTCTTCTTCTCGATTTTCTTGATGACTTTTGGAAGTAAAAAGGAATTAAAAGGAAAAGGATGGAAGCTTTACAGTTGGAAAAAGGAAAGGGATATATGTGGTTTTGTTTTTGTGCAAGAAAAAGTGTATGTTTCTTTTCCTTCTTTTTTTTTCCAGTTGTGTGGAATTTTATAGGGGAAAGGAAGACAAAAAGAATGTGGATTAAAGGAAAGAAGAAAAAAAGAAAAGTAGGTTGTATTAATGTGATGTGACCATGGACTCATCTAATAGCTTTGTTTCTTACACATAATGAACACATGGTTAATAAAAATTAACCACACAAGTGTCCCCAACGTGATTCTAGAAGTTGGACGTATGGAAAAGAAAAAAAGAGGAAAAAGAAAGGGAAAAGAAAGAAAAAGGAAAAATAAAAATAAAAATATTAGATTTTTATAAATATAAAAATTATAAATTTAGTATTTATAAATAATATTGAAATTTTATAAAAAATTATTAATTTAATTATTACCCGTTACGTTTATAATATTTAAGAGTTATCTCAATACGTTTGTTAATAATTTTACATGATTACGCGTATTGATCAATAATTGTATTCATTTAGTGTTTTATTACTATTAGGGTAAATTTCTTCATTTTATAAACTTAAAGTTATAGTTTTAGGGTTTTTGTTAATTTTGAATTCGATTTCGAGTATTTACCTATACTTAGGGTTTAAGGTTTTCGCACGCGATTTAGATTTCGATTGAAATTCTAGAGTTTATATTACTTACAATATATTCGATTTTATAATTTAGTAAAATTTTATCTTACTTAGCCTTATCGACTTGCGAGATTATTTATAGTATTAGAGTTCAATTCTACTCTTAAATAGTTAAATTTATGGGGTTTACACTCATAATTAAAATAAAGAAAATATTCAAAAAAAATACAAAACTGTATGTTTAGTAGAAGATGTTGGCATGCAATCATTCAAGTTATCTTGGAAGAAGTAAGATTCGAATTGGGTATGGTAGGCAATTAGATGTCTGGGTTCGGTTAGGAGCCCCTAAAGTCTTGTAGTGCATTGCCGAGATACTTGAAAATTCGACCTACAGTTGCCGAATTCTATGATTAGTCAACACTAATCTCTCCATGTCGTACCAAATGGATCTATAGCCTTGAGGCCTCGACAGTGTGATCTCTTGACTTCTCAGCAAACGACAGACTTGATGTCGAGTGGCTCCTTTTCTTCCTCTCAGCCTTTTGGTATCAACTTAACCTCAGTAATGAACAGTTCATCCTCAGATTGGGACAAGTCGCCCTCGGCTTGGAGATGGTCGCATGTTGACTACTATCATTACCATGAGTCTAAAAAGAAGTCGTCTTTGACGCTAAACAATGAGCATGAGCCGGCATGCCGAATAAACTTCTCTTCCCTTTTTTCTTCATCATGGGTGCCGAGTGGCACTAGACTTCCTCAATGTTCATGGGGGTTAAGCAATAGCTTTTCCATCCTTCTGAACCGTGTAAGTGTTAAGGAAGCCATCATGGATCACTTTTCGGTCATACTCCTACGGTTAGCCAGGAAGTAAATTTGTGACATTCATAGGGACCACGTCAAAGTCAATCCCGTCCTTATACTATCCTGCCTTGAATGTTATTTGAGCTTTTTTACGCACACGGATTGTACCCTTATCATCAAACCACTTCAATCTATGAGGTCAGGGATGCAGGTAGGTCGGCATCTTCATCTTCTCTACTAGTTCGGCAGAAACGATGTTGGTGTAGCTTCCTCCATCAACAACCAAGGAACAGGTCCTCCCATTCACCAAGCATTGAATATGAAATAAATTTTACCTTTGTCCAAGATCTGCTTTTAGGTCAGCTCATCATGGACAAGAGTTCATCTAGATTTTCAACACAAACACTTTCTTCTATCAACTCGTCTTTCGAACTCTTGTCACTCTAACTTCTACTTATGCTTTAAGTCCTTCACCCTTTAAGATCATGATCCTTTTATTCAAACATTGAGAAGCAATATGCTCGTAGCCTATGCTTTCTCCAAGATCTTGAGCCTTGGTGCCAAGTACTTTTTCTTTTTTAGCCCTTTTTGTCTTGGCCTGTTCAAGTCAACTATACTCACCTTTCTCCATCTTCTTCTTTGGTCCTCTTCTCTTGGAATACTTGATATCAAGCAAGTGCACCTATCAGTTTTAATATAGCAGATGTGAGTTCGAGTCGATCCTCTGAGACCTCGAGTACTAATATTAACCTTAGTTTTATTATCTAACCGGAAAATTGTGATAGGTTGAATGAATTAAAAATACTAAAATTAACAAACTAACCTAATTATGAGACTTGATTAAGCAATTTAGAAAGCAATAAAACTAAGAACAACTTCAAAAAAGAAAATAACGTATTTAGGAATTATTTCCCCTAGTGTTTAACATGTAATCGCTTAAAATGTATTCAATTTAATCTCTATTATTCTTGACCGGAGGGATTCACAATTAAAGTTAACACCTTTCTCAAGTATATTAACCCTAATCCTAAATTATTTACCGAAATCTCTTCACTTAGTAATATAATTTAGAATCGCATTAATGTATAATGAATTTCCACACAAAAGAACAACTTTCCAAAAGAAACATCTATCTTATCTCTAAGTACACATGTAATTCTCTTTAATTATGTTAAGATCTCATTACACATGTGATTTCTCAATCATCATACATAATATCATAGATTGATATCTTAGAAATATCAATTAACAATTAAATAACATAATTAAATCAAGAAAAGATAGAAACTTTATTGAAAAATATCAATGAATCTAATAGTCACATGAAACCCTAGGTTCCACAATCCTAAATACAAGAATCTTAAGCTATCATAATGAAACTAAAAACGAATTGCAACAAAATCAAGAAATAAAACATGAAAAACCTCTTTTGTTGATGAAAAATCTCTTCAATCTTGAAGTTAGGTATTGCTTTCACCTTTTTCTCCTCCTTCTCTTCAAGTTTCTTCTCTTTTGAATGTCTAATCATGTGTGTGAAACCCTAGTAAGTCATTTTATAATGTATTGTAAAGTTTTTTTTTTCGTCACCAAACACAGCCTAGGACACAGTTGTGTCCCCAGGTTGTGTAACTTTCTGACCTTGGCAAATCTTCTTGGTGGACACAGTTGTGTCCCAAACTGTATAATTTTCTGACCAAAATTCCTATTGTTTATGTAACTTCAAAACTTCATAACTCATTCATTTGAACTCCAAATTGAGTGAAACTTAATTCTTTTTCTTCATTTTCAATCTAAGAACGCATTCAAACCTTGAAATCAAAATTTTACTCAATTAAGTATCAATTTCTTTAAAGAAAACCAAAGATGTAAGGGAAATACTATAAAATCACCATGTGAAATGTATTTAAAATAAGAGTTATCAATATCACTCAAGTTTAGGGCTGACTTGTTGAGGTTAGTTAGTCGGCCTCTGATGCCTTCTCCTCCTCTGTCTTTCTACTCTTAATGCCAGATTGATTAGCTTATCCAATGAGTTAAACGTTTGCAATTCAACTATGTCAGCAATGTCTTCTTGAAGTCTACTTAGAAAGCTAGCAATGGTGCAGTCTTATGGCTTGACAAATCTCGCATCTTATCATTAAGGTCTTAAACTCTTGCAGATACTCTTAAATAGTGTTTCGATCGTACCTCAAGTGTTGGAAAGCATGGAGCATCTCTTGCTTGAAGTATGTTGGCACAAAGCAATAGTTCATCAATCTTTTCATAAGTCTCCAAGTTCTGATTGGCTCTTCTCTTTCGGCATCTCACTTGGCGATCAATTTATCCCACCAAAGACTTGCATATTCAACAAAGGTTAATGAGGCTAGCTTAACCTTTGTCCGATCATCATACTCATAACACTTAAACAACTGTTTGACTCAAGGAATCCAGTTTAAGAACTCTTTAGGTTGGCAACCTCTACTGAAAGTTGGCAACTTAAGTTTTATATTATCATGTCTTCAACTAGGTGTTCTAGGTTCATCCCTAGCATTCTGAGCTGGTCGGTTCACCTTAGATTGACCACTTCTGTTTGAGCTCTGCTCGGCCATATTTCTTCTTAACCTCAGTTCTCTTGTTCGGGCAACTGGGTTCTCGGTGTCAACACTTCTATCATTGCCTCTTCTTGGCTTAGGTAGGTTTTCTCGTCTTCTCGGCTTGACAACTTTTCTCAACTGTCGTTCATCATTATGAAGCACATTAGAACCACTTCTACTGGTGGGTATTCATTCCCTTCTTCCTTCTCAGCCTACACGTTTGTAGCCTCTAACTATACCAGTAAGCTCTTGAATAGAGTCAGTGAGATTCTGAATCTAATATTTCAAGTTATCAACACGTCGCCTCAAACTTCCATGAGGGTTATCATCACTATTATTGATGCTATCTTCAAACATTCTTATTCGTACAGTAATTTTCAAAGAAAATTGAACAACATGATTTACAATAAAACACAATTACAGTAACCCAGAAACAACTACTACTAAGCTTCTGTAGCTACCACAACTAACGAACACTTCCACAGCGGTTAGAATCAACTACTGAAAGTATGTTAGTCGACTCAATAGTAGCACAATACTATAACTACTAAAAATACGAACAACACACTACACTAAAGAGTGACAACCAATAGATGTTCAAATAACGAAACAATCTTTGAAGAAAACTAGCATGCGTGTCTCCTCAAAGCTCTAATACCAAGATGTTATGCTCGGAGTATACGTAGCGGACTAGAACCAAAATAGGTAGTTAGGGTTCAAGTGAGTATGAAGAACAGGAAGTACTATGAGGGTTTTGACAGTAAACGTGTATGGATATTACGTACCAAAACACAAACGCAATCAAGGGTTAAGCTCGAAATAGAGTTCGATATGACTCACGAACACTAAATGTCACTCAGGATTCAAATAAAGGTTAGATGCAACTCACTAATTAGCAAATGAGAGGTTCACCACGATCTTAAAGGTTAAGATTGATAAGAACACAAGAAAGATTAAAAATTTAATCAACACTCAATAATCCGACAAATGCAAGCTCTACGAGCTGAAGAACAACCTTACTCGAAAGAGGAAAGTTCCAAGTGTAACCATTGTATGTATATTCTTCTCTTTTGATCATCTCTTAATTACAAATAATGCTATTTATAGCAAGTCCTAAAACCCTAGTGGCAAAATTGTAAATAATGTATAAGGCCTTAAGCCCTAAAGAATGGGCCAATAATTAAAATAAAGAAAATATTTACAAAAATACAAAACTATGCATTTAGTAAAAGAAGTCGGCATGTAGTCATTCAGGCTGTCCTGGAAGGAATAGGATCTGAACTTAGCGGGGTCTGCAATTGGATGTTTGGCTTCGGGTAAGAGCCCCTAAGGTTTTGTAGTGCATTGCCAAGATACTTGAAAGGTTGGTCTACAACTGCTAAGTTCTATGATTAGTCGGCACTAATCTCTCCATACAGTACCAAGTAGATTTATGGCCTTGAGGCCTCGACTGTGTAAGCTCTTGGCTTCTCAGTAAACAACAAACTTGATGTCGAATGGCTCCTTTTCTTCCACTTAGCCTTCCGGTATTAGCTCAGCCTCAGCAATGAATAGTTCGTCTTCAACTTGGGATAGGTCTCCCTCGACTTGGAGATAGTCGTAGGTTAATTCCTATCATACTGCCTAATGCCGTTGATAGCCTTAGAGCCACCACTTGTGGATGGAAGCTAATTGAATAGGTAGATTCACACTCTAATCCGATTTTGTTTAATTTATTAAAAATATTAACTGTATTTGAAAAATTAGGAAATTTGATATTCTGAGATATTTATATATATAGATTTAAGGGAAAATATTAGATCGATAAAATTAAGTCCTTAGCTATATAGTGTTTAAGAAATCCCAAAACCTAAGCTTGATTTAAATTTAGATTTAAATAACCTTAGTAGTGTAGTTTTGACCTCGAAATTTTTTTGTAGACTATTTAGGGTATTCATGATAGTGCTATGAAGAGTTTTTCTAAAAGTTAATTTTCTAAAATTTTACTTCATTTTTAGGCCTTAAAATCATACATAAAAGGTAATATTTAGGCTTAATTTTGTAGTTTAATGTTAATTTGGTAGAAATTTTGATTTATTATGTAATTAGGTATTCTTAGATGTTGGTTGCTGATGTAGCATAGTATTTGTAGAGTTTGAGGTGTTGGTTGTATATAATATGCATATTATGTAGTAAATATGTAGGTAAAAAGGAATATTTAAATCAATTTTGTGATTTAAGGCTAATTAGGTATAAATTATGATTTAGGATGACATCTTGATATGCTATTAGATAATGAAGGATGATATTTGTAGTGCTAGAAATGTTAGATAAGTGTTTAAGGGTAGATTATGTAATAATACATAATATAGGTATATAGGAAATTAAATAAGTATGAAATACTAGGTTAAAATTTATAATATTATTACATTATGAATATTATATAAATCTGGTTTAGATTATGAATTTAGGAATTTATATGAAAAATATAGGTTATTCTCACATCGGAACCTAATTTGGTAATTAAATTAATAATATAGTGTACCTTATTGATCAAAATACTAGTTAGGGCTAAAATGAAGATTTAAGATACCCAATTATAATTAGATGAATTCTACATATTTAGTTGGGAGGAATTCTAAGGGCTTACAAATAAAATTGGTAACCAGAAGCTAAAACGAAACCTAATTCAGAAATTGATTCAGAATTTGTATTAGAAACTAGTTTAGGACTAATTTGGTTATAGGAAATATAAACTTGAATAATTGAGTAAGATTACGATCTTAAACTAAAACTAAGAATTTAAAACTTATACATATGTATATAAGTCGTTATGTTAAAATGTAGACAATTCCCGAGTTAGAAACTAATGCAGAAGTAAAATCAAAATTAGGGCTAATAGAAGTATATTAGAGAGTTGGTCAAAATCTGAACCAAAAGTTATATTTACTTGATTTAATTATGCGAAAAGGGTTAGAAGACATTTATGAGAATTATAAATAAAAGGTAATCAAAAGATAAACTCGAATCTCATTCAAAGGCTAAAACAGAATCGACAGAAGAAGCAAATTTAGAACCTGACTGAACAAGAGAAGTACAAGAGACATAGACTAGAATGACTAAATATAATAAGACCTTAAATTAAAGATAATAATTTAAATTATAGAATAAAATCTATTTATGATAGTTATATGAGAACTAAAACAACATTCGTATTATAGAAATTATCAGTAATGACCTGTTGCAAATCGCATTTTAAGTGAGCAAACAAGAAATCTAAGTAAGTTTGAGATCAATACATAATTGTATTTCGGAGTACTGTTTCATAGTACTAAAAAACTTAAGGTTATACTTGTTTGTGTCTGTAGGTAGTTTGATTGTGTACATGCCTGTGTGTACTTGTTGTTGAATGTATTATGTACTATTGGTTTACTGTATTGGTTTGTAATTGTTTTGTATTACGTGATATGTATTGATTACCTTAATTAAACTTAATTAAATATATGACTTGTAATTCTAAATTGGACCAACATGAGGGTCCAACTACATTGCATTGCCAGAATCCATGTTGTATATTTGAAAGAGGTTGATCTCCCTACTTCTCTCATGATAGAATCCTCTTCCCGTTGAGCCCCCTTTCTCCTCAGTCCATAGAGAAAAAATATAGGACGGGTGCCAAAAGTGAATCACGAAAGAAAGGACTCACTAAGTGGGGAGCACTAACTAATCCTAATAGATAGAATAGAAAATACTAATAGAATTGTTCTCCAACCAAATACCAACTCTTTTGAAGGGGATAACGCTGGGTAACATAATTAGTCCCTTCTTCATCTTTAGTCAAACCAAGTGACAAGAGAGAAGGTTGCGAAAAGGGTGAAGGTAGTGGTTCGAAAGTAGTCACGGGAGGAGCAGTGTCTTTATTACATAAGCTCAGGTTAAGTCGTGAGCTATTGAAATGTGCACTAAACTCCTCAACTCAAATTAAGGTGAGTATAATTTCTCTAATCTTACGACTAACAGGATAACATAGTGCGATGGCATTTGCTT
Organism: Lumnitzera littorea; assembly: GCA_024138015.1. Lineage (NCBI taxonomy): Eukaryota > Viridiplantae > Streptophyta > Magnoliopsida > Myrtales > Combretaceae > Lumnitzera > Lumnitzera littorea. Next base: position 95,711,990 of record JAMXBB010000011.1, read on the forward strand.
GTCATGTAGCATTAAAATAATTAGTTGATAACCTTGTTTGTGCTTAATATATAATTTTAATTCTCTATCCCAATTTACTAAGTAGTTTGTTGCCACATCCCTATAGATATTGTTGTAAGTGCTAGTTAGGAAGCAGCTTTATAATTATATTGAAGATAACAACTGCTTGATCCTAGATAGTGAAGATAAAAAACTAACGATCAATTATACTCTTGAAGTATTGGATCTTATATGTAAATCTATTTACATCAATTTATGTATTATTTAAGTGAAGTAAGATTAAGTTACTAATTCTTGTAAATATTACTCGGATTATTTAAATCTTAGTATGTATTTCATAATTTTGTGAGTAATTAACATGTTTAATTTTTTTAAACTGTTTACTTTAAAGTAGGTTAGTTATGGAAATGCATTATGTAGATCAAGTTTAAGATAGTGGTTATAAGGTCAACTTTTATTTTAGAATGGTTTGCACAGCAAAACTATTACGATTTTGTCGTTTCAAGGTTTGACGGTGACAAAAGAGGAGGTCGTGATAAGGGTAAGAGCAGTGGTTTGAAAGTAGTCACAGAAAGAGCAGTATCTCCATTGTACAAGCCTAGGTTTGGTTATGAGCTGTTAAAATGTGCGCTAAACTCCTCAATTTGGATTAAAGCGGGTGTAATTCTTTAATCTCATGACAGACCGAAAAACATTATGTGATGGCAATTGTCTAATGCAATGCATATAAATAACTTACTGACAACCCTACCTATACTTGATGTATAGTCTTATGTCTCCATTCCAACTTACTGAGCAATTGGTTGCTCACATCCCTATAGATGTTATTACAGGTGCTAGTTAAGAAGCGGGCTTTATAATTACCTTGGAGCTAGCAACTGCTGGATCTTAAGGAGTGAAGATATAAAACCAAAGATCAGTCACACTCTCGAAGTTTAGGTCTTAACTTTAAATCTTTTAATATCAATTCATGTATTTCTTAAGTAAAGTAAGATTAGGTTACTAAATCTTGTAAACATTACTCGGGTTATTTAAATCTTAGTATGTATTTTTCATATTTTTGTTGGTAATTAACATATTTAATTTATGATATATTCACTTTAAAGCAAGTTAGTCATTGATGCCTTGTGTAAATCAGATTTAAGATAACGGTTGTGAGGTTAACTTTTATCCTAAAATAGCTTGCATGGTAGGACTGTTATGACTTTGTCGCTTTAGAGCGTAATCGTTCTAAGTTAGTATTAGAGCATAGCGTTAGTGAACATGCTTTGAAGTGTTATAATTAGAAGAAGTAAACATTATAGGAGCACATTTAGAGTAGACAGTAAAGGATTGTACCATAAATTATAGAGTAAGAAGTAACTATAACATTGAACTAAGATAAATGCTAATTGATTTTAAATCCAAGTACGGGATTGCATGGTTAATAAAAAATTAGTTGAAGTGATTCAAGTAAAATAGAGGGAAGTTTCTCTTGAGATGTGAAGATTATTGTTAGAAATGGTTAGTTGGGATATGTTTAATACTGTGGATGAGATTATTGAATAGTCCATTGATGGGATTATTGAAAAGCCCATTGACGAGATATGATGTAGTTGATGAGACTCATAGACAATAACGAAGATTAATTTGAGTTTTTAGAATAATAGATATACTATAATAGTGTCGTTGACTAAAGATGAATGGAAAATAAGGGATTATGGTTTAGAGAATGTTAGTGAGATACTTTTAGTAAGAGCAAAAAAGAGAGACCTTACCCTATTAGTACAACTTATATTTCAACTAGCATATCATTTATCTTTAGACGTTACCCTTAAATAATTATTGACTAGTTATGTTCTTAATTTTGCTTCTTCAATCTTTCATCAACTCTCCTTTAGGGTTCTAGCTAGCTCTTAGAATGTTGTCCTGTCTCTCACAATTTTTAAGGTTCTAGCCAACTCTTAGAGTGCTGTCTCATTTCTCATCATCTTTTAGGGTTCTAGCCAGTTCTTAGAGCGTTATCCCATCTTTCATCATTTTTAGGGTCTAAGTCATCTCTAAGAGCGTTGTCCCTTCCTTTAATCCATTTTCAGTGTTTTAGTCGGCTATTAAAGTGCTGTCCCATCTTTAATCCATTCTTTTTAGGGTTCTAGCTAGCTTTTAGAGCACTATCCCATCTTTAATCCATTCTTTTTAAGGTTATTTCGAGCTCATAGAGCACTATCTTAAGTTACCATTTTCTCTTAAGGTTTAGTAAGCTCATAAGGCACTTCCTCTTTCATCAATCTTTGTTTAGGATTTCAGCAAGCTCATAGGGCTCTTCTTTTCATTAGTTTCTCTTAAGGTCTTAATGAGCCCATAAGGCGCTTACCCTTTCATCAATCCCTCTTTAGGATCTTAGTAAGCTCGTTAGGACGCTTCCCTCCATTACCAAGTTCTCTTTTAGCCAGCCCATAAGGTGCTTCTCTTCATCGATTTGTTTTAGCCAACCTGTAGGGTGCTTCCCTTCACTAAACTCTCTTTAAGGTTCTTAAATAGCTTACAGGGTGCTTAACCTTTGTTCTCATTTAGGGTCTTAGCCAGCTTAAGGAGCACTTCGCTCATTCGCCTAGGTTAGTCAACTCAAAAGAGCACAACTAAGTTCTTATTTAGTATATTAGTTGGTTCAAGGAGCGCTTCACTTGTTCACTTAGGTTAGTTAGCTCAATGGGGCACTACTAAGTTCAATCTTCTAATTTAGGGTCTTAGCTAGCTCAAGGAGTACTTTACCCCTTTACCTAGGTTAGTTAGCTCAGTAGTGCATTACCAGGTTCAATCTATCACCTAAGGTTTGTTATACCCCGAAGTCGTAGAGTTGCAACAGTCCTGCCATATAAACCAACCTAAAACAGGAACTAACTTCATAGTGCCTATCATAGATACGATCTACACAAGGCGTCAATGACTCATCACTTTGAAGTAAATAGCTCGACTAAGATTTTTAGCTAAAATTTACTATAAAAGTAAAATCTTAAGTCATATATATATAATTACATTCACATTATCATAGGATTCTTAAGAGATCCTACATAATACAGCAGTTAACTAATGTACATATCATATATCGGTTCTCTATCCTAAAGATACTAGCAAGACTCTAAATAAGACATGATCTTTGCCGATGGATCCTCACTCCCCATAGCTTCAAAAGAAATCTAACCTCGGGGTAATTGTATCATGACATCACAAATCAGATGTCAGGACCTGCAAAAGAATCTATACGGGTATGAGCAACTATAACTTAGTAAGTTGAATTGAAGACTCATGAATGCATACAAGCCCAATCAAGGTTATCAAGCAATTATTTTCATGAAATGCAACAAACAAGTGCCATCACACAACGTAATCCGGTCAATTGTGAAATCGGAGTAATTTCACCCGCTCTAATTTGAGTTGAGGAGTTTTCATGTTATACAACAGCTTATAACCAAACTTAAGTTTGTGCAATGGAGACACTACTCCTCCTAAGACTATCCTTCGAACCAATGCCCTCATCTTCACTACGACCTCCTTTCTTGTCACTTAGTTCGGCTAAGGATCAGGAAAAAACCAATTTGTTATCCAACGTTATTTTTGGCAAAGATGTCGATGTTTGGTTGGAGAATCCTAATGATCCCCTATAGGGTTGCAATATATGTCTTTTTAGGGTATTTAAGTCGATTAGAGATATATTCAGTTTAGGGTGACTAGACAATTCCACACCACTCCAATCATAACAGTCATCAAACATAACACAAATTTCAGTACAAAATTAGATACACAAGCACATGCATAAGACTACTTACAATCGCAATCATACACAAACCTAAGTCTCCGAGTACTCTAAAATAGTACTCCAAAATACAATAAAGTATTAAACCTAACTTACTTGGAATCTTGAGTTACTCAACCACTTGTCGCAGGTTAAGTCGTCTCCGTATGTTCTATAATATAAATACGCTTTTTAGTATTTATACTTAGATGATACATATTTTAAGTTAGGATTTAACTCAATATACCTATCATTTACTAAAGATTCATCTTACATTAGTTCGGGGTTCGATTTCCGAATCCGATTCCAGTTCAGGTTCTAATTCGATTTCAACAATGAGTAATCCTAAAATAAGTTTTGAACCCTAATATTAAATTAGTCACATTAAGCTCGAGTATCTGAATATTATACTAGGTCTTAAGTCAATATTCTAACCCACTTAGTACACTCTAATCCTAATTAGTGTACCGAATTTATTTCCGATGTGAAAAAATTTTACAATTTTCGTATAATTACCTAAATTAATTTTTGTACCAGATTTAATATGTACTGATATTATTATTATATTATCCAATTTAACCTCTTATTTCATATTTATTAAAATTCAAACTTCACATATTACCAAATTACTCAAATTTACTACATAATTAATATATTAATTGCAATAGACACTCCAAAGGCTAGGATTAGGTTTTTGTATTAGAGATTAACATCCTTAAATATTTAATTAACTTATAAATCAGTAATTAGTCATTTAATTACTTAATAAATTCAAAATTACTCATTTTTCTCATCATTTTAAAGCTAAAAATTTACTTAAAAATTTCAAAAATTAATTTTAAAAAAATGGCTTCATAGCACTATTCTATATCATTTAAGTATTCTACAGAAAAAAAAATTAAGCTTCAAACTATACTCTTAAACCTATTTATTTCTAATCCTAAATATGCTTGGTTTTGTCCAATTTTTTAAGAACCCTATATTTACAAACGTGACTAAACTTAATCACTACTTTTACCTAAATCTACATACAATAAAACATCATAATAACAAATTTCATAATTTTTTGAGCTAAATTAATAATTTTAAGAAATTTTGAAAAATTGGACGAGATTTGGGACTCACTTGGTTTTTGAGCTTTCAGCCACCAACACTGGTTCAAGGTTTGTCAGCCAGTCTAGGCGGTTGGTTTAGAGTGGGGTGGTGGTGACTCGTGGGTTCGGCCTAATTACACAGTTTTGAGTAAATTTTTTTTAAACCTTAATTTCCTTCTCAATTTTTGGTTCTCTTAATTTTTTCCAACTCCCAACAGACCAAATGAGCTTAGAGAATTTTCTTGCTATTTATAGATCTGTAAAGGAATTTTAGGGCATTAATTAGACAAGATTTTTGGCTTATCTTCTTCCATTTTGCCTTTTAAGTGTTTGATTTTGATTGGTCCAATTTTTTTCTTACTTTCCCTAGCTGCTACAACTTGATCTAGAGCATTCCCCATTTCCTTGATTTTTTTTTTATAATTTTCTTTCATTATTTAGCAAATTGTTAGCTAATTTCAGACAATATAGGTAATTTTGTATATTTCTACCTACACGTAAATACATGTAGGGTACAAGTAAACAATCCTAAATATTATTTAGGTCATTCTATGATTTTTAGTATACATATAATTCATCTTTAATGATTTGTTAGTTATCGAAATGCATTTTATGCATTTCCGATAAATAACGAATAATATATTTAAAATTTAAAAATTTTATATTCTCTTATTTTATTACTTATTTTCTGAAATTCAAACTTATGGGATCGTTTTTACTAATATTTCTAGTTTTAATTTATAATTTAGGCTTGATCGAATCATTTAACTGATCGCCCTAAACTTTGTGTACTAAGTTCATGTAAGCCCCAAAGTTCAGCCAAGTAACCGTAAGATTGAACTTAGAACCCAAGGTTTAGGGCGATCGGCTAAAAGATCCGATCACACCCAAATTATAAACTATTTAACAAGATACCAGTAAAAATGACCCTGTAAACTTAAAATTAAGAAAATAAGTAGTAAAATAGGAGACTATAAAATTTTCAAATTTTAAGCATAATAACTGCTAATTACCAAAAAGGCAAAAAGTATAATATAATAACTAATAAATTATTAGAGATAAATTATATGTATACTAAAAATTTTAGAATGACCAAAATAATATTTAGGAATATTCACGTGCACCCTACATGTATTTACGTGTAGATAAAAATACGCGTAATTAGTGAAATAGGCTGAAAATTTAAGTAAATAATTAAAGAAAAATACAAAATAATTATAGAAAAATCAGAAAAAAATCAGAAGTGGATAACTGAAGCAAGATAAGGTCGTGGCAGGTCCAAAGCTGCAAAATAAAAATTGGCCAATAAGAATTTGACAAACTAAAAGCCTAAAATCAAGGAAATGGGGCAAAATCCCATCAAATTAATGCATAATAATTACAAAATTCGTCTATAAATAGCAAGAAAAATTCAGAAGCTCATTTGGACAGATACAAATCATAAAAAATTAGAGAGAGTCAAAAATTCGAGAGAAAATCCAGAAAAATAAAAAAAATAAGAAAAACTATGCAGTTAGGAGTTTTAAAGGGAACCCACACCAAACGAGGAGCTGGGAGTGGACGGCCACCACCACTACACGGTGGTGGCAGCGCCTAGGCCGGCCAATAAGGCCATGGCGGCCCGCGGTGGCCGGAGCCACCTGAACCGGTGAGTCCAAATTCCAGCCCGATTCTTGTATAATTTTGTAAAATTAGTTATTTTGCCCAGAAAATTATGAAACTTGTTATTCTGAGATATTTTTGTATGTAGTTTGTAGGAAAAATATTATTTTGATGAAATTATGTTCTGTAGTATATGGTCCCTAAGAAATTGTGCAAAACCGAGCATGATTAAACCGGAAATTAAATAGGCTTAGGGATGTAGTTTGGGGCTCAAAATTTTTCTGTAGGATGCTCATGTGACATAGAACAGTGCTATGAAGCCATTTTTTTAAAATTAATTTTTGAAATTTTTAAGTTTATTTTTAGCCCTAAAATGATGGAAAAATTGGGTAATTTGGAGTTAATTAGGTGATTAGGATGTTAATTACTGATTTGGATCTTAATTAGATGTTTAAGGAAGTTAATCTCTACAGTGGAAACCTAATCCTAGCATTTAGGTACTAAGTATAGTTAATTAAAGAAATTAGGTAAGTAATATAAGAAATTAGTAATATGTGAAATTGTAAATTAAAAAATATGGAAAAATTAGGGTTATTTAGATAATATTAGAGTAAAAATCAGAATAATATTAAATCTGAATTAAGATTGAATTTTAGGTAATTATATAAAAAAGTAAAATTTTCTCACATCGGGGATAAATCCGATACCCTAATTAGGACTAGCGTGTACCAAATAGCTTAGAATACTAAATTAAGACCCAATAGGATATTTGGAAACTCAAGCTTAATGTAATTAATTTCAAATTAGGATTCGAGCATGTATAGGATTTAAAAATCGAACCAAAACCTAATTCGGAAATTGATGCGGAAACCGAGACCGAACCCAAACCTAAACCTAAACCTAAACCTAGAATAATTATAAAAGACTTAATACCTAGATAATTAGGTATATTAAACCGTAAACAAAACCTAACAATAAGCATTATAGGATAAAACGAACCTATAACAGTTATATGAAAAGCTGAAACCACGTTCGTGTTATAGGGATAACCGGCGATGGCCTGAGCAAATCGGACCTCGAGTGAGCGAGCGAGGAGTCGAGGTAAGTTGGGATTAATACGCTGCTGTATTTTGGAGGCTTAAGATTATGCTTGATTGTGCTTGTTAGATAGTTGAATGCGTGCATGTGCTTGATTATGGGTGATGCTATGATTATGTTTGTTGCCTTGGCGCATATAGTATGAATTGTATGTAATGATTGATCACCCTAAATTGGACTTAATCAAATATACGACCAGTAATCATAATCGAACATGCATGGCAACCCGTTAGGGGATTTAGGACTCTCCGGCCAAATACCGACCCCTTCGAAAGGGATAGCGCAGGATTGCAAAATGGTCCCTTCTTCATCCTCAGTCGAACTAAGTGACAGGAGAGGAGGTCGCGGCGGGGATGAAGACAGTGGTTCGAAGGTTGTCGCGGGAGGAGCAAGGTCTCCATTACACAAGCCTGGGTTTGGTCGTGAGCTGTTGCATTAACGGTAACTCCTCAACCCGGATTAGAGCGGGCGCAATTTCTCTAATCTCACGACAGGCCGGACAACGTCGTGCGATGGCATTTGCTTGCACATGCATTGCAACTAATAAATGATTGAAAACCTTGTTGTGTGTATGGTATAGTTTTAAGTCCTCCGTCCTAACTTACTGAGCTGTGGTTGCTCACATCCCTATAGACATCGTGCAGGTGCTGGCTAAGAAGCGGCAACCAATTACTCCGAAGCTAGCAACTGCTGGATCCTGGGGAGTGAGGAAAAACATTGAAGAATAAACACATATTTTAAGGTCTAAGTTTTTATTTTAGAATTACTTTTCATTTCTGAGTGATGTAATAACTAGGAAATGTATTACGGAGAAATATTGTAAACCTTAATTACAATAGCTGAATTATAGCATATATATATTTCCTCACTTTCTTAGGTAAACGATTTATTTAAATTACAAATTGTCTACTTCAAAGCGGGTTAGTTGTGGACGCCTTGTGTAGATCAGGTCTAGGATAGCGGTTGTGAGGCCAACTTCTATCTTAGGGTGGTTTACACGGCGGGGCTGTTACGACTCTGCCGCTTCGGGGTGTGACAGTTCAATCCTACGATTACTTGGCTTATATTTAGGGCTTATAAGGTCTTAGCCAACTTAAGGAGCGCTTCACTTGTTTGCTTAGGTTGGTCGACTTATAAGGGCATGACTAGAATTTCAAATTCTTGGGGTCTTAGCCAGCTCAAGAAGCACTAAACCCATTTACCTAGGTTAGTCAGCTCATAGAGGTACGACTAAGCTGTCAAATTCTTTAGGATTTTAGCCAACTCAAGGAGCACTTCGCTCGTTCACTTAGGTTAGTCAGGTCATAGGGGTACGATTAAGCTTTCAAATTCTTTAGGGTCTTAACCGGCTTAAGCAACGCTTCACTCGTTCGCTTAAGTCAGTCAGCTCATAGGGGCACAATTAGGCTTTCAAATTCTTTAGGGTCTTAGCCAGCTCAAGGAGTGCTTTATCCATTCACCTAAGTCAGTTAGCTCATAAGAGTACAACCAGACTTTCAAATTCTTTAGGATCTTAGTCAACTCAAGGAGTGCTTCGCCTATTCTCCTAAGTTAGTCAGCTCATAAAGGTATGACCAAGTTTTCAAATTCTTTTAGGGTTCTTGCTAGCCCATAGGGGTGTTACCTTCTTTCAGTTTCTTTTTTGTCTCAGCCAACTCTTAGAGTGCTTCATCTCTCTTTTACCACCTACCATTCACCAAATCTCCAGTAGACCAAGTCTAGGACAACTAGCTAGTTGTGGCGCCTCTTCTCTTTTTCACCTCTCACCATTCACCAAATCTCCAGTGGACCAAGTTTAAGACAGTTAGCTAGTTGTAGTGCCTCTTAGGACAGATTCATCTTCGGGCAAAAATAGCGTCTATTTTATCTTTATGGTAAAGTTTTACTCAAACTTCACCACAATAAGGGGTAACTATAAATACCTCATTTTTGCATAAGGTCTTAGTTAGCTCAAGGAGTGCTTCACTCGTTCGCCTAAGTCAGTCAGCTCATAAGGGCACAACTAAGCTTTCAAATTCTTTAAGGTCTTAACCAACTTAAGGAGTGTTTTACCCATTCTCCTAAGTTAGTTAGCTCATAGGGGTATGACCAAGTTTTCAAATTCTTTTAAGGTTCTTACTAGCCCATAAGGGCGTTACCCTCTTTCGGTTTCTTTTTTGTCTTGACCAGCTCTTAGAACGCCTCATCTCTCTTTTACCTCTCACCATTCACCAAATCTCCGGTAGACCAAGTCTAGGACAGCTAGCTAGTTGTAGCGCCTCCTCTCTCTTTCACCTCTCACCATTCACCAAATCTCCGGTGGACCAAGTTTAGGACAGCTAGCTAGTTGTAGTACTTCTTAGGACGATGCGTCTTCAAGCAAAAATAGCGTCTCTTTAGTTTTTATGGCAAAGTTTTTTAGTCAAATGTCACCACAACGAGGGTTTGTTGTAAACACCTCATTTTTTGTATAAGGTCTTAATCAGCTCAAGGAGTACTTCACCCATTCGCTTAAGTCAGTCAGCTCATAAGGGCACAACCAAGCTTTCAAATTCTTTAAGGTCTTAGCCAACTTAAGGAGTGTTTCGCCCATTCGCCTAAGTTAGTCGGCTCATAGAGGTATGACCAAGTTTTCAAATTTTTTTAGGGTTCTTGCTAACCCATAGGGGCATTACCCTCTTTCAGTTTCCTTTTTGTCTGGGCTAACTCTTAGAGCACCTCATCTCTCTTTTACCTCTCACCATTCACCAAATCTCCGGTAGACCAAGTTTAGGACAGCTAGCTAGTTGTAGCGCCTCCTCTCACCATTCACCAAATCTCCGATATATAAAGTTTAGGACAGCTAGCTAGTTGTAGTGCTTCTTAAGACAAGTTCATATTTGGGCAAAAATAGCGTCTATTTTGTTTTTGTGATGAAGTTTTGTGACAGTAGACATTTCATTTTTGCACTACCATCACCACCCCCCACCCCCTTCATGTTGATTTTAAAATATTTAAAATAGGGTAAATTTAGGGAAAAAGTACAAAAAATATATATATATAATTAAGAAAATTTTAAAAATTAGAAAAATACAAAAAATAGAAAATTTAGGAAAAAACAAAAGAAAAAATAAAAGATTTACAAAGAGTAGAAAATTTAGAAAAATGCAAACAAAAAAAAAAAGATTTAGAAAGAGTAGAAAATTTAGGAAAATACAGAAAAAAAAGAGAAGAAAAACAAATATCTATATATAAAAGAAATCTTTCTTTAGTTTAAATAGAATAGGATTTTTAATTTAGGCTTAATGTTTTTTAGTGGCCTTGAATAATTAAAAGAGAGGAAAGATATTGGGTTTGAGCTTAGATTTAAATTTAACCTAAGCTGACTTAGTCTATATATACAATTTGATTCATATATAGACAAGGCACAGGCCAACGACCTAATGATAATATACTTAGATTTGGTATTGGTATGAGCAAGAGGTCTGGGGTTCGATTCTTAGTAGATGAGCTTAAGCACATTTTTCTACTTAGCTTTCCCCTCTTGTCCATGTATCGAGAGAGGAATGGACTAAGTGTTGGTGGTGACACGTGGCAAACTTTGAGTGGATGACATGGCTGACGTTACACCACGTCAGCATCCATTTCCCTCATTTTCTCACGAAACATGCTTGGGGAATCCACTTTTGGACAACTTTTGACACATTTTTCTACGTAATTTCATCAAATAAATGATGAAGTCACAAAGAATGCCTGGGGTACTTTGAATTGGTACCAATATTTTACCCATATACATTTGATTCAAAGATCAAATTTGTATTTGAAAATCAAAGAAAGTCATGTCGTGTGATTTTAGCTCTATGGAAATTCAACGAATCTAAGCAAGAATTGAGGCTTCCAATCTAGTATTCTAGCTAGAACGATTATCTAGGGATCACATTTAACCATTTGTGTCAGCTGAAATCAATCAAAGTTAAGTTAAAATCGGATTAAAGTAATCAAAACCCATTAAGTTTCAATTTCCAACTTATTGGTGATTTCAAGCTTTCCATGTTTGTTTAAGCACTATTCAGTATAAAATGGGGGCTTTTAGGATTTGTTCCAGTATCAATTTCTTCTCCTTGCGCTCACAAAACACACCCATGAAACTCTCTCTCTCTAGGGTTGACGATCTCTTTCTCTCTCTAGCTCAAAGTTTGGTCATGGTAATTTTTAAATCAAACCAACACTATGGCTGAGTTCCTCGATCCTTTAGCTCACTAACTAAACCAAAGCCAACCTCCATTATGCCCCCAATAATCACCACCAAACCACCGCTGTCTAAACCTTAGCTACCACAACCACTTCACTCGAAACACTACCTTAGCCACCATTTTGTACCGAACTAGCCACACCACTGTACTCCCTATACCTGAAAACCCCTGACCATAGCACTTCTTCACTCTTAGTAGCCACTAAGCGACATAGAGCTCTACTACCGTCAACTACAACTTTCAAACACCCTAAAAAATACCATCAAAGGCCATGGCACCTCCACTAACACCCCTATTTCCAATAAAATCTACATGAAAAAGTTTTCATTATTTGATTTGGTGCTCAGAGCGTCCTGAGTGTAAGTCCCACAATCAAGTGTTCGGGATTTGATTTGTAAAATTTAGGGTAATCGAGTAAATTGTCCGATTAGTCTAAATTTTATGACAAAGTTAGGAATATTAGTAAAATTAATCTCGTGAGTTTAGATTTAGGAAAATAAATAATAAAATAATTAATTATTATAACATTGAATTATCTGTAAAATACCCATTATTTATTAGAAACCTATAAAATGAGTTTCAGTAATTAATAAATAGATAGAGATAAATTATATGCATGCTAAAAATTATAAAATAACTTAAATAATATTTATGAGTATTTATTTGTACTATATATGTATTTATGTATATGTAAAAATATATGAAATTACTTAAATTACTCGAAATATGTTAAAATAATGTTAAATAATTAAAGAAAAATCAAGAAAAACATGGAAAAGTATGAAATTGTCCAAAAATGTGGTGTGGAAGGTTAGGAATAGAAGTTAGGAAAATAACCAATGAAAATTATCTAATTAGAAAGTGAAAAAGGAAGAGATAAGAGGTATAAGGCAATTGGAAAATTAAAGAAAAACCCTAACCACCTCTATAAATTCAACAACCACATATCAAACTTCATTTTGGTCAGTTGGAAACCAGAAAAAAAAATCGAGACAGCTTAAGAAGAGAGGAGAGAGTATTTTTATAAAAAAAATAATAAAATAGTGTACATTTAGGGCTTATAAAAGGAACTCATATTGGATGACCACATAAAGAGGAACGGTCACCACCACCAGATAGTGAACCCCATGTCTAGAGCTGTAGATAATGGTGGAGCCACCACTGGTGGCTGAAAGTTTGTTGATTGGTGAATTTCAATTTTCCTTTCAAAATTGTTTAATTTAGTAAAGATATCAAATATGCATGAAAAATTATTAAATTTGGTTTCCCTAGGCATTTTTGCACGTAAAATTAGAATATCAAACCGGATTTTTAAAATTATAAGTGCTTACATAGATTCCTTAAGAATAGGCCTGATTCCAATGAATTTTTTATGAATTTTCAAAAATAATAAATAATGTTATTGTGAGCTAATTTTTTGTGTACATATTCCTCATATGATATATTTAATTTACATAAAAATAATTTTTTATATACTGAGTATAATATATTTTCTGTAACTTTAATGGAGCTTAGATACTAATTATTATATATTTACCTAGAGTTTATACATAATATGTACTAAATATGTAGGTAAAAGGATATATTTAAGTTAAAATTGTGATTTAGGGTTAATCAGGTATAAATTCTGATTTAGAATATAATTAGACATCTTAATATGTTATTCATAGTGAAAGATAATATATGTAGTGTTAGAAGTATTAAATAGGTGATATAAGTATATAATATGATGGGAATTAGCCTCCAACCACATCCAAGCCGAGGCCTATTAATGCTTGCCAAGGCCGAACAATAGCCAGAAGGATGAGAGGAAGGAAGATGAACACTCAGCATCAGGTTTATCATTAGTCGAAGTGCCGAAAGATCACACAACCGAATAATTGGAACCAAAGAACTACTGGACACATCAAAGAGAGACTTGTACTGACTGATTCTATGACTCGGCAATTGTGGGCAAACTTCTCTGGTGTCTCGGCTAAGATACACGAGACGTCGGAGACCCTTTCTTAGACCCGGACATGCAACTGCCGACCCTATCCAATTCGGATACTACTCCTCCCAAGACATGCCAAGTCCTATAAAACATACAGTTTTATATTCTTGTATATGTTTTCCTTCATTTTATTTATGGGCCCAATTCGTCAGGGTTTAAAGGCTTGTACATTATTTATAGTTTTACCACTAGGGTTTTGAACTTGCTATAAATAGCAATATTTGTACAAATACAGGAAGAGATAGATATACAGAGGTATATACAAAGAGTGAAACTTTTCTCTTTCGAGCAAGGCTATACTTGAGTTAACATTTGCCAGATTATCAAATGTTGATTAAACTCTTTAATCATCTCCGCGTTCTTATCAATCTTGTTCTCAGATTGTGGTGAACCCTTTCATTTAAATCGATTAATGAGTTGTATCTAACCTTCATTTGAAACCTCGAGTGACATTCAGTGTTCGTGAGTCGTATCAAACTTTATTTCAAGCTCAAACCTCTGATTGTGTTTGTGTCTTGGTGAGTTATATCCATTCACATTTCCCATCAAAACCTTCCTGCTCTTCGTACCCACCTTCCTTTTAAATACCCATTCTTGTTCGTTTCAGATTCGCTGTCGTTTCGTCCTGGATCGATTATTTGATTCCTTATCATCTTGGTATTAGAGATTTGAACCCGTATCATAATATGTAATAATACATAATATATGTATATAGGAAATAAATGAGTGGAAAATATTAGATAAAAATTTATGGTATCATAATAAGAGGAATATGATATAAATCTGATTTGGAATGGAAGTTTATGAAATTACATGAAGAATGTAGGTTATTCTTACATCGGGAGATAATTTGGTAATTAAATTAAAAATATAGTATACCATATTGATCAAAATGCTAATTATGAGGTAAAACGAAGATTTATGATACCTAAGTATATTTGGATGAATTTCACATATTAGTCAGGGAGGAATTCCTAAGGTTCACAAATAAAAATAGTAATCAGAAGCTAAAACAAAACTTGATTTTAAATCAGGAATTAATTTAGAACTAGTATGGTTATAAGAGATATAGAATTTGAATAATTGAATAAAACCATAATCTCAAACTAAAAACTAATGACCTAAAACTTATATATATATATACACATATGTATAAGTGGTTACATTAAATGTAAATTATTCCTAGATAAGAATCTAATTTAGAAGCAGAATTCAAATTAGGATTAATATAAGTATATTAGCTAGTAAGTCAAAAGCCTAAACCAAAGGATATACTCATTAAATAAACTGTAAGAAAAAGTTTAAAAGGCATTTAAAAGACAAGAAAACTTAATTCAAAAGCCGAAACCATAATCGAAACAAGAAACAAATTTGAAACCTAGCTGAATAAGAGAAGTAATTCCAAGAGACTTAGACCCAGATCACTAAATATAAGAAGATCATAAACCAAAGATAATCATAATCTAAATTACATTACAAAACATATTTATGATAATTATGTGGAAACTAAAATTTGTATTCTAGGGATTATCGGTAATTACCTATATGAGTTGTACCTTGAGCAAGCAAGCAAAAAGTTTAAGTAAGTTGGGATCGATACTTTACTGTATTTTGGAATACTATTGATAGTATTCGAAGGTTTGAGATTATACTTGGTTGCGGTTGTTAGATAAATGACTGTGTGCATCCTTGTATGTGCTTGCTTTTAAGTTTGATGATGTGATTCTAATTTATTGCTCTAGCTTATATTTGTGGGATTTGTTTGAATGATTGAATACCTTAAACAAGATTTAATTAAATATATGACTTGTAATTTTAAATCAGATTTGCATAGCAACCCATTAGGGGAGATGTTTAAGGTTCTCCAACCAAATACCGACCTCTTCGAAAGGGATAGCGCTGGATAGCATAATGAGTCCCTTCTCCATCCTTAGTCGAACTAAGTGATAGGTAAAGAGATTGTAGTAAGGGTGAAGTCAATGGTTCGAAGGTAGTTGCAGGAAAAGCAGTGTCTCTATTGCACAAGCCTGGGTTTGATTGTGAACAATTATATAATATGGAAACTCCTCAACCATGATTAGAGAGGGTATAATTTTTTTAATCTTACGATGGACTGGACAATGTCATGTGATAATATTTGCTTGTACATACATTGCATCTAATTAATTTGGTTGATAATCTTATTTGTGTTTGATGTATAGTTTTAAGTCTCCATCCCAACTAGTTCAACAATTGGTTACTTATATCCTTATAGATGTTGTTGTAGGTGCTAGCTAAGAAGCGACTATATAACTACCCTAAAGCTAGCAACTGTTGGATCTTGGGGAGTGAAAATATAAAACCGAGGATCAGATACACTCTCAAGTTTAGATTTTATCTTTAATGCTCTTAGTATTAATTTATGTACTGCTTAAGTAGATTATGATTAGGCTACTAAATCTTATAAACATACTTAAATTATTCAGTGTAAATATGTATTTTTTTTTTTATAATTACATAGTTAAATAACATGTTTATATTATGAATCATTTACTTTAAAGCGAGTTAGTAATGAACGCTTTGTGTAAATCAGGTCCAAGCTAGCATCTGTAAGGTCAACTTCTATCCTATAATAGTTTGTATAGTAAGACTATTATGACTTTATCGCTTCGGGGTGTGATACTGAGTCATCCCTATATAGCACTGCTATTGAAGCTTGGAGACAACTTAACCTAACTCAACCCAACCCAAGATTTGGGTGCAAGATTCGTACACCCAAAGCTTTGAGCCGACCCTATTTCGATTGTTTTTTTTTCATTTATTTTCTATAATTTTTTTCCTTCTTTTTCTCTTTATTGTTTATTTTCATTGTAATTGTAAAAATAAAAAAACCCAAAAAAAGGGAAAAGAAACAAAGAAAAAGAGAGAGAAGAAGAAAAAGAAAAAAAGAAAAGGGGAAAAAGCCTAGTTTGTTTTATCATGTTTTAGTTAGAATTAAAAAATATATAATAAAAATAAAATAATAATAAAGTAAAACAAAAAAAGATGTCTTTTCACTTAGAATTTTTTTTTTTAAATAGAAACAAAATAAAAGGGACCCTTTCTAAAACTAAAGCCTTTATTAGAATATTCAAAACGAACCAATTAGGACCCTTTAGAAAGTTTTCAAAATGAATTAAAAAAGTTAAGAAACTTAAACCCAACCTTTTTCCAAAATAAAATAAACCAATACATTAAAGTTTTTACCAAAAGAGCTAAGTACATCTAATCTCGAATAGCGGGTATGTAAGCAGTTATAGGGTGATGTAAAAAAGGAAAAAAAATTAGTTTTTCCACTTTTAGCTCAAATTACTCCATTTAGTGCAAATAAAAAAATCTAATTTATTTAGTATCATTTTTTAAAAGGTGATTTCAAGAAACTAAATCTAATTTAGGAAAGTTTATGATACTCGTAAGGGTTTAAAAAACCTAACCTCTAGACTCATTTCTCTAGTTATTTCAAAACCTTTTTCCATAAAATAGGTTTTCCCCGCGCAAACTAGTGTCTACATCAAAACCAAATCTAACCATCTGGTTTTGACCTAAACCATTCCTTGACCTTAGTTAGGTGGTGACTCTAAAAGCTTATAAAACTCTTTTAAAAAGCCAATTTTCTTTAAATCCTAGTCGAGGATCAATATTACATGGGTAAAGTTTAATATTGATCGATTTAGGGAAAACAATCAGGCTCGATAGTGTGTAACAGCTAAAGACATTGGGAACACTTTGGTGCAAACCTATGAAGACACGGAAACAATCAATGACACAAGAATTACCTTGCTAGTTCAATAATATGAAACCTTTCAAATTTTTCTTGGTGAAGAAACCAAAGACTCTTTTAGTAAATTCACTGCCATAACTAACGAATTGTCATCTCTTGGCAAAACAATTACTGATGTAGATATAGTGCGCAAGATGCTAAGGATTCTTCCTAAGATTTGAAATGCAAAAAAAAAATGACATAGAAGAAGCTTATGATCTGAAGAGACTAGTAATGAGGCAAGTGCGTAGCAAGCTCATGACATATGAAACTGATTGTCTCAAATTAGAGAGTACTTCAAAGGATACAAAGAAAATGGCCGTAGCTTTCAAAGCCAAAGAAATAGATGCTGACTCTGAAGAGGAAGATTCATCTAAAAAAAAAAGATAGGGATGTGACACTTCTAGCTAAAAAATTCAACAAATGGCTAAAGAAGAAATGTAAAAAAACCTTTGCTAAAAGATTTTCTCCTAATATAAACTGATCTAATGGTGTAAGAAAGGCAATTAAGTAGAAGGAAGAAAAAAGTTCATAAAGGAAATTGTATGCTATGAATGCAAAAAGCTAGGATATATCAAGTATGAATGTTGATGTGAACTGTGACCAAAAACAGATAAGGTTGGTTGCTAGATGGGTCCAAACTTACTGAAAGCTTAAAGAGATTATGGGGAATATGCGAAAGAACATAAAAGTAAATGAAAAGTAAGCAAAAACCCACAAACAATTCTAAAGGATATGACACACTAATGAAACTTTCGAGGACTTATGACATAACTTGATATGACTACGAGTTGATCTAGTGAGATTACTCGCCACCTAGCCTTACTTAAGAGATATAATAAGAGTGAAATGAAAGAAAACAAAACAATGTTTACAAAAGGAAGAATATTCAGTTATATTGATGATAATCTGATGTTTACAACTACAAATACAAGGAGTATTTATATCCAAAAGTTAGAGGAACTTGCTTAAAAGGGAAAAGATAAAATGGGCATTATCCTAAAGAAGTAATGTGCAAAAATGTAAGAGAGTAAAAATGAATATTTAAAAAAAGTAATGATTAGTGTGATAAATTCTACACATAATTCTATACACGTGGCAGAGATACATCGATGAAGCCGTTAGAGGATGCAGACAAAAATGTACGATCAGATTGCTTGTCCAAGTAGAGGTGGCTAAGGATCAGTCCAAAGTCTCTCTTTCAGTAAAGATGATGCTGAGTAATTTGTTTGACTTGGACGTGAGAGTATTTGTGAATGGTTTAGCTGTTGTCTCGGTAATCTACAATTCGACACACTTCAGAAAAATGGGCAGTCATTCGGCCCGGCATATAGAGTGACTCGACAAAGAGATACTTAGCTTCAGCAAGAGTCAGTTAGAGCAAGAGGATTCGTCTTGCTATCCCTTCCAGTCCTTGGGCTCGGCTACGGGTCAAAGGCTCAATAGTTTGATTCCTATCATTCCCTCAGGGTTGATTTGGATTTGGGATCAAATTTGAATGGTCTTCGACCAGCTCTCCGTTAGGGTGATATGGACTGAGATCGATAATGTTGAAGGTATCAAAAACCCCATAGTCTTTAGGTAGCTTTAACCTGTAGGCATTGTCATTGATTTTTTAGAGGATTCTGAAAAGTTTTTCAACTCTTGCAGATAGCTTGTTTCTCCTTTTGCTCGGAAACCTGTCCTTATTGAGATACAACCATACCAAGTCTCTTTGCTAGAATTACTTAACTGTCCTACCCTTAGCCTTCTCTGTAAGCTTTAAATATAAGCCAAGCAACTGTAGGATCAAACTTTATATGTAAAGTTTAAAGCGATTGGTTAAATGATCCAATCAAGCCTAAATTATAAATTAAAGCGAGAAATATTAGTAAAAACGACTCCATAAGTTTGAATTTAAGAAAATAAGTAATAAAATAAGAAAATATAAAATTTTCAAATTTTAAATATAATACTTTTTATTTATTAGAAATGTGTAAAATGCATTTTAATAACTAACAAACCGCTAGAGATAGATTATATGTATATTAAAAATCATAGAATGACTTAAATAATATTTAGAAGTGTTTACTTATACCCTATATGTATTTACATATAGGTAGAAATACACTAAATTACCTAAATTATCCGAAATTAACTAAAATTTGCTAAATAATGAAAGAAAATTATTAAAAAATCAAAGAAAAATCAAGGAATTGGGGAATGCTCTAGATCAAGTCGTGGCAGCTAAGAAAAGTAAGAAGAAAATTTGACCAATCAAAATCAAACACTTAAAAGGCAAAATGGAAAAGGATAAGCAAAAAATTTTGTCTAATTAATGCCCTAAAAATTCCTTTACAGATCTATAAACAGCAAGAAAATTCTCTGAGCTCATTTGGTCTATTGGGAGTTAGAAAAAATTGAGAGAACCGAAAATTGAGAAGGAAATTAGGGTTTAGAAAAATTTTACTCAAAACTATGTATTTAGTGTCGAACCCACAGGTCACCCCTACCTAGAACCAAACCACCACCACCCCACTTTAAACCAATCACCTAGACTGATCGACGTACCCTAAATTGGTGTTGGTGGCCAAAAGCTCAAAAACCAGGTGAGTTGTAAATCTTATCCGAATTTTTCAAAATTTCTTAAAATTATTAATTCTACTTAGAAAATTATGAAATTTGTTATTATGATGTTTTATTATATGCAGATTTAGGAAAAAATAGTGATTAAGTTTAATCATGTCTGTAAATATAGGGTTCTTAAGAAATTGGACAAAACCGAACATGTTTAGAATTAGAAATAAATAGGCTTAAGGGTGTAGTTTGGAGCTCAATTTTTTCGTATAGAATACTTAAGTGATATAGAACAATGCTATGATACCATTTTTTCAAAATTAATTTTTGAATTTTTTAAGTAAATTTTTAGCCCTAAAATGATGAGAAAAATGAGTAATTTTGAATTAATTAAGTAATTAAATAACTAATTACTGATTTATAAGGTAATTAGATATTTAAGGATGTTAATCTCTGATGTGGAAACCTAATCCTAGCCTTTAGAGTGTTAATTGTAATTAATATAGGAATTATGTAGTAAATTTGAGTAATTTGGTAATATGTAAAATAGGAATTTTAATAAATATGAAATAATAGGTTAAATTGGATAATATAATAATAATATCAGTACATATTAAATTTGGTACAAAAGTTAATTTTAGGTAATTATACAAAAATTGTAAAATTATCTCACATCAGAAGTAAATCCGGTATACTAATTAGGATTAGAGTGTATCGAGTGAGTTAGAATACTAACTTAAGACCTAGTATAATATTAGGATACTCGAGCTTAATGTGACTAATTTAACATTAGGGTTCAAAATTTATTTTAGGATTACTCGTAGTTGAAATAGAATTAGAACTTGAATTGGAATCGGATTTGGAAACCGAACCCCGAACTAACGTAAGATGAATTGTTAGTAAATGATAGGTATATAAGGAGAATTAAGTTAAATCCTAACTTAGAATATGTATCATCTAGGTATAAATACTAAAAAGCGTATTTATATTATATGATACATGGAGACAAGTCAACCTGCAACAAGTCAACCTACAACAAGTGGTTGAGTGACTCAGAATTCCAAGTAAGTTAGGTTTAATGCTTCATGGTATTTTAGAGTACTCGGAGACTTAGGTTTGTATATGATTGCAATTGTAAGTAGTCTTATGCATGTGCTTATGTATCCGATTTCGTGCTGAAATCCGTATTATGTTTGATAGCTGTTGTGATTAGAGTGGTGTGGAATTGTCTGGTCACCCTAAATCGAATATATTCTAAATTGAATATATTCCTAATCGACTTAAATACCCTAAAAAGACATGCATTGTAACCCTGTAGGGGATCATTAGAATTCTCCAACCAAACACCGATACCTTAAAAAAAGATAGCGCTGGATAGCAAATTGATCTTTTCCTCATCCTTAGCCAAACTAAGTGACAGGCGAGGAGGCCACGGTGAAGATGAGGGCATTAGTTTGAATGATAGTCTTAGGAAAAGCAATATCTCCATTGCACAAACTTAGGTTTAGTTGTGAGCTGTTGCATAACATGAAAACTCCTCAACCAAGATTAAAGTGAGTGAAATTACTCTAATTTCACAACGAACCAGACTACGTTGTGTGATGGCACTTGTTTGTTGCATTTCATAAAAATAATTGCTTGATAACCTTGATTGTGTTTATATACATTCATAAGTCTCCAATTCAACTTATTGAGCTGCAGTTGCTCATACTCGCATAGATTCTTTTGCAGATCCTAACTTCTGATTTGTGATACCGCGATACAATTACCCAGAGGTTAGATTTCTTTTGAAGCTATAGGGAGTGAGGATCAATTGGCAAAATATTAAGTCTTATTTAGAGTCTTGCTAGTATCCTTAGGATAAAGAACTGATATATGATATGTACATTAGTTAATTGCTGTATTATGTAGGATCTCTTGGGAATCTTACGATAATGTGAATGCAATTATATATATATGACTTAAGATTTTACTTTCACAATAAATTTTAGCTAAAAATCTTAGTCGAACTGTTTACTTCAAAGCGAAGAGCCATCGATACCTTGTGTAGATCGTATCTATGATAGGCATTGTGAGGTCGGTTCCTACATTAATTATGTAGGATCTCTTGCCTACGATATGATCGAGAGGCAACTCGAGATTGAATCCATAGACAACCTCAAAGGGGGTTTACTTGGTGGTGTTATGTACTATTTGGCTGTAAGTGAACTCAACTACTGGTAAGCAGACGTCCCAATATGCCAAGCTCTTGCCCACTGTAGCTCGGAGCAGCGATCCCAAAGTACGATTGAATACCTCTATTTGGCCATCCATTTGGGGGTGACAGAAAGTGTTGAATAGCGGTTTGGTCTCCTTCCGTCGCCATAGAGTTCTCCAGAAATGGCTTAAGAACTTTGGATCTTTGTTTGATATTACACTTGTCGGCATGCTATATAACTTAACGATTTCCTGCAAGAAAAGAGATGCAATGGCTGAAGAATCGTTAGTTTTGGATCAGGGTACAAAGTATGCCATCTTGTTGAACCTATCTATGACAACCATCACAAAATCTTTGCCTTAGGCAATTCATGGTAATCCGAGAACAAAGTCCATGCTCAACTCAGTCAATGGTTTTGTCAGAATAGGCAAAGGCACTGTTTTCCCTTGCTCGGCTTGGTACTTAGCTCTTTTGCACACAGCATAGTCTTTAACAACTCGATGCACATCTCACCTCATTCTCAGCCAAAAGAAACAACCATTCAACAATTCATAGGTCCTTCATTCCCTAAAATGCCCAAAAAGTCCTCCACTGTAGGCTTCCTTGATCAATAATTCTCTTAGTGAACAGGTCAACACGCACAATTTCCCTCCTTGAAATGAGTATCTATCTTCCACATGGTACTCATCCATAGTCCTTCCATTGACACAGTGTGCAAATATGGGTTTAAAGTGTGGATCCTCAGAGTACTGCTCTTTGATGATCATAAACCTAAACAATCTAGCCTACAATTCATTCAGGAGTGCATGCCTTCTCGAAAGAGCATTTGCAACCTTATTATTCCTTCATTGTTTGTACTTTAGTACAAAATTAAATCCTTCAAGAAATTTGACCCATCTTACGTACCACTTCAACAACTTGGTTTGACTTTGGAGGTACCTTAGGGACTCATAGTTAATATAGATGACAAATTCTCTCGGTAATAGATAATGCTGCCATACTTACAGTGCTCAAATCAACGCCAAGAGTTTTTTGTCATATATAGAGTAATTTAACTGAAGTTCTTTGAGCTCTTCACTGTCATACACAATTGGTCAACTTTCTTACATTAAGACAGCACCTATTCCAATGCTTAATACGATACATTTCAGCTCGAATATTTTCTTGAAGTCAAGTAGAACTAATACGGGGTGGAGGTCAACCTTTCCTTTATCTTAGCAAAACTCTTATCCTCCTTTTCTCTCCATCGGAAGTCGGTGTTCTTCTTTGTTAACTCAGTAAGTGGTGTAGCGAAGGTGTTGAAATTCCTGATGAATCTTTTGTAAAATGAAGCCAGTCTATGGAAACTTCTCATGTCAGCACAAGTAGTAAGAGTCGGCTACTTGATGATTGCTTGTATCTTCTCGTCGTTCATTCGTAAGCCTCCTCCACTTGCTACATAGCCCAAGAATACCACACTTCTTAAGGTTGTCAAATAATCTCTCGGTATGGAGGATATTTAGTACGATTTGGAGATGTTTACAGTGACTCGGCATATCATTACTATATACTAAGATGTTGTCAAAGTACACCATGATACACTTCTCCATTAAATTCCGTAGTACATGGTTCATTAGTCTCATGAAAGTACTTAGAGCATTCGACAAGCTAAATGGCATGACCATCCACTTATAGAGTCCATGTTGAGTTTTGAATGCAGTCTTCCACTCATCTCCTAACCTCATGCAAATTTGATGATAGCCAGACTTTAGATCAATCTTGCTGAAGATCTTAGCTCCACTCAATTCATCTAGTATGTCTTCCAATCTTGGGATAGGATACTTACATTTGATCATAATCTTGTTCATTGCTCGGTTGTCGACACACATCCGCTAGGTTCCATCATTTTTCGACATTAGAAGCACCGGCACAACGCAAGAGTTGAGACTTTCCTTAACATACCTTCTCTCCGGTAATTCATTGACTTACCATTAGAGCTCAGAAGCTCACTCGAGACTCATCCCATAGGCTAGCTTATTCAGTAGGGTGACGCCAGGTATTAAGTCAATGCAATGTTCGATGCCTCAAATAAGGGGTAGTCCTTCAGGTAACTGTTCTAGGAATAGATTGGTGTATTTATCTAATAACTCTTTTATTTCTAGGGGTAGTTCACCCTACCCCTCCATCTCTAATAGGCACCTGACCAACATAAGGGTCGGCTTATCAACATTGATAGTCTTTTGAAGCTTGGCTTACTGATCATCGGAGTCTTCTTCAATCTACGAGCAAGTTTTTTCTACAGTTTATTAACTTTTCTTAACGGCGTTGGGTTCAATGTAATCTTCCCGCCATCCTTCTCAAACACATACGTGTTCCTGTATCTGTCATGGATAACTCTTCTGTCAAACAACCATGGTTGGCTAAGCAACATGTATGAAGCGCACATAGGCAGCATGTCATGAGAACCTTATCGGAGTAATTTCTGATAGTAATTGACAGTAATACTTGCTGAGTGATATGTAATGCTCTTTTCTCATTTAGCCAATGCAATTTATATGGCCTTAAGAGTGCAATAGTCGGCAAATTCAACCTTGTGACCAAATCAGTTGATGCTACATTAATGCAACTTCCACTATCCACAATTAGCGCACTCACTTGATCATTTACTCGACATGTTATATGAAACAAGTTTTCTCTTTGCTCTTCCTCTTATGAGGGTTCCGAGTTCATTGCGTGTCAAACAACTAGGACCAACTTATTCAATTCCTCGACAAATACGTCCTCTTCAATCAGTTCTTTCTCAACAGTTTCTTCTTCAGCCTTGTTCTCCTCCTCCTCAGGTTCCTCATCAATGCTTTCTACTTCTAGCTTCAAGACGTCTCCCTTGATGACCATAGTTCTCCAATTCGGGCACTGAACAATTATATGTATAAACCCTTGGTACTTAAAGCACTTAATCTGGCTCGTCTTCCTACTAGATTCTTCTAATTTCTCATAAGTTTAGGTTGGCACGTCACTGTTAAGTTGGCCCTTTTGCTTGGCTTAGACATCTACTCTTCGAATAGGCTCAGTACTTGACTGAGCTCGATGATTGCCTTATCTTGGTCGATTAGTCAGCAGTTTGGTCTGTACTCGGCTTCTTTTCTGCCTTTCTACTCATTGGGCTACTCTAATGGTTTCATCCATTATGGTAAATTTTAGAGTTCCACAATGTCTTGAAAGTCACCTTTTAATCTAGTAAGGAACCTAGAGATTGTTCATGCTAGTGGTTCCTCCACTTTACTGCGGATCATAAGCATTTAAAATTCTTGGACATACTCATCGATAGATCGGCCTCCTTATCTCAACTTTTGAAACCGAGTAAAAGTATCTTGCAGATAAGTATCTGGCACAAATCTGTTTTTAAGTATTCTCTTTATCTCTAGACAAGTATCAATCTTTTTGTATCCTTCTTATCTCTCCATAGCTTGGAAATTCTTTCACCACATGGCGGCATATCTGGAGAACTCAACAATAGTAGTTCTCACTTTTTCATTTTCTCGTAATCTTCATATTGGTAATAATCAAACATATGCTTCACTTTCTCTTCCCATTCTAAGTATTTATCCGTATTCCCAGATCTATTGAAGCTCAGAATCCAAAGCTTCACATGATTAGAGGCTCTAGGTGCTCGTGCTTGCTCTTCTTCTTCGTAATACTCTTCCTCATCCTCTTCTCCCATGTCTCCTAAGTTAATCTTTCTCCTCACTCGTCCGCCTACTCCTCTACCTCAAACTTGTCGAGCTGGGTTCTAACCTCTCGTAGGTTAAGCTGTTTGTGTGCTGTTATGTGCAGCTTCAATAGGTCGGTAAGCTAACGCATGAACAGTTTGAGTTAAATCTACTGAAAAGTTAGCTACCTCATCGAGTCTCTCGTCGATGCTCCTAGGGGTTCCTTAAGACTGTTGGCTATGGTGGACAACACCACTGTTGTCGTCCCCAATGCTAGCATTAATACTCGAGTTTGTCATTTTCTTTATAAGATTCAAGCCTAAACTCCTTGATTTGATGCTATGGTTGACACTATCTCTCAAAGTCCACATTAGAAGCTTAACAACTAGTAAACACGGTAGCTAAAATAATACAGAAACTTGCTTTATTCCATATATGTAAGACAATAAGGACAGAACTTTGAAACAACTACTACAACCTAAATGAAACCTCCACTCTGATACTAAGATGATGTGAACCGTGACTAAGAAGAGACAAGGCCGGTTGCTAGATGGACAAGCTTGTCAAAAGCTTGAAGGAATGATGGGGAATGTGCAAAAGAATGGAAAAATGAATAAAAAGTAAGCGAAAAAACCCATGAGTAGTTTTAGAGGATATGACGCACCAATGAAACTTCTAAAGACTCACAACATAACTCGATATAACGTACGAATTAGTCCGGTGAGGTTACTCGTCACCTAGCCTTACTTAAGAAATATGATAAAAGTGAAATGAGAGTAAACAAAATAGTGTTTATGAAAGAAAGAATATTCAGTTGTATTAATTGTTACGCCCCGAAGTCGCGAAGTCGCAACAGTCCCGCCGTGTAAACCATTCTATGATAGAAACTGGCCTCACAGTTCCTACCATAGAGATAATCTACACAAGGCGTCGATGACCACTCGCTTTGAAGTAAACAATTCGATTAATGATTATACAATAATTATGATAATTATCACAAAGTTCTATAAAACATAGATAATTATAAATAAGTCCACAGAGCTTCCCAGGAAATTTTACATAATAACTACAGTTTACTAATTTACAGAATAACTAACAGTCTTTAACCTTTAACTACAAGGTCAATCTAGTTACACATTATGCTAAATAACTTGATCCTTACACCCCTGGCTTCAAAAAAGACTAACCTCTGGATAATTCTAGGGCAGCATAGTACTGGAAGAGATTACAAATCAGAACCCGCAAAAGGATCTATAAGGGTATGAGCAACTACAGCTCAGTAAGTTGAATTGGAGACTCATGAATGCATACAAGCACAAACAGGGTTATCAAACAATTATTTTCATGCAATGCAACAATCAAGTGTCATCGCACAACGTAGTCCGGTCCGTTGTGAAATCAGAGAAATTTCACCCGCTCCGATCCGGGTTGAGGAGTTCCATGTTATGCAGCAGCTCATAACTAAACCCAGGCTTGTGCAATGGAGACCTCGCTCCTCCCGCGACTACCTTCGAACCATTGACTTCACCCCCGCTGCGACCTCCTCTCCTGTCACTTAGTTCGACTGAGGATGAAGAAGGGACCATTTTACAATCTTGCGCTATCCCTTTCGAAGGAGTCGGTATTTGGTTCGAGAGTCCTATGATCCCCTAACGGGTTGCAATGCATGACGTTTTCGGTTATTAAGGTCGACTAAGATTAAATTCCGGTTAAGGTTTTCAAACAAGTTCATACCAATTAAATCAGTCACAAAATCATTCACAACACAAATTCCAACACGAATTCAGATACATCAAACACATGCGTAAACTGCTTACAATCACAAGCATATACAAGCTTAAGTCTCCGAGCACTACAAAACTAGTACTCTATTACAATAAGCAATAACCCAACTTACTTGAATTTGCTCAATCGCTCGATCCTCTAGTTGCGAGTTGATTTGTTTCTAGGTGTCCTATAATACAAATAGGTTCTTTTAGTACTTATATTTTATGGATTCTTATTCTAATTTATAATGTAATTCATTTTCCTCATGTATACCTACAACGTATTAATAATTCGTTGTATTCTATTTCGGGGTTCGGTTCCTAAACTAGATTCTAGTTTTTATTCCTAAGTTGTGATTAGGCTCGAATCCCAATGTAACATTAAGCACCTTATGTTCGGGTATTCAAATATTCTATTGGGTCGAAATTTTGGTATTCTAAACTATTCGGTACACGCTAACCCTAATTGGGGTATCAGATTTATTCCCAATGTGTAAAAATCTTACATTTTAAGATATTTACTTAAAATTAAATATTAATTCAGATTTATTATTTTTCTGATTTCAATTATAATATTATCTAAATAACTTTATTTTTTTAAAATTTATTAATTTATATTTTCACATATTCCTAATTTCTTATATTCTTTACCTAATTTCCCTAATTAACCATAATTAGTACCTAAAAACTAGAATTAGGGTTCCACTGCAGAGATTAACTTCCTTAAACATCTAATTAAGATCCAAATCAGTAATTAACATCCTAATCACCTAATTAATCCTAAATCACCCAATTTTACCATCATTTTAGGGCTAAAAATTAACTTAAAATTTTTGAAAATTAATTTAAAAAAAATGGCTTTATAGCACTGTTCTACATCATATGAGAATCCTACAGAAAAATTTTGAGCCCCAAACTACATCCCTAAGCCTATTTAATTTCCGGTTTAATCATGCTCGGTTTTGAACAATTTCTTAAGAACCCTATATTTCCAGACATAATTAAACTAAATCAATATTTTTCCCTAAATCTACATACAATAAAACCTCAGAATAATAAGTTTCATAATTTTCTGGGCAAAATAACTAATTTTACAAAATTATACAAAAATCGAGGTGAATAAATGACTAACCGGTTCAAAGCTTTCTGGCCGTCCAAACCCGGTCCAAGGCTGTCGGCCGGTCCAGACGCTGGTCCTAGTGTAGGGTGGTGGTGGTGGTTCGGTCCCAGGTGGTGGTGGGTGATGGTTTTAGTTCACCTTGCTAATCTGCACAGTTTTTTTTTTTCTGGAATTTCTCTCGATTTTTCTTGTGTTTCGATTTTTCTTAGATCACAAACTATCCAAATGACTTCTGAGAATTTTTTCCTTGTTTATAGACAAATATAGTAATTAATGTGCATTAATTTGATGGGATTTTGCCCCATTTCCTTGATTTTAGGCTTTTAGTTTGTCAAATTCTTATTGGTTAATTTTTTTCTTTTCAGTCCACGACCTGATCTTGTTGCAGTTATCTTCTTCTGATTTTTTTATAATTATTTTGTATTTTTATTTAATTATTTACTTAGTTTTCGGCCTATTTTAGCAATTACGCATATTTTTATCTACACGTAAATACATGTAGGGTACACGTGAACATTCCTAAATATTATTTTGGTCATTCTAAAATTTTTAGTATACATATAATCTATCTCTACTAATTTATTAGTTATTATATTACACTTTTTGCCTTTTCGGTAATTAGCAGTTATTATGCTTAAAATTTGAAAATTTTATAGTCTCTTATTTTACTACTCATTTTCTTAAATTTAAGTTTACAGGGTCATTTTTACTGGTATTTTGCTAAATAGTTTATAATTTGGGTTTGATCAGATCCTTTAGCCGATCGCCCTAAACCTTGGGTTTTAAACTCAAAGCTATGGTTACTTGACTTTGCTTTAGGGTTTACATTAATAATAATATAATGTTTACAGCTACAAATACATGGGATATTTATATTTGAAAGTTAGTGTAACTTACCCAAAAGGAAAAAGACAAAAAGGATATTGTTCTATTGAAGTAATGTACAAGAATACAAGAGGGTAAAAATGAATATTCAAGAAAAGTAATGATTAGTGTGGTGGATTCTGCATGTGGTCTTGTATACCTAACAGAGATTTATTGGCGATGCCATTGGAGGATGCAAACAAAAATGTACGATCAGATTGCTTGTTCGAGTAGGGGTAACTAAGGATTAGTTGAAAGTCTCTCTCTCGGTCTCTTGGCAAGGGTGATGCCAAGTAATTTAGTTGGCTTAGACATGAGAGTATTCGTGAATGGTTTGGCTATTGTCTCAATAATCTACAATTCAACACACTTTAGAGACTTGGCAAAGAGATACTCAGTTTTAGAAGGAGTCGGTTGGAGTAGGAGGATTTACCTTGCCAGCCCTTCCAGTTCTCAGGCTTGGCTGTGGGTCAAAGGCCCAGTAGCCCGATTCCTATCAAATGTCCAGTGTTAATCAAGAAGATGGAGAAATTTAAGAAGAAATGCAAATCTCTAATGGTTATATGGAGTGATTTGGAGGATTCAAAAACTAAGTTAGAAAGTTCAAAAGAATATGAAGAAGCAAATATGTGTCTTATGGTACTCTTTAAGGTAGATTCTGAAACTAATTCTAACTTTGACACAGAAGTACTTGATGATATACGTGCTAAAATCAACAAGTAGCTTAAAGCTCTTTCTAAGTCAAATAACAGGGTTTCTAAGCTGCAATCTAAAGTAAAGATGTTAACAAATGAAAAACAAGCTCTCAATCGAACAGATCAATTGTTGGCAGATGAAAATGATTTTTTGAAAAATTATTTTGAAGGATTACATGTTGCTTGTAAAGCCTTAGTTAATAAAAATCTTATTCTGAAGCATAGTTGTCAAAATCGCGATTTTGCTAATGTGATTATATGAGTTTATGATTTTAGGTGGCTCTTTCGAGTTAACTCGAGTGTAGAACTTTTTACATATAGAAACTTACATTTTTTTATCGAATTTACATATAAACTTGATAGAAACTTACGTTTTTGACCGAGTTTACCGATTCTACATATTTGAGTGGAATGAACTAAAAAAATAAAGAAAAAAATACAACTAACTTTTTACAAGCCATCAACTATCAAGGCATTACAACATCTATCTTATCTTATTCCAATTTTTCACCTCTTTCTTTTTCTCTCAATCTCTTATTTTATGTTCATAACTTTTATCCAAATTTCAACTTCAATAATAAAGTTTAAAAAAAAAAAACTATACACTTTATTTTATACCGTCAATAACTTAAAATGAGTTGAAATGTTTGGTTCTATTTAATTTAAAGTCTTTAAAAAAAAAAGGGAAAAAGTTTAGTTTTAACTCTATTTGTCTTCCTTCTGTACGTGTTAGATTATATATTAAGAATTTTTATGGAAAAAAAAAACTTAATTTCTTTATTTTTTTTATTTTCATCATATATTTCAAGTTTTGAATAACTACTATAAGTATATCCATAATTTTTTAAAGCTATTTTACATAAGTTGTAAAAACTTACGTTTCTATGTTTCAATCTTATATTCTGATTTTACAGACCTTATAACGATTTTATGTAGAATTGTTAGTTTGACAACCTTAGAAGGAAGAAAGTAAAAACTTGAAAAATATTATCTAAGTCAATCAAATGCATGTTCTAAAAGTTTGATGAAAGTGATAAAAAGTTACAAATGTTGATCTCTAATTAAAGAATGGATAATTCAAAATTTGGACTTAGTTTCAAATTTGGAGAAACATCTAAAAAGGAAAAGAGATAGTATTTGTTAAATTGAAAGGTGAAAATCAAGAAACAATAAATGAAAATGACATAGGCAAAACAGTTGAACCTATTAAAAAGTACAACAGACAATACTCTCAAAACAACAATAAGTATCCTTTTAGAGAGTACAACATGTAGATACTTATTTTTTGCTCCCCTTTTATTTTTCAGAATAGGTTATAGGATTCTAAATTAGAAAAAATTTTAAAAAATAGAAAATAAAAAAAAAACCCCCAAAAATGAAGAAATTTAGAAAAAATAGGAATTTTAGAAAAATAAAAAAAAGGGGGGGGGGGGGGGGGGGAAGCACAAAAAATAAGAAATTTGGAAAAAATACAAAAAAATGGAAAAATTTGGGAAAATCTATAAGAAATTTAAAAAGTTACAAAAAAAATTAAAAAATAAGAATTTAGAAAATAATAAATTTTTAAGCTGTTTTGATAAAGTAAATGTTTAATTTAATTAGACTTAAAAAACCATTGGACCTGAGTTTAGATTTAAATCTAGCCTAGGCTAACCTAGTTCATATGTGCAATGAACAAGGTACAGGCTAACGGTCTAACGGTAAAACACATGGACATTGTAATTAGGATTAGCTTGAGATCAAGGGTTTGAGACTCGCTAGAGATATAGAAATGCCTTTTTGTCCTATTCTTTTCAAACTCCATGCATAGCTACATGTCAGGCCATCATTGGGCAACATGTCTAATTGTGACACGTGATGCTTTATAATTGGCCGCGACAATAAATTTTCCTTCCCCCCATTTTCTTCTCCCCTTTCCTTTTCTTCCCTTCACTTTCTTTTTAAAAAAACAAAACAACAATTAAAAAAGAGGGGAACATTCGAAACGAGGGGAGGGGGGAAGGGGGGTGTTGTAAGGGGAATTGAAAAAAAAAAAAAATACACACACACAGAAAGAGTAAGAGGGGGTTTTGATTTTTAGAAAACATACACATAGGGGACCCACACTCTCTTTCTCTCTCTCTCTCTCAACGTCTCATTCTCTCTCTACCATCTCCCTCTATCTATAGTCTTTTGCTCTCTCTTCAACCCCTCTCTCTCGACATCTCATACTCTTTCTACCATCTCTTTCTGTCCACAGTCTCTCTCTCTATACCATCTCCTTCTGTCTATAGTCTCTCTCTCTCTCTAACCCCTTACTCTCAACCATCTCACTCTCTCTCCATCGTCCGATCCCTTTCTCTTTACTTTTTCTCTCCCAAACCACACGCTCTTTCTCTCAGCATCTTCCTCTCTCCATTGTCTCTCTCTCTCTCCACTGTCTCTCCCTCACTTTCGGTTAAACTCTCTCTCTTAGACCCTCTCTCTACTGTTTCTCTCTCCTTCACTCATAAACCAAACCCACATACACAACGAACCTCTCTTTCACAATGGTAAGCATAACCACCTACTGACTAACACAAGACCAGCCGCAACAGTACCATCCTCACGCGTACACCACACTACTCAACCCTTACTAGCCCTACCTTCACCCCTACTCTCTCGCCCTATGCACGCTTACTAGCCACTCTCAACCCTAACTTCCTGACACCACTACCTTAACACAATTGAACACCCATATTGCAGACTACCCACTGCACGTGCTCAACGATCGCGGCCCCCATTCTCGATCAAACCCAAATCTTCACTCCACTTTGCCATGCTCTCTCTCAAATATAGTCGCATGCCTACAAATACACACAATACGCATACTACCGTATTACCATTAGTGTATACGTAAAGTCCTACTACGGTCCATTTCGAGGAACATTCTAGATAGCCACCGTTGGTTGTGGTGTTAGTGCTACACCCCCATTCTCTAATATGAAATGCATGAAAGCACATTTCCCATTCGTTTTGGTGGCCAAAGTGACTGGGATCGAACCACCTTACGACTCCTCTAGGCAACCCAATTTAGCCCATCAACTCAAATCCAACCTGCTCCAAATCTATGACACGACCCAAGGCCCTGCATCTACGAAGCTGACCCGTTAACTTGTTTAAAGTCTAGCTGGTGTTTTTATTGTTTTATTTTATTTATTTATTTATCCTTATTGTGTAATGTTTTTGTAAAATGTAAAGAAAAAAAAGAGAGAGAAGAAAGAAAAAGGAAAAAAAGAAAAAAAAAACCAAAAAAAGGAAAAACAAAAGAAAAAGAAAGAAAGGATTTAGTTTAGTTTTATTTATTTATTTATGTTAAGTAAAAATAATAGATGTAAAAAAATGGGAAATAAATAGTAAATATAAAAATAAATAAATAAATAAAATAAGTGAGCAAATAAAATTCATTTTATCGCTTAGGAAAAGAAACTTTTTCAAAAAAATAAATAAAATAAAATCAACTCTTTCTAAATTAGTATGCTTTAGAATTTTTTCATAAAATCCAATTTAGGACCTTTTAGAAAATTTCTTTAAATAAATCAAAATGGGTAAAAACATAAACCAAACAATTTTTCAAAATTTAAAATTAATCAATCTGTTATATTTTTTATAAACAAACTATGAAAGTCTAATCTCGAATAACGGGACGTAGAGACCCATACGTCAATACGAGACGACTTAAAATATGAAAAATTTTATTTTTTTTCATTTTTAGATATTCGTGTAAATTGATTAATTTTAGTTACATGTAATGTGATTAGCTGTTTAGAAACTAAAAAAGGGTATATTTGAAAAGCGAAGTTAAATTCGGAAAGATAAAAAAAAGTATCCATTTAGGGTTTAATAAATTAGCCTCCAGATCTAGATCTCTGATTTTTAAAAATTTGTCTTTATAAATTGGTTTTTAATTGATAGATTGATAGCTAAGTTATAACCAATTCACCCAATTGGTTATAACTTAACTTCTTTTCCTGACTCCGCTCAAGTGGCGACTCCAATACCTTTTCAAATTGAAAAAATGGTTATCTTTATACTCTTGTCGAGGATCGGTATTGAACAGGTATGATTTAGTACTGATTGGTTTAAAGGAGACCTAATTAAAAAAGAACTGAAGAGATGAAAAACTAGGCTCGACACAACAAAAGGTTAAATAGAGGGCATGTTGGAAAGGATTTGAGTAAAATCGTGAGCTTGAAAACCTTGGAAGGAAGAAATTAAAACCTTGAAAAATCATGTGGAGAATTTATCTAAGTCAATAAAAAACACGTTCCAAAAGTTTGATGAAAGTGATAAGAAGTTACAAATGTTGATTTTTAGTTAAAGAATGGATAATTTAAAATTTGGACTTGGTTTCGAATTTAAAGAAACATCTAAAACGAAGAGAGATATAGTATTTGTTAAATCGAAAGGTGATAATCAAGAAATAGTCAATCAAAAGGACATAGGCAAAACAGTTGAACCTATTAGAAAGTACAACAAACAGTATTCTCAAAACAACAATAAATATTATTTTAGAGGGTACGATAGAAGGTTAAACAGAGGGTGTATTGGAAAGGATCTGCTTTAAAGGGAAGTGGTAAGTAAAAGTTATATTGAAGAAAGACCATATGTTTATTTTCTATGTAATAAATTAGGACATGTAGAGAACCATTGTTTTTCTAAAAATTATAAGCTCGGCAATAATTAAGGTTCAATTCAAAAGTCAAGCTTAAATTTTCATGAACCAAATCTTTGTTAGGTTCATAAACAAACTTGATTGTACTGTGATGTGTGTAA
This sequence comes from Lumnitzera littorea, assembly GCA_024138015.1. NCBI lineage: Eukaryota > Viridiplantae > Streptophyta > Magnoliopsida > Myrtales > Combretaceae > Lumnitzera > Lumnitzera littorea. Next base: position 95,747,219 of record JAMXBB010000011.1, read on the forward strand.
AAACATGAAGCTAAGTTAAAAGGAAAATGGTATCTTGATAGTAAATGTTCAAAACACATGATAAATGATGAAGACATATAATAGGTGATACTTCATTGTTCATAAACTTAGAATGGAAGGAAGATGGATATGTGAAATTTGGTGACAATAGTAAAGGTAAAATAATCACAGTAGGTGAATTGGTTTGGCACCTAACACAATTGAAAATGTATTATTGATTAAAAGATTGAAACATAACTTATTAAATATAAGTCGGCTGTTTGACAAAAGATATAGAATAATATTTGAACATGACAAATGTATTGATTTTAATAAGGATGGACTTAAGTTGTTTGAAGGGTTTAGAAAGAAAAATGTTTATTTAATTAAACCATTGGAAGTGTCATTTGAAAATTGCTTCATATTTGTAAATGATAACATTATATTTTGGCACAAAAGGTTAAGACACGTAAATTTTCAACATCTAAAGAATTTATCTAAAAAGAACTTAATTCAAGGTTTACCAAAATTGCATGCTAATACATTCATTGTGCTACTTATCTTAAGAATAAGATGAGTTTATTGCATTTAGATCTGTTTAGTCCAACCTGTACTCTAAGTCTTGGAAGAAATAAGTATTGATTTATCATAGTAGATAATTTCCCTAGATTTACTCAAATCTTGTTCTTATGTCATAAAAGTGATGCATTTAAAATTTTTTTAGTTTTTTCCAAAAGAGTTTAAAATGAGAAGGGTCTCTTCATCATTAGTTTACAAACAAATCATAGAAAAGAATTTGAAAATTTAGATTTTATCTCACTTTGTAAAGAAAAGGGCGCTACTCATAACTTTTTAACACTTTATACTTCACACCAAAATGGAGTAGTTGAATGCAAAAACAGGACCATCAAATAAATGCTAAGAACTTTACTTAATGAAAGTAACATAGCAAATCATTTTTGGGTAGAAGCAACATTAACGGTTTGTTATATCATAAATCAAGTATATGTTAGGCCTCTAATATATAAAATTACTTATGAGATTTAAAAAGGTAGAAAATTTGCTATTTCATATTTTCACACATTTGGTTGTAAGTGTTTTGTAAAGAAAATAGGAAAGGTATTGAGAAAGTTTGAAGAGAGAGCTAATGAAGCTATCTTTCTAGGCTACTCTCTAAACTCAAAGGCATACTAAGTATATAATAAATAAACAAAAGTGGTAAAGGAATTAATAAATATCAAGTTTGTTGAAAAAATAGGTAATGAAGAATCGAATGATAAATCTCTAATTGCTTAGAATAAAAAGAATCTTATATGACTTGATTCAAAAAGTAAGTTAGAACCTCCTTTAGATGAAACATTAGAAACCTCAAGAATACCTTATGTATCCAAAATGAAACTAGGATAAAAAGGTTCTTTAGAAACTAATACCAGGTTTGTTGAAACACGTCCAAAAGGTAAGTTAGAAGGTTCCTAATACTTTCATACTCCACCATTATCTTTTAAATTCAAAATTGATCATCCTCTTAAACTTGTAATTGATAATGTTAGATCTGGAATGAGAATAAGATTGAGCTTACAAAACTTTGAAAATCATTTTGCTTTAATATCTAAAATTAAACCCCATTTTGTTGATGAACCCTTAAGTGATAATAATTAGATCTTAGCTATGCAAGAAGAACTTTGTTAATTTTAGAGACATCAGGTTTGGAATTTAGTTCCAAGACTTAAGGATAAGTCAATCATAGGCACAAAATGGGTTTTTAAGAATAAATTGAATGAAAATGGAAAAATAATAATAAATAAAGCTCGTTTAGTTGCTGAAGAATATTCTCAGGAAAAACGAACAGACTATGATAAAACTTATGCTCTTGTAGCTAGGTTAGAAGTTATAAGATTACTACTTGCATATGTTTATTTGAAAAATTTTAAATTGTATTAGATGGATGTAAAAAGTACTTTTCTAAATGGTTTTATAAAAGAAGAAGTGTATGTTGCACAATCCCTTGGATTTGAAGATCCCTTCAACTTGGATTATGTGTATAAGTTGAAAAAGGTGTTGTATGAACTCAAACAAGCTCTTCATGCTTGGTACAAGAGATTAAGTTAATTCTCAATTAAAAATTACTTTTAAAGGGGAGAATTAGATACCAAACTATTTATGAAACATTATGGAAAAGATATATTAGTTGTACAGATTTATGTTAATGACATTGTTTTTTGTGCAACTAATGAAAAATATCGTCAAGAGTTTTTAAGCTTAATGTAAGTCAAATTTGAAATATTACTCGTAGGAGAATTAAACTTCTTCTTGGGATTATAAATCAAATAATCAGAAAATGGAATATTTATTCACCAAGATAAGTATATCAAACAAATTTTGAAGAAATTTAGTTTTAAGAACACTAAGGATTATTCGATTCCTATGAGTACCTCAACAAAGCTTGATATCACAAGTGGTAAAAAGGTAAATGAAAAATTATATCGAAACTTAATTGGATCTTTACTATATTTAACAGCTTTACGTCTTGATATCTTGTTTAATACCTATATGTATGCTAGATTTCAAAGTTTACCAATAGAAACATACTTAGTTGTAGTTAAAAAGATCTTTAAATATATAAAAAGCATTGTAAAATTACGAATTTGGTATCCTAAGAGTCAAAATTTTAATCTCATACGATATTCATATGTTGATTATACAAGTTACAAAGTGGATAGAAAGAGAACTTTAGATACTTGTTGGTTCTTAGGAGATAAGCTAGTTTCTTGATCTTTCAAAAAACAAAAATCTATTACTCTTTCAACTGTAGAAGCTGAATATGTATCTCTTAGAAATAGCTGTGCTCAAATACTTTAGTTAAAACAACAGTAGAATGATTATGGGATAAATTCTAAAAATATACCCATAAAATGTGACAATACCAGTGTTATTAATTTGACGAAAAATCGAGTTGATCACTTAAGGTCAAAATATATAGAAATAAGATATCATTTTATTTGTGATCATGTTGCAAATAATGATGTGGGTGTTGATTTGTAACAATTAAATATCAATTTGCAGATATATTTGCAAAACCTTTGAATAAATTAAGGTTTGAATTTATTCATAATGAAGTTGGTGTGTATAATATCTTATGTTAGCATGGAGGATATTTAATTAATTCACCTTTTAGTTAAAAATCATTAACATATGCAGAAAAATTTTAGTAAGTTATTTAATTCGAACGTGAGTATTCTGTTTCCTAATCGTGTGTCATACACAAGGAAAAGTGCTAAGTAGGTCTTAAACAATTCTCTAGTGGGTCTTAAAATGACTTAGACATAAGTCCAAAAAATCAACCCACGTTTGTAAGAAGACAAGGACCACTTGATTTATTAGTTATTTTCTCTTCGAGTATAAATCTTTTCTTCTTTCCTCTTCTTCTCATACTTTAAACCCTTCATCTTCTCACTTGTCTTTTCTCTTTCGAGAAATCATAGCTCCCAAAAAATCAACCCGCATTGCTGCCAAAGGAACTAGAACTATGGCTCCAAATAATCCAAATAATCTTATTCATCTCATTGAGGAAGAGACCAACATCACCAACCCTTCGGAACCATGACCTATTCCACCCACTGAACCTCATCGAGAAACTTCTGAGAAAACCCAATCCTTAGAACTACACGATGAACCCTCGAAAGAACCTAGTTAAGAAGTTAACCAAAAGAGTAGTTTTGGTCAACATTCTGAACTAGTCCAAGAAGTTACTCAGAAGACTTCTTAAGACATATAGAAGTCCAGTTCATCTTCTTCATTCGAAGAAGTCGTTAAATCTAAGGACTCTAGTTCTCCAGAAAAACCATCTAAGGAAAAATCTAGAACTGAGAAGGATCTCCCTGAACAACCTTTTGAACATGAAAAAGAAACAGTTATTGAATCTAATACCGACGAACAAGCACATCCTGCTCATCCACCATCTAAATTCCCTGATCAGACTCGACCTACTATTCCTTTAACTGAACCAATTGTTCCTGAATCAAATACTCAATTCACAGCAATTGAACCTCACTCCCTTGTGATTATTCCACAACCAACTAATTAAACTAATCCTTTCCCTGTTCAAGCATCTGAAAAAACTCCAGTCATCTCCCTTAAATCTTTAAAACCTATGAATCCACCTTAAGAAACTCCAACACTTCCAATTGAAACTTTTGTTCTTAACCTTATAGAGTAAACCCTATCAGAAGGAAACACACAAACTCTATCTGTTGGCTTTAACAAAGCTGATAGTGCATCTGTTCTAGCCCAAATCACACCAACTTTTGTCAAACAACAAGAACTAACCTCTTCTATGAAGAACACTTCTCCCGACAAGACAGTTCCAACATATTTTGGAAGAATGGAGCTATGTGCTAAGAAGAAAACAAAGAGAACTTAGAAATAATTTTCCTTGTTCTAGTGTTTTGTTAATTATTTTGTTTCAATCAAACTCTAGTTATAGTTTAATTTTTTGTTTTCCAATGCAAGTCCATCTATGAACTTAACCGTATACGTTTCATTATTTAATGAAATCCTCACTTTGTTTTGCATATGCTATTTAATTATGAATATTAAGGGGGAGTTAATAAATAGCCTCTGATTATAACAAAAAGGGAGAGAAAAGCAAAAAACATTTAGGTATTGCACAACATGATGATCATGACGGTACAACAAAGTAATTTTCATTGTTTGTATAATGCTTCCTCTTTGTTGTTTATTGGACATTGATTTGATCTACTTTATGTCTTTAGATTTATAAGTGTTTTTGCTATCATAAAAAAGAGGGAGAATGTTAGATATCTTAAGAATTTTGATGATAACAAAAAAAAGGAATGCTAATGAACCAATAAGTATACAGGTATTCAGACAGTCCTTCAAAAAGTTTAACATTGCAGTTTGAGTTGCATCCAGAACCTTATTCAGAAGGTTTAAATTGTTTGAATAAAAGACAAGTGTGAAAACCTTTAGAGAATGTTTTAGAAGATTTTATAAGAAGAGTTAGTACAAGTACTTTATAAAATTATTCAAAGACTTTGAAAAAAAGTAGACTAATACTCTTAAGAAAGTTATTCAGATAGTTAATTAAGAAGAATAACATTGAAAAAATTATCACAATATTTGTTTCGAAGTAAATAAGACCTAACTCTACTATATTGGGTGTATTAGGAAAATACATTTAATCTAGTTTCATATAAGTTGGAATTAAAATTCATATGACTTATTTTTAAGTGAATTTATCTTTGGATAAGGATAAAGATAAGGTTGATTTTGAATTTTGTGGGATTTTGAATTCAAATCTTAAGCTTATCCGGAAATTACTAATCAAAGTATATTTGACTATAACAAGATTAGACTGTAACGAGATTAGAAGATTTAGTTTAAAAATTCAAACTCCAAAATTTTTTCTAAAAATATCTATCGATTATCACTTAGACATTGAATTAGATAAACATGATAATTCTTAATAAATTAAAGATAATTCTTAATAAATTAGCCGTTAAAAGACTTTAGTATAAAAGGAGAAATGATTCAAAATGTTATGTACGACTCTGAAAAGGAAAATTCATATACTTTATACTCTGATCATAGACATTCTTTATTGTCAGAAATAGTACGTAACGTTTCTTAGATACTTCTTCTGATAGTTGAACCGAAGTTGATAATTTATCAATCTTCATTTCTGTTTTCGTGGGAAATTATTTGAGATTTGTATTGTTGTTCTTACTTATAATCTGTTAACTTTATTTGTTGTTTTAGTGTTGAGAGAAGTTTGATTATATTCTATAGATCTGTAATTAGCTTTGATCATAAAGAGATTAGATAGGTAGAGTAGAGAGTTATTGAGGCCAAGTGTAGCTGAAATTTGTAAACTTCTAGTGTTTATAATTTAGTGGATTAAGAGGAATAACACTGGTGAAGATGATTGAGTCTCCAGCAGTGGAGTTAGAAAAGAGCAATAGATAAAAGGCAAAAGGTTGAAGTTCTATAAATCCTAAGCTTGATATTTTCCTCCTTATCTCTTTTAATTTGCACTATTTAATTGTGTTATTTGTGTTGAATTATTAGGATATCACTATTAACCAATTTAAGTTATTAAGATAGGTAATTTTATTTACATAAAGAAGTTTCAAAATTTTAAAGATATTAATTCACCCTCTTTCTTGATATCTTATACAGAATCAACATGACTTGTGGCCTAGGCTATACCTCTCCAAACTCGGCCTCCTTATTTTCATTATCGGGCTCAACCCAATCCCATAATATAGCTTAAAATGGTTACCCATTCCTAGAAGACTACAGATAAGGCTGAGTGGCCAAGTTAACAACAACTTCTTACATTTGTGGATCACGTTAGACATTGTGACTCCACTATCTATGGCTTGTAGATGTGGCTTCTTCCCACTAACTCTTTTGAAACTGCTGGCTCCACTTCTTTATGAATACAAGACTATCACACAATAATAAACTATTCGATACTCCGCAAACTAAAGCCTTTACATTTGAATACTCTAACTCTCCTTACACACCAATCTAACTTAAGTATCGAAGTTGTTACCTTAGACAACCCTTCGGCATCCTTTACTATTTATTATCTTACATGCTAATACAGTAACACGAAGTTCAATCTTGGCAAATCTCTACCACCCAAAACTCAAAGACGACACTAGATTTTGGCACTAAGGAGATATCAACCCCTATACATGTCCGTGGACCATTAAACATGAGACAGATTATTGGTTTGGCTAGAAAAAAAATGATAACACTAAAATTTCTAATCGAGGAACATATAGTATCAACTATGTGGTGGTTAAGTAGAGTTACACTAATTGGATGGGAAGAGGTGCATTAACCATGTCGAAAAGTCCAACATATTGAAATGGGTATGATGAGATTGGGTTTAAGTTTGATTGGAAGGTAAAACACACATTTGTATTCGATTAAATTTAGGATTTAGAATTTGAGTTGAATTTGGATTAAATTCAATTAGGCTTGATTTCCTTAAAAAATTTCTTTAATAAAAAATAATAATATCTAAAGTTAACTCAAACTCGTCTAACATTTAAACTGGATCATCCAAATCTTGAATATGACTTGATAAACTTCTCAAGTACTCTAACTCGAACTCAATCTATTGTTGAATTAACAAAGTAGATATTAAGTTGAATTTTGAAATAGTTTGACTATAAGAAAATGATAAATAATTATTGTATCTCACCTAATGTTTATTTTGTTTTTCATTTATTATTCTTCTTGTATATACTAAGAGAAAATATATTTTAATAAAAATTAACATACTGTTCTTGTTGAATATAGTTGGTGTACTAAAAATTATTCGCATTTCCTTAAACGATTCCATATATATACATATATATTATTTTTTGGCCAACATTCCATATATATATATATATATTAATTTGAATAGAATAGGGCCATGCCTAAAAGCCATTATATTTAACAAACAAATAAGTCCAAGCAAGATTCGCCACCTCTATGTTATAGAGTATATCAACCAGAGGATTTCGGAATGGAAAATAATTAATTAGCCCGAGCGAACGGTACATACACTAGTTAAGATGCTGGGGAAAAAAAAAACAGTAATAAAAAAAAAAGAAATATTATCTTATTTGGTTCTTTTATGATCTAGTGCAGATCATGTAATCTATTATTTGATTACTAAGATAATTTACAAATTAATAAAACTGGAATTTTAAATTTTACCGTAAAAAATTGGAAATTTAATAGTGAGATAATAAACCAGATGGTACATTGGTAAAAATGCTAAATAACCCTACCTACCTCTCTATACATGTTCTTTTAACATATTATAATTAATAAATATTTAAACCTGTGAAGTTGTTTTTAACCCTTATTCGGGAATGTTAGTGGAACCATTCAAATTAAACATACTTTTGAAATTTCGATAATAGGAAAAGAAGATTTGAATATAGTGGATTGAAAACCGGTCCTCACGTCCTTATCCCACGTTTTGTACGAAGAATAGTTTAAAATAGAATAAATAAAATAAGAAGTAATATGATAAATCTTTTTCATATATACTTGTAAAATGGAGTAGAATAAAATGATTTTAAATGTGCATATAGTAATATTTGTTAGAAATATTCTTAATTACCGCATATTATAAGTTGATCGAAGGGTAAATAAGTATTTTTCTTATTAATGAAATTGTGATTTTGGCTCTTTTTAAAGGTGAAATGGAATTTCCCATTAAAATCGAAACCACCAATTTTTAGGATTCGTGATTTTATTTTTTAAAAATGCTTTTAAATATGAGAAAATGAATAAAATATGAAATTATGATTTCATTATAAATTCATTCTTGTGCATCAAACTTTAATGTTAAATTAAATCATATGGTGTTATTTTTTAAGTTTGGATTCGGTGAGATGGTAAAATCGAAAAAATTAGGGACCAATAATTATGAGTGTAAGCGAATCAAATTATTTATAGGTTATTCAAATTTGGCTTAACATTTATTCAAATTTAAGTTGAGAATAATTGAGTCTATTGTTTAAGCTCAAGTTTTTTAAATAGTTAATCAAGTTGAGTTTGAGTTTCATTGTATTCAACTTAATTAGATTGCCAGTTTAAATATTAATGATAATCGATTTTTAATATTAATATTATTATAATTAAATAAAAAATATTTTTAAATAAATTGAGCTCAAATAAATCTAATCAAATCGAGCTTAGGTTTATCGAGTATTACTTGGACAGGTTAAAATTCTTGGGGGAACTAAGCTCAAATTGAGTTCCAATTTTAAAATTTTAAATTGAACTTAATCTCGAGCTCGGCATTGTGCCGGTGCCGGTTCCGGTTCGTCTTGTTTACAACTCGATCGGCTATACACTAGAAACAAATAGTTTGTTAAGACATAACGTTCAAAAGGAATAAAAGCCATATTTAAATCCAATTAATAAGCTCTCAGATGCTCGCTCGTTTTATTCACGTAATTTATAATGTTTTTCGTTTATTAATTCTCATGTGGGACGGTGTTCTGTTCTGACTATGTTATCAGTGATGGTACGATATCCATGTGGCTATGACTAAAGGTATTCTGTCGTTTTCATGCAAACAGTATATATACTTTCTGGAAAGTTATATAATATTGGCCATGGTTTCAAATAAGTAAATAATAATTCAGCAGATAATAACTATTTTTGCTTTCTCATTGTTTCGACAAATTCACTTGCTTCAAGGTGAGGATGTTTGTTGTAGACTTGACCCCTAGCTTCGACCAAACACTCTGTTTCGTATAAGAAAAGGATTGAAGAGGAAAATAATACTAAAGGAAAGAATATACCACAAGAATATTATAGGAGTATATGATTTCCTTCAATACGTTTGATTAATGGAGGAAAAAAAAATGATGAACAACATTGTTAAAAATTAAAAAATAAGATTTATTAAAATTAGTAATATAACCCCTAAAAATAATTATAAAAAAGTAAAAGAAATAAAAAGAAGGGATAAATAAGTAAACCGTGAATGCAATTCTTTATGCTCTTTTGAAAACATTTTAAGAAAAGCTAATGAAAACTAAGTAAATTTTCTTTTTTGTTTTATTCTTTTATATGTTCCAATTTTCTCCTTTAGTAGATAGTTTTATATATTTAATTTACCTATTTTCTAATAAGAGCTTGTTAAAATTTAAATGGCATGTTGATATAAATATTATTATATGTACCATCAGCTGTATTTAATTTATCAATGACTTGAGCTTTTCTTTTTCTTTTCCTTTTTTTAAAGAAAACATGTTCAATACTTAAAAAATGCTATATATATATATATATATATACATATAATATGATGTTTTAGTGCTCTTGTCACTTGAATTTTTTTTAAACCCGATTGTTATTGGAATCTCTTATTAGATATCTAAAATAATTTCTTTTTAATATTTGCTAAGCTTTTTATGGTCTAAATCACTACTTTATCATTAGAATGGAGTGGAATATAGTTAGAAAGTAAGTCTTCTAATATAAGTACCATCTATATTTATATAACTTGTAAATATTTTTTATAATGTTAACTTGCATTTTTGTATACTTGTTAAGAAATGAAATAAAAAACTTCTAACCTTCTAGCTTGTGTTTGAAAAGGAAAAACAAATTAGGAAGAAAGAAAAATGAAATTAGTTTTGATAAAGTATGAAAACTAAAAGCGAGGAATTTTCAAGAAAATTAATCAGTTAGAACTCACATTTTTCATTCTCTCTAAAGGGTATTGGGAAGAAAAATAGGCATAACTACACTTTTTAGCCCTTAATAAATTCTATAGATAAATAATAAAAGGACATTTTTAACTTCTGTTTTTATTGTCCCCTCATTTCTCTCTCGTGCTTCTACTTTTTTTTTTTTTTTTTCATTTATTCCTTTGTCTAGGATTATTTTGTTTCTAACTCCATCCTTTCCTATCTAAACTTTATACATTTTTCCCGTTTTACATCTATGGTTTGAATAATTTAAATATCATATTTAATTAAAGTTTTATAAACCAAATCCTACGTCTAAAGTTTGAAGTTGCTAATTATCCTATACCATTGAATTTTTATTTATTAAATTTATTATTCTCATACTTTAAAAGATGGTATATTCAAAAAGTATAATATATAAGGAGTAAATTTGAAAAATAAAAGTTCGATTGAATATGATATATTAGGTAAGAGAAACTTTTTACCAACAACCTTATTTATTTATTTATTTTTATAAGCATCTATCTTTATACAATACGGTTCGCTTATTCCAAGGGAGAACACGATAATCATGAAAGCTTACTGCTCTTGACCCCACGTGATTGCCACATCTTAATCCTCCCATGGTTCGTGATTTAGACGCCGTACTCCTGCGCGTGAAAGTTATCACTGTCTTCAATCAGTTTCGTGCGCTAGCCGATGTCGAAACTGACCAATAGCTTACGTTTGGACAAATTACTTAACTTATTGAGCGGGGTTATTAGGCCCGAGTTGCTCCGTGCTACTCAACTTGATTGACGCGACCTCTCGATAAAATCAAAGTAACTCCTTCTACTCGCATTCTTCGCTTCATTAAATAAAATAAAAAATATATAATTAAAATTTCGTAAATAATAAAATAAAAGGGTAATAAATATTATTTTATTTAATTAAATTTATAAATAATTTAAAAATAGACATATTATTTTTGATCCATTTTTTTTAATTAATTTTAAAATAATAGATAACAGTGATAGCTACGATAATAATAGCGATTGATGATAATAATAATAATAATGGCTACAGTAGTTACGATGGTTGGTAGTAGTGGTAGCAGTAGCTGTGGCTATAGTTATTGACGGTGGTAGTAGCTAAGATTGGGAAAAAAAAAACCGTAAATTACGAATTGAATCGTAAATCGAACATAATCAAAAAATCGATTTTTTTGCGAATCGTTTGGTTTACGATTCGATTCGATTGTATATAAATAGTTCGAGAAAGTAAACCGAATCGTACTATTTAGAATAGAACCGAACCTAATCAAACCGTTTAGTTAAGTAAAAAAAATTTATGTAATTATTTTGTACTTTTCTAATTTTTTTTCTATTTTTATAAATTTCATCAAATTTTTCATATTTAGTTATTATTTATCATAATTTTGTATCAATTATTAAAATTAAGTTGAGTAAATTTTATTTAAAATTTCATATTTATTAGAGATAAAAATGTTTAGTGAAAATTTGATATAAATGAATTAAACCGTAGACCGAACCGGTTTTAATTAGGTTAAAAAAATTTATAAATTAAACCGTATGATTAGATTTGACTAAAAAAAAAAACTGAACCGTTCTATTAGATTCGGTTCGGTAAAAGAGGTGACCTGTACTAAATCGAATCGTGCCTACCCTTAATAATAATAGTATTGGTGATGACAATAATAGCAGTGGTGGTAATATTAGAAACTGTAGTGGTGGCGGCAGCAGTGGCAATGACGATGGTAGCGGCAATGACACTGATAGCGGTGGTGGTGCCAGTAGTGACAATTATATTGGCAGTAGCAACGGCAGTGATAGTGGCGCCACTAATAGCGGCGCCGGTAGTGATAATGGTAGTAATAAGAAATTATAATTTCTTAATTAAATTAATAAATATTTATTATTTGATTTTAAATAATAGGGATTGTTACGAAATTGTGATTTTATGATAAAAAACTAAATAAATATTGTAATAAGGATTAAGGAGAGAATGGAATTCTAATTTTATACTTATAGATTTAACTCAATTCTTATGAAAATTGATTTAGATTTTTTTAGAGTCTTATATTTCTAAAATATATATTGATTTGTTAAAAAAAAATAATTCATCAAAGATGAAATATAAAATATAAATTTTTAATTATTATGAATTTAAATGATTTTTATTATTTTATAAATAAATATAAATCATATTAAATATTTTTATTAATTATGATTTTATTGAGACGACTATCTGGATCCTTGGCTGAGAGTATCTATTCACTTTTTCCTTTTCTTTATGGACGGGGAAAAATGAAAAAAGAGCTATTCCTTGACCATCTGTTTTTAAGGGCTTTTCAAACCCACCACTGATTGCAGAATATTACAAAGGCAAAAGGATAGTTTTACGTATCACGTAATATTATACGGAAAGAGAATTTTTATGCATCTATCTTATTTATTTATTTATTTAAAGGTTTTTTTTTCCCCATAATTATGCAATCATAAAAAACACGAGAAAACACTACCTTTTCAGTATCAAAATCTAAAAATAATAAACGTTAACAAAAAGTTGTTGAGAAACAATATTGAAAACTATGTGTTTAATAATGTTTGGATCACTTGTCCTTAGATGATAAAATTAAAAAAAAAATGTTATTGGTTCAGTTCAAAGTATAAAAAAATTTTCTCTTCATTTATCATTACTTGTAGCATTAGTTAGTGCATTGAAAATCCTTATTCAAGTACATCGGCTGCGTTATCTTTATCAGAAGAATGCCTCCTCGACGTTTTCTTTTTTTAAAATAGAAAAAGCCTTATTTCTATCTTTTACTTAAATTATCGGGTGGTTAGAAGTAAAAACATTGAAATTTTTCGCTTTTTCAAAGTTAAATACACAGTTCATATGAAAAATTAAAATTAATCTGTTTTTTTTTTTTCTCTAGTGGTCAATAATTATCTTATATTTATAGGATTAACTATTGTTCTATGTACAAGTATATATAATATACCTCACAACTCAAAATACATGATTCATGTGAATACCCATTAAATTTTCTTTTTTCTTTTTTTTTTTTTAAATATAAATATTCTCCATTAACTATTCAAAACCAAACGTAATGCACATACCTATATTTTGGGAATATAAAAATAGTCAAATCTACTTAAAAACTACTAGATTTATCTAATTTGATTAAGTTAATCTTAAGATAATTGAGATTTGGCTTTATAAGATCACAAAAGTAATCTTGACCAAGTTTATGATTAAGTTTCATGTAAGTTGAAATTGTGTTTAAATATTAATATTGCTTTAATATAAAATATTGTATAAAATAAAATGAGTTGAATCCAATTAAAGTTTCAAGTTCTCTTAATGTGATTTTAAGTCGAGCTCAAATTAAAAATTATAAGCGCATGTTGTGGATTAAATATGGAACCAGCCATAAGAAGTACGTTTTTAAAACTCCCTCCCCATCTATCTCTCTCCATCTCTCTCTCTGTCAGGCATGTCCTATCCAAAAACCTCCCAACCTTTGCCTTGCTACTTGCTTGACTCTCCACTTCACACGACCTCACTAGTCACTAATATGTAAGCAGGTAAACCCAATCACACTCCCTCTTCTCTCTCTCTCTCTCTCTCTCCCCATGAGCTTACGCCAACGCCCAACCGCATCCACCCCGCGCGTGAACCCCTACGCGCCACCACCCCAGCCACAACCCCAACCCCAACCCCAACCCTACAACATAGTTCCCATCAACGACCTCCTCCTCTCTGACCACCCTTCACTCCGCCACCCTGAGGTTCGTTCCGCTTCGTCAGTACTCCGTTTCGTCGACGACCTCCGTAAACCCCCTTACGTCCAATGGACCCCACAAATGGACCTCCTCGACTGGCTCGGCCTCTTCTTCGGCTTCCAAAACGACAACTTGCGAAACCAAAGGGAGCACATCGTCCTCCACGTGGCAAACACCCAAATGCGTACTTCTAAGGAGATGGATTCCGTCGACCCAGCCGTCATCCGACGCTTCCGCCGTCACCTCCTTAAGAACTACACTCACTGGTGCTCTTACTTGGGCCAAAGGTCGAGCCTTAAGGTCTCAAATGCCCGAAACGATGTTGCCTCAATCCGCCGCGAGCTGCTTTATATCTCTCTTTATTTACTGATTTGGGGTGAAGCTGGGAATTTAAGATTTCTTCCTGAATGTATTTGTTATATTTTTCATCATATGTCTGTGGAATTGAATTATATACTCGATGATCGTATTGATAAGAATACTGGTAGGCATTTTATACCGTCGATTATAGGTGAAAACGCCTTTTTAAACCACGTCGTGAGGCCGGTTTACGAGACGTTGAGGAATGAAGTTGGTAGGAGTAGGAATGGGACCAAGCCACATTCTGCCTGGCGGAACTATGATGATATCAATGAGTATTTTTGGAGCAGGAGGTGCTTCAAGGGTATTAAATGGCCCTTTGATTTGAGTAGTAAGTTTTTTAATAGAGGGGAGAACATTAGGAGGGTCGGGAAGACGGGTTTCGTCGAGCTAAGGACGTTTTGGAACTTGTATCGGAGTTTTGATCGGTTGTGGGTGATGTTGGTGTTGATGTTGCAAGCTATGATTATCATTGCTTGGACCGAGGTTGATTTCCCATGGCAGGCGTTGGATAGTAGGGATGTGCAGGTTAAGTTGTTGACCGTTTTTATCACATGGTCCGGACTTAGGTTGCTTCAATCTGTGCTTGACTCTGGCACACAGTATAGTCTAGTTTCGAGGGAGACATGGTTGCTTGGGTTGAGAATGGTGTTGAAAAGTGCTGTGGCGGCGACGTGGACGGTTGTTTTCTCGGTGTTTTATGCCCAGATTTGGAGCCAGAAGTATGCGGATGGGGGCTGGTCTAGTGAGGCTAATAGGAGGATTATTGTGTTTTTAAAAACCGGGTTGGTTTTCATCATACCGGAACTTTTAGCATTGGCACTGTTTTTCCTTCCTTGGATCAGGAATGTGCTTGAGGAGTTAAATTGGAATGTGTTGTATTTGTTCACTTGGTGGTTTCATACCCGGATATTCGTGGGACGCGGTGTGAGGGAAGGTTTAGTTAATAACATCAAGTATAGCTTGTTTTGGATTGCCGTGCTGCTTTCCAAGTTCACCTTCAGTTTCTTCCTCCAGATCAAGCCCCTAGTAACCCCTACAAAAATCCTATTGCAACTCAAAAATATTCATTACAAGTGGCATGAGTTCTTCAATAGCACGAATCGGATGTCTGTCTTGGTGTTATGGACTCCCGTTGTGTTGATATACTTGATGGACTTGCACATTTGGTACTCGGTCTTCAGTTCTATTGTTGGTGCAGTGGTTGGGTTGTTTTCGCATTTGGGTGAGATCAGGAACATCGAGCAGTTGAGGCTGCGGTTTCAGTTTTTCGCCAGTGCGATGCAGTTCAATCTGATGTCCGAGGATCGGGTTTTGGGACCAAAGGGCACAATGGTAAAGAAGCTCCGTGATGCTATTCATAGACTTAAGTTGCGGTATGGGCTTGGTCAGCCCTACAAGAAGATCGAGTCAAGTCAAGTAGAGGTGACTAGGTTTGCATTGATCTGGAACGAGATCATTATAACATTCAGGGAAGAAGATCTAATTAGTGACCAAGAATTCGAGCTGCTGGAGTTGCCTCCAAATTGTTGGAACATTCGGGTCATCCGCTGGCCATGTTGCCTTCTCTGCAATGAGCTTCTGCTTGCCGTTAGTCAGGCAACTGAGTTGGCAGATATGACTGATAGGTGGCTCTGGCTTAAGATTTGTACAGCCAATGAGTACAGGCGATGTGCAGTTATTGAAGCCTATGATTGTGTCAAGTATTTACTTCCAATGATCATAAGGGACGGGACAATGGAGAAGAAAATAGTTACTAAATTCTTCCAGGAGATAGATGAACGAGTTGATGGTGAGAAGCTAACTGAATTTTACAAAATGACACTGCTGCCCCGGATTCATGCCAAGCTGATAGTTCTCGTTGAGCTTTTGTTAAGTCAGAAGAAAGAGCAGAGTAAGGTTGTGAATACACTGCAGGCACTTTATGAGCTTTGTGTCCGAGAATTTCCTCAGAAGAAGAGGTCCATAGAGCAGTTATGGCAAGAAGACCTGGCACCAAAAAGCCTAGGCGCAGATGAGGGTTTCCTATTTGAAAATGCAGTTGTGTTTCCCGATGATGAGAACTCCATCTTTTTTAGGCATCTGCGTCGCCTTCATGTGATACTAACTTCAAGGGACGCGATGCATGATGTCCCTAAGAACCTTGAGGCAAGGAGGCGCATTGCTTTCTTTAGCAACTCGCTCTTTATGAACATGCCTCTTGCCCCGTCTGTAGAGAAGATGATGGCTTTTAGTGTCTTGACTCCTTATTATGATGAAGAGGTCTTATATGGAAAAGAAAGTCTTCGCAGTGAGAATGAAGACGGGATTTCAACCCTGTTCTATTTGCAAAAGATTTATGAGGACGAATGGATGAATTTTATGGAGAGAATGAAGAGAGAAGGGTTGGAGAACGAGAATGATCTGTGGACAATGCCTGATAAGGTGAGGGAATTGCGTTTGTGGGCATCATACCGAGGTCAGACACTGTCTCGGACAGTAAGAGGGATGATGTATTACTACAGGGCTCTTAAGATGCTTTCGTTCCTTGATTCTGCTTCTGAGATGGATATGAGGAGGGGATCACAGGATATTGACTCTCACCACTCACTTCGGCATTATGGTGGCATATATGGAATGCATATGGCTCAGATGCCGGCTTCACGGCAGCATTTTGATAGATCAGCCAGTGGTATAAGCCTTCTCCTCAAGGGTAATGAGCATGGGATTGCAATGATGAAGTTCACGTACGTGTTAACTTGTCAGGTTTATGGACAACAGAGGGTGAAGAAAGACCCCCGTGCGGAGGAAATCCTTAACCTTATGAAATACAATGAGGCCCTTCGGGTTGCTTATGTGGATGAGGTCCGTCTTGGCAGGGATGAGGTCCAGTACTACTCTGTCCTGGTGAAGTATGATAGGCAGATTGACAAAGAGGTTGAGATCTACCGCATCCAGTTACCTGGACCTGTGAAGGTTGGGGAAGGAAAGCCTGAAAATCAGAACCATGCTATTATTTTTACTCGTGGTGACGCGGTGCAAACTATTGACATGAACCAAGATAATTATTTTGAGGAGGCGCTCAAGATGCGGAATTTACTGGAGGAATTCAATAAGTTCTATGGGATCAGGAGGCCGACAATCTTAGGAGTCCGTGAAAAGGTCTTTACAGGTTCTGTCTCCTCCCTTGCATGGTTTATGTCTGCTCAGGAGACAAGTTTTGTAACCCTAGGTCAGCGTGTCCTGGCAAATCCTTTGAAGGTGCGTATGCATTATGGTCATCCGGATGTTTTTGATAGGTTCTGGTTCTTGACTCGGGGAGGAATAAGCAAGGCGTCGAGAGTGATAAACATTAGTGAGGATATATTTGCTGGATTCAACTGTACCTTGAGAGGAGGCAATGTGACACATCATGAGTATATTCAGGTCGGCAAGGGAAGGGATGTTGGCCTGAACCAAATATCCATGTTCGAGGCAAAAGTTGCTAGTGGAAATGGTGAGCAAGTTCTTAGTAGAGATGTCTATAGATTGGGTCATCGACTTGATTTCTTTCGGATGCTTTCGGTCTACTATTCTACTGTAGGATTCTATTTCAACACCTTGCTGGTAGTTCTCACTGTCTATACGTTCTTATGGGGTCGGCTTTATCTTGCTCTCAGTGGTGTTGAGGAAGCAGCCGTGGGGAATACCTCCAGCAACAAAGCTCTTGGTGCGATCTTGAACCAGCAATTCATCATCCAGCTAGGTCTCTTCACTGCATTGCCTATGATAGTGGAGAACTCTCTCGAGCATGGGTTTCTCCCTGCGGTATGGGACTTTATAACCATGCAGCTGCAGCTCGCTTCCTTGTTTTTCACCTTCTCTATGGGAACTCGCACTCATTTCTTTGGCCGGACCATTCTTCATGGAGGCGCAAAGTACAGAGCTACTGGCCGTGGTTTTGTGGTGCAGCACAAGACATTTGCCGAAAACTATAGGCTCTATGCCCGCAGTCATTTTGTGAAGGCCATCGAGCTTGGTGTCGTCCTGATTGTATATGCTTCCCAGAGCCCTATGGCAGGGAACAAATTTGTGTACATAGCGATGATGATCTCAAGTTGGTTTCTTGTCGTCTCCTGGATTATGTCTCCGTTTGTCTTTAACCCCTCGGGTTTTGATTGGCTGAAGACAGTTTACGACTTTGATGATTTTATGACCTGGTTATGGAGTGGTGGAGGGATGTTCACGAAAGCGGATCACAGTTGGGAAACATGGTGGTATGAGGAACAGGATCATCTAAGAACAACTGGCCTTTGGGGGAAGATGATGGAGATTATCCTAGATCTTCGGTTCTTCTGCTTTCAATATGGTGTGGTTTATCAACTCAAGATTACTGGTGGAAACACTAGCATCGCCGTATACTTGCTCTCCTGGGTAATCATGGTTGTGGCTGTTGGGGTTTACGTGATTATATCATATGCTCAAGACAAGTATGCTGCCAAGCAACATATCTACTACCGTCTAGTTCAGCTCCTCGTCATTGTGGTTATGGTGCTTGTGATCACCTTGCTGTTGCAATTTACTGATCTTTCAATTATTGATCTTATTAAATGTTTGCTTGCATTCATTCCCACGGGGTGGGGTCTCATATCGATTGCTCAGGTTCTTAGACCTTTTCTCCAGTCCAGTATCGTCTGGGACACCGTCGTTTCTTTGTCTCGGCTGTATGATTTGCTGTTTGGCATTATTGTTCTGGCGTTTGTGGGATTGCTTTCATGGTTACCTGGATTTCAGGAAATGCAGACACGCATTCTGTTTAATGAAGCGTTTAGCAGGGGTCTCCAAATATCCCGGCTTCTTACAGGGAAAAAATCAGCCTAGTTTCAAATGCAGCAGAGGTAAACGTGACCTGCTTGTCTTTTAGCTTTTTCCGAACTCAGCAAACAGCATTGCAATTTTCTTTTCTTTTGTTAGCAATGGAATTTCCTTTTTCCTCATTTCATTGTCTAAATTTTTGGCACCGCTTGAATCTGTCAAAATTACAGCAAAGTCTTGAGTTTCCAAACAGTGGTTTTGGACCCCTTCAAAAAGAGTTAAAAAAAATGTAAAGTTTTCTCAGCTAGTGGAATACCAAGTCAGTGTTGTGCTGACATACTTGTATAATTAATTTTTGAGACCAATTCATCACCTAATTTGAGGTTTACCCTGATAAATTTGATATTTCAGCAGAGTCATTTCTGGTCAAATCACGCAATCATTGGAATAACAAAATGATTAAAATTGTATAGGGATATATGTAATACTAGCTTGATATTGTATTGAAATAGAAATTTAGCAGTGTTTTCTTTGTTAAGGTGTAAGTGTGCTATTTAGTGATTTGGTACTGTTTTAATCGTGATGTTTTGGGGGAAATCTCACATTATTTTACTCTCTTTTTCAAATGAAAATATGAAAAGAATCCTGCTTTTAATATAAAAATCACTCTCTGTTGGCTAGGAAGTATGGAACCAGAGTCGGAAAAACACAATCAATTATATGTTACGCATCGATTAAATGATCTCTCAGGGCCTCTAAACACTTCCGATGGCAGGTTCTGTTGTTCTCAGTCCATTGCACCAGCAACCTTGGTCACAATGGATGCTTCTTACATCAAATTCTCCACAACTAGTTTTGGTTTTGGCCGCTCGGTATCCTCACAAATCTTTATCCAAGTTGCTTGTTCATGTTTTGCAGCTGTTTGGGGATAATTGTCCTGGCCATTTTGTCGTCATATAAGATGACTGACTGCAAGAGTTATCCAACTGATCGATCTCTCTCGGTTGCTTAATCGACAGCAGACTTCTGCTTGCTAATTGTCTATATGTTTGTAAATATATTGGTGGAAGTCTTTCTGATTTATTGCTTCCTGATTTCTTTGTTTGGCTCGGCCTACACCTTATTGGAATGGGTGCTGAAATTGAGCAGGTATGCCTCTAACCATTCACTAGCTTATTATTTTACTGTTGAAAGTATGAGACAGCATTAACTTTGCAAATTAGACGTCCGTCTTTCATCTCTATATTTGCATTCCCTTCACTTGAATGTTTATGTACAGTTGTTCATCCTAGAGTTCAATTCCCCTTTTCTTCTCTCTCTCTCTCTCTGTGGGTAAATATTAGACCAGTTAACAGGCTACTCAATGGCCAACGGTGAATGATTGTTTTTTCTTATCTTTAGCCATTGCATAGTTTCCACCACTCCAAGCTGATTGACTAATGTTGATTGTGACCGGCTGACTCAACAATGGTAGAAGTGCTTGTTAACTGTACTCTCTGATGGATAATTCATAAAACACAAAATCCTATATTATCCGTGATAGATTTAATTCTATAATCACTTGATTTAAAAGTCTAGGCTTGTCGATTGGTGGAGAATTTTGTATTGTTGCTTAAATCTTTCCCTTCTTGCTGGTTGAGACTTAATTGAAGCATGAAATCTTGTATTGTCTATGATGGTTTTAGCTCTATATATCACCTGAGCTAAAAGTTTAGGCTTGTTGAATCGGTGTGAGCTTTTGTACATTTGTTACTTGAATCCTTCCCCACTCACTGGTTTGGACTTCAACTAAAACCCATTTAATGCACGACTTAATTAAATAGGAGTGAAATGATTACACAAAGATGTAAGCTCGTGATCTCCTACTTTGAGACCACGATAATTTTAGCTTCCCATCCAACTGATTTAGCAGGACTTGTATTTGTTACTTCGCACCCTATCACACAAGACTTAATTCAATAGGAGTGAAATGATAGCATGAAGATGTAAGCTCATGATCTTAATTCAATAGGATTGAAATGATAGCATGTAGATGTAAAGCTCGTGATCTCCTACTTCGATATCATGGTAAATTTAGCTTCGAAGCTAACTGATTTAAAAATGCTTATATTTATTGCTCTGACCCTATCACAGGAGAGCATAAGAACGAAGGAGTATCTCTTGGCTAATTTAGACTTATATTTCGATGAACAAATTGTATAGACCCTGTTTCAGATTTGAGTGTGCGGTGAAATGCATTGCTCAGCAAATGCAATAATCCAAAGAGTTTGTTCTACTTGTTGCAGAGAAAGCGAAAGCATGAATCGGCACTCTCGAATAGATAGTCTATAGGTTGCAGCAGGTATTCATGGTTTCATCTTAGAAAGTTTTTAAGTATATATTTTTGGGTTACTGACGAAATGCATCTCAGTGCTTTAGTAGTTCAAACAAGTTGAAAACATAGATGCTGTTGAACCTTCAAATCTTGTGTATCTTTGTTCATCCATTGTAATTCTTGTATATGTAGGTGTAAAGCTGAGTCCGAAGTTCTCTATGGAAGCATTAAGCATGCAAAATTAATTGCGAGCAGTAGGAGACTAATTCTTTTCCACTGTAGAGATCTTATCAACTAAGGAATTGGTAATCTGTCTTGTTTTCATGTACCACTCATATTTTGTGCATTATTTACCAATAAGTAGACTCCATCCTTTATCTGCCATGCTGGCCGTCGCACTGCGGATTGGTGGTTGAAACCCTCCCATCTTATGGACCTTCTACAATCTTGTGGCAAACGTGGCATGGTGATCGGTCCAAGGTTTTAAACTCTTACATGGACATTGCATAATGTCAAATGGGTTGATGCTGCAGAAATGGCTAGATGTCCCTAAATTAAAGGATTTAGCTGCTAAAACACCCACGAATAACATCAATGAGTGGTTCGTTAACGGTCATAACGTACTCCACTATATATATATATATATATATATATATATAATTTACTACTCATAAATTATTTTATTAAAGTGAAAAATAGAAGAGTAAGATTTAAAATAGGGTTTTCTGTCCTTCTCTTTTAACTGATTATATGTATATATATATGTATAGATTTGGCGTCAAAGAGCAATATAATTATAATTTATCCAGTTTTCTTATGATGATAGATTAGGCCTTGATTAAAGGCTGGATTGGGTCCCTTTTATTACCCATTCACTTTATGGAATGTAATAAAAGGGAAATTGAATTATGATTCAATAAGAATGAAAGGGACATATGATATATTACATGCCTTATATTATTTAGTTAACAAAGAAATATGGGAAATATATAAAATATGTATTTTTTCCTTGTACAACCAAAAATCCAAGTAGCTGCATTATTTTCCCTTGATCATCAAACCAACTGCAATACCTCTAAATCCAAGACTAAAGGTGTAATCATGCTGAGTTGAACTAGTATAGTATTGAACTCGAATTTGAGCTTTCTTTGAGTTCAACTGATCTTGAAATTATGGGCTTAAGCTAACTTAAATGTATATTTAATAAATTTGAGTTTCATTTGATTAGTTTGATTAAGTTTGAATTTTTTTATAAAATCATGTTTGAAATATTCATAATTTAAAAAAAAAATAAAAATAAATAATTAATTGTATCAAACTTAATTAGACTTGTGAACTTGATGAATTTAGTATTTTAGAGTTTGAGTTTAGCTCAATTTACTACTTGAATAACTTGGGTTTCAGCTCAACTTGGTTGTCACTAAATTCAATTTAAGTGAAACTCAAGTTAAGTTGGAGCAGTATGTGAAGGAAGTGGCTTGGTTGGCTTGTAACTTGACATAAACTTAAGAATAAAGTATTTGAGTTTATTCGAGGGGAAGTAGTGTTCATAATTCTTTTGTTTTTATTTTGCATGTAGAATGCGATCATTTTTCACTTGCTAAAAAAATTTACAGGTTCATCAAATTGTATAGTTTAGAAATTATTGGTATAGAAGTGCTTTGCGTAAGGTGAAATATGATCAAAACAATTAGATATTTTGAAAGCGGTTTGACCTGATCTTAGGTCTACCTCAACTGTTTATGGATTTAACAACATTGATGTATCTAAGATATGCTGAGAAATCTCTAAATTCTTATAGGTTTAAAGTGAAGA
This sequence comes from Lumnitzera littorea, assembly GCA_024138015.1. Taxonomy (NCBI): domain Eukaryota; kingdom Viridiplantae; phylum Streptophyta; class Magnoliopsida; order Myrtales; family Combretaceae; genus Lumnitzera; species Lumnitzera littorea. Next base: position 95,770,483 of record JAMXBB010000011.1, read on the forward strand.
TTGTGAATCAAATGTTGACTATGAAAGAATAATGAGAGTAAATTTTGAGTCTAATAGTATGCAAATGGTAAATGCAAATTAGGGACATTTTGGCAAAGTAGGCAAATGAGTTAATAAGTCACTTATTGTATGCTAATAGAGTTATTGACTATCATTGGCTTGATATATTATAAATAGTATCATATATGTCTCTATCATTAGGTAAATCATTTCAAGACATGCCAAGATAGAAGCTAGTAGGCTTAAACTTAGGAAAGGGTCGGGTCTGGTAGGTCCATATGGGTTAAAGGTAGTGACTTGCTTGAATCGGCGATTTAATTTGCCAGTTCGATTAGGCTTGGTGAGGAAAAAAAAAAAGATAAATTTTTCAAAAAGAATTTTCAAAATTTTTTTAATTAATTAGCAGTTACAATTTTTCTCCTATTTATTTTACGTATTGGACACTTAGATTATGTAATTTTTTTTTTTTTTAAAAACCCTTAATTGGCTTTTTTTAAAATCTAGGAGTTAGTGATATTGTTACAATTTTGAAAATTGAAAGTGTTGGAATAAAAATTAGTTTCTATTATTAGACTTTGTTTAAAAAAATTGAAATGGCTAATTATGTAAATATAATGGTTTTTCTTGAATATAAAAACTAAGCAACATATTAAAGGTTAAAAAAAAATATATAAAAATTGTTCTAGAACCATGATTGTGTGATTTTATGTATCAGATATGTAAGAAGTTATTAACATAGCGCGACAAAAAAAAAAAAAAAATTTGAAGTCATTTGAAATATAATAAGTGTATCCTTATTACATCTTATGTATAATATAATTTTTTAATGTATGTATAATACAATTATTTAACAGAACATTATACAAATGTTTACTATTCAAATTTAAGTTTCTTTTAAATTTCAAATTCATATGTGTTAGTATGTAGAATTTAGGGAAAGAGAAAAATTAAACTACCCGAAAAAGGGAAAAATTAAAAAAAAAAAAGAAAAATTAGATGGGTCACGAGTTACTGAATCGACGAGCTTGTTGAATTGGACTTGGCCAGGTTAGTCACATTTACTGGCCCCTAAGCTCATGATCCGTTAGTTCTAGGTCGGGTAACTTAAACGAATGCAAAATTTTAGTGAAGTGAAGTGAGCTGAACTATTAAACACCTCTACTTAAAAAGTTTGTCACCGGCCAACTATGAAGCAAATTGACATTGTTTTTCTTTTGGTGTTAAATCGACATACTTGTTTAATACTTTTAATATAGCCAGCAAGAAATAAGATTTTAACCTTATCATTGAATACCAACATATCCAGGCAAAGGGGAAATGTGAATACTTCGTCTAAGTTTGCTGCGGTTTAACCCGTGGAGGGTGCCTTGAACAATAATATAAAGAACTATGATCCAAGTCTGTTTTTGTGTTTTAGAAACGTGGCATATGATGAGTAATAGTGAAGTACTTAAGTCTTATAATGTATGAATCAAGTTAGATTCTCTTCTTTTAACGGTTATAATATGTATGATAATTGAAGTATTATATATAAACATAGCATATTAAGATGTTTATTTATCTTTAAATAAGGAATGTGTTTAAAAATGTTGACTATTGCCGGATAGGCTCGATGATTCATCATTAAAATCCAAAATTTATAATTACTTAAAAGAAAGCGATAAAAATGTTGTACTTAAATCTTATTTGAAAAATATTATCGCCATGCGTTAGAGCTAAAGGATATATTCAATACGTCTGATACTCAGCAATTGAATCATGTTACTGTACCCAGTGAGCCAACAGCTAAGAGTGTAGGAGAAGATGACTCTTTAAAAGACAGGTGTTAAAACTCTTGACACAAGGACAAGACAGACACATGGCTCAAAGCGTGTCTCTCAACACGGAATGAGCAAACTGCAACTTGTCACGGTGGAGCCTCATGTGAACGGGTCGGATGACCCATGTACTCAATTCTAAAAGTGGTGGTGGGTCTTCGGCTGCTGGAAGTGGGCCTGAGCTTTTCTTCTTTTAATTTCCCATAGTCATTACAAAATACAAAAAAAAAAAAAAAAAAAAGAAGAGGAAAAATATAAAAATATAAAAAAAATCTGTGACGTGGCATGTGGCCATGTGAAGAATATTCTCTATTTTGTTATTCTGTTACAGCCTAGGGGAAGTCTAAGATATCGTACAGATTAAATATAAATTATAAACACCTTTGATGAATAAAAAAAGAAAAAAAAAACATAGAAAAATATTATTCCCTAAAAGCTTGTGTCGAGTTTACTGTGAAAATGTTTTTTTGCGTAATGTGTATGTGATTTCCTTACATCAACGTGACATATTTCTATTTAGAAAGGAATGGGTAAAACTTGTCTCTTATGCTGTTTGAATTTTCAAATCCAACATTTATTTTACTTGAAAATACAATATCGTAGACTTGCATGGTCACCGTAGCAACATCTTTACTTAATCTAATCACATCATTTGAGGAGCTTGAAACTAACGTACCCTTATCAAAGGCTACCACCTACGGGTTCAAATGGTTATACACAAATAACACACACAAATTCTAATAGTCCCATAATTTTTAATTTCGGTTACAATTATCCTACCACATGTTTGTTTGTCCAGCCCTCGTCTTGCTATCCTATAACATTAAATTACACCATTTAATTCTAAATTCAATTTTAACTTTATTCTTCTCTTTCTAATGTTTATTAATTTTAGTAATAACTTACCCAAGCAAGAATCGATTTTTTTTTTTTTTTTAACTGGTGAAACGGCAATGGAATAGCTGCTGCTTTTTTATTTTTTTCCTTTTTAAAATTTTTCCCCTCTATTTCTCTCTTCTTCTTTTGCTCTCTTTCTCTCTATTCAGGATCGACTACAACATGGTTATTCATGCATTTTCCGTATCAGTTTAGTAGTATTTCCAAGAACTTGATAAGGGTCCTTTAACATTATACATAGTCTAATATGAAGAAAATATATATATATATATATATATAATCCCTACTTTTAGCTTTCTCTTCATTTATCAATAATAAATAGATTTTCACCAGTTGCTATCGCATAGAAGGAACTATTAAGTACCTATAGTGGTAGTAATAGTGTCTTTTTACGATGAAAACGTTTTAAGAACAATCACATCTACAAAGTATGGCTTATGCGCATAACTCGGTGAACTTTTTTTAAAAAGGAAAGTTTAATAAAGAAAATTAAAATCCCTTTTTTTTTAGAACGAGGTAGTCTTTTAACTTCTATTATACGAGACGGGGATAATCTCTATAAAAGAATTTTAAAAAAATTATTGAGTTGTAATAAAAACGAGCAGATTTCTTTTATTATAATCATATAAAAGCTATTTAGTGAAATTAATATCTAGATACTTAACTAATAGGTACCAATATTAAACTTGACGGATTATGATGCAATAAAAATGTTGCATATTACAACAAATATTACTCTCATTTAGGAATAAGTTTTGTTTTCGAAGCCTTTAAAGCAAATGCGTCTGATCCACAATATTACTATCAATATTTTGTCTCAATTTTTGATATTTTACTCCTAGGATGTGGATTGAGCAAAACAAAACGAATGATGTGGACTCTTTGCTTTCGATATTTTAAATAAATGGGACTTTACATATATTTTAGGAGGAAAAAATGCTGAATTTCAAGAACTTGGTAGCACCATACAATTTTAAAATATCATGTGTAAGAAGTTGAAGATAATATTAAAAGCTGCAATTATTGACTACTACTTTTCGTGCACCATTGGTTATTCTCGTTTGACTTGTATCATTATGTAGATGATTTATTGCCATCAGCGTCCCTCGTATCGGCAAGTCAACATATAGATTCATGAAGCTGTGGTGCCAAAATTCAAAATATATTTAATGAATCTATACTTTCTTATTTTTTTATTCGTTTAAATACACTATATTGTACACCCTTCAATGAAGTGTTGACTGTTAAAAGAAAAGGACAGGTAAAGCCATTATTCTAATTTTTTTTTTTAATTTGGAATATAAAAAGCCATTATTCTTTCTCTCCTCCCAATAGTTATAATATGATAATTAAAAAAAGAAATTACAGCATATTATTTACAAAAATGCGTGTAAAGATGATTGATTATGACACGAACTCTTTGGATAGATGATTCGGGGGCTTATTTTGATGTCATTAACCCAAGATGATTGCATCGGACTTCCATACAAAATGGTTAACTATTTTCCATATCAGTCGGATGAAAGTAGTTATTTTGCATAGATTTTTACAATTTTATCTTTTTTCACAATTATCATTTTCTCTCTCTCTGGTATACTGTTTCTCAGTCGACCAAACTCTATGTAGTATACAAGTATATGCCTTCTTGCTTTTTAGCTTCTTTTTTCGTGGTCTTATTTCAAATTCGCTGTTTATTTCTTCGGAATTTACTTTGTGTATTTTACAATATAATTATCTGGAGGTTGGATTGAGGATAAAAAAGGGGATCGGAGGAACTTGAAGGAGAATCTTGATTTTTTTTTTTCTTTCTTATTTGGAAAAGAAAGGAAAAAGAGATAATAGATTCTGTTTGTTTCAAGCAAAAAAAAAAAAAAAAAAAAAAAAAAATTCTTTAGATCATATTTTCTTATTTGTTTTATCGGAAAAAGTTCTTTATGTAGAATATACTATCCTTTGTAAGTTAAAACATCCTTCCACCGAAGGGAAAAATCCACCATTTTCTAGGTGAACGACTTATTATTTTTTTCTTAAAGATGAAATGTCATTTTCCGGTCTAGTCCTTGCAAGAATTGTAACTCTAGGAAAATTACATTTATTTTATTCTTATTATAACTGATCTACAAATTATATTTTGAACATGAAAAGATTTTATTGGGTTAAAAGATCGTAGACTTGTCGAAATATTATAAATATTTTATAAATAAATATTTCTACATAGTTATTTTATGAATAAATATGAATTAAATTATATTTTAATATTTTTATTGATCTGATTTGATCCTAATTTAACTCTAGCTTAACCTTCTTAATATACTATAAGAAATTCCAACTTTGGTAATGAAATATTGTATCGAAATACATCTTTCTACGACAATTTTATATTTCAAATGCAATGAGTTAGCCACTACAAAAGGTATCAACGTTGTTACTTTTTTTTATTTCAACAACATTTTATTATTTTCTTCTTATTAATGATATCTTTTGACAATTTATGATTATTTATCATATATACTACTTTATTGTTAGTACCTTTTGTTTATGAACTATATTTTTTTTCAATTTTATATTCATACAATAAAATGCATAATTCAAGTAATAGAATACATGAAATTTTATCTGTGCATTTTTATATGATGTCATTACAATAGTATAAAATGAAATAAGCAAATAATATGCATAATGTCGTCTTTAGGTTTTGGACGATAAGGATTAATGGTTGGCCTTTGTGCTTGATGTGAGCCAACAAGATAGTAAGTAGTGAGGTATGCTGGGATATTATTCGGTGTGGCCAATTCGATACTTAAACTAATATGTGTTTATAGGGAGAATAAGTATGCAAGAATGAAATAAGAGGACTTAGTATGCAAAGTGTCAAGTATCTTTACTGTTAGGAGGTGCCTCGATATTTATAGAAGAGGCCAATCGGTAGTTGGAGGACCATTAGTGGGCAAATGGTACGTTTACAAGTTGTGGGTAGTAGACTTGTATGATTCGATGTAGTCTTGATTTGTAGGAAGAGGTTATTTTTAGCTGTTGAAGATTGTAGTGGATAGGCAGGTCATCCAATGGGCTTGACTAAGGTGGACTAGACGGACTAGACGGACAAGGAGGTTGAATCCAAGCAAAAAGGAGCTATATCATGAATGTGGTCAGGTCGACATTGGTTTGAGAGATTTAAATCTAAATATCCTATCAATACATACTTTTTTTTATAGTAATTGATTCGTTGTGTTAGAAAAAAACATATTGCCACATATTATGAGTGCTTTGTGAGACTTAGAGATGATTGTCATCATAGGTTCATACTCTTTGACAATAGTGAATGTCGCAACTCCTCCTTCACGTGTGATTTCTTTTCTCCTTACATAGGATTTTTTACGTGAACTCATCATGTGATTTATACTGTTTTATATCTCTTTTTCTATTTTTTTTTTCTTTGCCATTTTATTTTTTATTCTCACATTTTTTCATGAGATTAGTATAACTGGAATCAAGTAGAGGGTATGATAGTAAACAACAAGTGAATTTGCTTTTGGACGTCTAACGTTGTGTTACATTCAAGTTGAATTTTCTTCGCTAGTATAGTAGTAACAAGTCTTACATAGACGTTTCGATTAAATGTGTACAAATGAGTTTTAGCTCACGGATTAACTTATTTAACCCGCTTAAAAAATGGATTAAAATTAAGTGTTTTTTATCTGTTTAAAAAGTAAATCAAACGAACCCAATCTGTTTAACTAGTGGCTAAAGTGGCCTTATTTGGGTTCGTTCATTTAGCCTAATTATGTCTTTTATTTGTGGGCTGGTCCATTTAATCTGCTTGGAAAAATGGGTTAAGATAGATTGTTTTTGGTTTGTTTAAAAAGTGAATCAAATAAGTTCAGTTTGTTTAATTTGTAAGCTAAAGTGAGTTATGATGGATTGACCAATTTAACGTATCTCTAGTTCCAATGCTTAATGGGGTGAATGAATAGTGCATGCGTGACATATATTGATAAGCTCTATGCTTGTGCACATATTTGCTAGCACATGCTACTTTTCAATTATTATTCACCTGTGCATCGATGCTCTTGGATGAATTCAATAGTTTTTTTGTGTTGAAAACTTTCAAAATGTATTTTTACTTTTTTCATAACTTTTAGAAATATACACATGATCCACAAATTGATGCTAAAGCTTCAAAATTGTCACTATTTAATGGTTCATCTAAAGAAGTTTTTTAAGGTTTCTAGTCACAATTTTAAAAGTACGTGCATATTTTCAAAAGTAAAAAATTAATTATATATTGAAAGTTAAAAAAGTTTATTTATACTTAACCAATAGTTTTATAGTGCATTTGCAATTGTTGACTAAATTAATTATCCCTTAGATAAAGTAGGTCTTACTTTGTGTGGTTTTTTTGGCATTTGGGAGGCAGTCTTAGTTCATATTGTTTTTCATGTAATATGTGCAATATGTATCTTGTCTGTTCATACGCTCAATGAGTATGAAGTTCAAATACAAAGTGATACGCCATGCCTAGAGGTGAAAGTGATCAAGTGAAAAATTGACCCTTCGTTCCTAGGTTAGCTATTAAGGGTGGTTAAAAATGACTCCTATTTATCAAATACTTATTTAATTTTACTTACCATATTACAATTCACATGGCATATGACGCTTAGTGAAATATTATTAAGGAAATATATATATATATATATATATAGATATTCTAATATATATAGATAGATAGAATACATGGAACATAAAAGACAACTAATCAACTTTGAAGACGTGCTTGAATTGATTTATTTGCAAACCCAAAAGATAACGACACTAATGTTGAAAAATTCCTTGTTTAAGCTCGCCCGGCATTCCCCACCGACAATTCTCCCTCACAATGTATGTTCAAAAATATTTATTTTCTTGTTGAAAGTCTAAGCTATTGATTATGTTAATGATGGCTCATGATAACGTTACCCAACCAGAAGTATGCTAATAAACAATGCTAGTATACAAGAATCTTGATACAGCAAAATTTTCATTTGTTCATTTAATAAAAAATTTTTACACACTTTCGTGTGATGATATATGTAGTAAAAATTTGCTAATGATAAGAAATTTGCAATATTTCCAAAGTCTCAATATACTATCATGTATGTTGATCAATTAATGCTGATTTAATTTGTAAATTCTTTCATTCGTATACAACACTATATATGATAGACTAGACATGAGATGCAATATTGGGAGGAAAAAAAAAAATTATCTAAAGGACTATCTTCTTCCCCCGAAGGAAAAAAAAAAAAAAAAAAAACAAAAGGACTTATCTTCAAAGCTGATATAATTGTTTCCCATTAATTTGACTTTAATTTATAATTTTATCTCACCTTGTGTACTCTGAAATGTTGATTCTATATAGGGAAATGGTGAGTACCCAAAAAAAAAAAAAAAAAAAATCTGTGCAAAACCAAATATTTGTAAGCTCAAGTTTAATATTTGGGATAATTTTAAATATATTTGCTAAACTATTCATCATATATAGTTTAATCTCCTAAATTTTCAAAATGCGATTTTACTACCCTATAAATCTTAAAAATTAATGAAATAACAATTAAGCAGTTGCTAAAATAAAAAAAAGGTTAATAAAGAGATCATAAGTAGTGATAATTTTATAATATTATCAAATCTCGATAAACTCGTATCGTTTAACTTGATCTAACTATAATAATGATCAGGTTCTATCCTTATTGAATCTTGGTGGGACTCGACTCTTGTCTTTAATGCTCCTCATTTATATATTGGTCAAATTCTTGAATTAGATCTGATGATATTGCAATTTTGGGGTTTTAATGATGATGAAGGATTGAGGTATACAGGCATATTTTTAAAAGTATTATCAGAGAAAATTACATTTTAAATGGTTTAACAATTTGTCCATATCTTATTAATAGTTTGAAAGATGGAGTGATAATTTGTATAGTGATTTTTTTCCCCCCAGTTTCCTTTGAAAATCTTTTTCTTATCTCTAATTTTTCTTTTGGCCAAAAATTTTATAACTTCAACGACTCCGTACCGTACCGTACCTCATCTCCTATCTGCCCAAGTTCTTCTTACGATTCCATTCCAACTTCTCCTTCTCCTCAACCTTTCTCCTTCCATGAAACCAAAACCATCTTCCTTCACCACGAAGATGAAACCCCACCTCCCCATCTCCCTCTTCTTCCACATCCTTGTCTCCACCACCTTGTCGTCATCCACCGACTTCATATTCAATGGCTTCAACGCCTCAGACTTGCTACTCTTTGGCACCGCCACTACAGAACAAGCACCCCACAACATCCTTAGTCTCAACAACCACACGGAATTCGCAATAGGTCGTGCTTTATACAAATCGAAAATCCGAACCAAATCGCAAAATTCTTCATATGTACTCCCCTTTTCGACTTCGTTTATTTTCGCTATGGCACGTTATAAGAATGTCCTGCCCGGTCATGGCCTAGTGTTCATTTTCACCCCCTCTGTAGGCATAAATGGAACTGATAGAGGACAATATCTTGGGTTTATTAACCGAACCCTCAACGGCCAAGCAAGTAATCATTTGTTTGGGGTGGAGTTTGATGTGTTTAAGAATCAGGAGTACAATGATATAGATGATAATCATGTGGGGATCAACATTAACTCCCTCACGTCCAATGTATCACACACGGCCGGTTATTGGCTTGATCACGAAGAAGGCGGTAATCAAAGTGAATTTAAGGAGTTGAAGCTGAATGATGGGAGGAATTATCAAGTTTGGATCGATTATTTAGATTTTGTTATGAATGTTACTATGGCACCTGTAGGTATGGTTAGGCCCAGGAGGCCTTTGTTGAGTGTAAACGTTAACCTTTCATTAGTTTTTGAAGAGGAAATGTATGTCGGGTTTACGGCTGCAACCGCGGTATTGGTTCAATCACATAAGATTTTAGCATGGAGTTTTAGTAATTCGAATTTCTCATTGAGTAGTAGCTTGATCACAACAGGTTTGCCTTCATTTGTTCTACCCAGTGGTTCGGTTTTTCGGTCTAAATGGTTTATTGGTGGTGTTTCGGCCGGGGTTCTGATAATGGTCATGTTGGGCGCTCTGTTTGCTCTGTTTTTAATTAGGAGGAAGAAAATGAAGGGTGTTGAGGAAGAATCTTTTGAGGAGTGGGAATTGGAGTATTGGCCTCACAGGATTGCGTATCAAGAAATAGAGGCAGCAACAAAGGGATTTTCAGAGGAAAATGTGATAGGAATTGGTGCCAATGGGAAGGTCCACAAGGGTGTTCTTCCGGGTGGTGTTGAGATCGCGGTGAAGCGTATTTTGCGCGAAAACGATGATGGTATGAGAGCATTTTTAGCTGAAGTTTCAAGTCTTGGGAGATTGAAGCATAGGAATTTGGTGGGGTTAAGAGGTTGGTGTAAGAAAGAAGAAGGAAATTTCTTACTGGTGTATGACTACATGGAAAACGGTAGTTTAGACATGAGGGTATTTGAGTGTGATGAAAGTAAAATGCTCAATTGTGAAGATAGGATTAGGATTCTTAAGGATGTAGCTCTAGGGATTCTATATTTGCATGAAGGTTGGGAAGCCAAAGTCCTCCACAGAGACATCAAGGCGAGTAATGTGTTGCTAGATAAGGAAATGAATGTAAGACTTGGGGATTTTGGGCTAGCGCGAATGCATGATCATGGAAAGGCAGCAACCACCACGCGGGTGGTTGGAACCGTAGGATATTTAGCCCCGGAAGTGATCAGGACCGGACGGGCATCGGTTCAAACCGATGTATTCGGTTTTGGTATCTTGATTTTAGAAGTCATGTGTGGTCGGCGGCCCATCGAGGAAGGAAAGCCCGGTTTGGTGGAGTGGGTGTGGCAAGTGGTGGCCCAAGGTGAATTGGTAAATGCATTAGATGAAAGACTTAGGGCTAAGGGTGAGTTTGATCCTGAAGAAGTGGTTAGGGTGCTTCATTTGGGGTTGTTGTGTGCACATCCCGACCCTAGTGCTAGACCAACTATGAGACAAGTGGTTAAGGTTTTAGAAGGCAAAAATGAAGCAATTGAGTGTGAGAATGAGGATATGGGGACATATTTACTAGAAAGGACAAAATCAAGGGAAACCTGGATCAACAACCCACGGAATCTTGGCTATGGTGGTTCTCACCCAACGTTTGAAGATATTAGACAATCCATGTCATCGTCCATGTCTGTATCTTGGTCCAACAGTATAGTAGAGGGGAGGTGATGTTAACAATTTTTTATTTTGGGTTTTACCTAATTGATTTGCACAAGCACCAACTTGTTTCAGCAGTGTAGATAGCATTATATGCAGGAAGAAAAACAAAGACATTGAGTCCGTGATTTCAAAACGCGAGCTAACTTCGTTTATTAATCCTTCTGAGTTTTATTATTTATAAAATTAAGTCAGTATCAAGGGCAATATTATATTGATGAATTAATTCTAAATTGGGCAATGAATTTAAAAAGGTGATCAGAAACTTGAAATTTAAAAGTACACCCTTGCTAAATATATATATATATATATAATGCTAAGCCTCCAAAGAATTTAAAATTTTTATTAGGTTTGCAATCTTTGTGATAAAAACTCCTGATCTATATAATATATACATCTATTTCATTGCCATCTCATCTTTTTCTTTTTTCTTTATTAAATATATATCGCCACTAGTTTTACCTCTATTTTGCTTCACTTCAGGGGGATCTGGACTTTGCGGGACAAAATACACCATTTGTAATTTTAATTTTCGATAATTTAGTATTTATTTATTTATTTTTGCAATTCAGTATCCAGAATTTGCTAACCAAATTAAAATTAGTGACATTAATTTGCTATTAAATTAAGAGTATAGATAGTAAATATCAACTAAAATGAAAGTATAGAAACTAAATTGTAAAAAGATTAAAAGTCTAGTCACTAAATTGTTAAAAATAAAAAGTACTGGTACTTATAATGCATTATTCCCGATTCCACATATGTTCTTAAACCTGGTGGCCAGTGTATTAAATAATTCTTTAAATTTTGGCATGCCAGTCAAGTAATTCTCAGATCATCAAATTAAATGGATCGTGTACAATATATGGCCACACATTACTTTGTTAAATTGTACGGCGACATCGCTTTTTGAGGAAAAGAATAATTTTCGATAGAAATCGTTGATTTTCTCGGTAGAACTTTCAACATGATGGGATGAGTTTTAGAGGCGTCGAAACATTGACAAAACGTTATCATTCTTTCGAATGATGCTGGTTAGGTACGACATTGCATCTTCAAGCAAAGCGAAAAATCAAACCTCTTGCAAAGGGGCGGATAATTTTTTTTTTTTTAATTTGTGTAATTCAATTTGGATTTTGACAGCAAAATAAAAATAAACTCCCTATAAGTAATAAACATCAACATCTTATAGTTTGATCTCGATTAACTTCTCCATTTATGCGGTATTAATTTTATTTTTTAATGTCAATGACTAACCCATTTTATCGATATATATATATATATATAGTTAAACTATTGTTTTTTCGAAAAATATAATGGATCCGCATTTCCCCGCGGAATTGACTACACAAAAGAATAACTTGTTGAAGCAAAGTGAAAGCAAAAAGGTGTACCTTTTGAATATTCTGGACTAGAGTTTGTGTCATACATTGGAATTCAACCTAACATCTAAAATCGAAGAAACTTCCACGATGCTTGATTAAGAATCTAATGCACGTAAACAAATGAATTACGTCATTACATTTGAAAAGGTAATTTATCGTCGTAATTAAAATTGTATTTCCTTATCTTATTTATACATGTTTCAATCAGTACTCTAATTTAAATCACACGTAAATAACAAAACTTTGCCTTTGTGTTTCATAACCTTTACATAGTTTTTCTTTTTTTTTCTTGGTTTCAAAACAAAATTTTCAATGATCTATATCATATATAAATAATAGGTAAAAATAATATACATGCAGCGTTTTGTTACTAGAAATAGACAAGATAAGAAAAGTAGCTAGATAGCACAATACAAGAAGTCTATTGTATTATATTTGGTATTCGTAGTACTAAACATAGATTTATATGATCGAAAAATTAGAAAAAAATTAAAAGTTTTCATTACTCATAACATAAATTAGTATAAAATTTAATATTGTGACTTGAGGATTCAATATAGAGGTTATTTTTAAAATTTCAAAGATATAAATTGCGTGATTGTTAAAATTTGACAGAATAAGGAGAATTGGACAGTATAAGTATAAAAAGTACGGGATAACACATTATTATTGTATTATTTTTTATTTGCATAGTATTGGACACTAATTTTTACGATGTCTCTTTTTTTGTACACATAACAATTGGATTCAATATTGTATTTTGTCATTTATACTTTCAATATTATCTAATATATTTTATTACATTTTTATATTATTTAAAAAGTACAAATTTTAAATATTATGCAATATTTATACCTTTAATATTATCTAATATTTATTTAATTATATTTATATCATTAATACTTATGTTTTTATTTAGTGAAGTTAAATTTTATACTATATTTTAGATGGAATAAACTTTGAGGATTTCATCCAATCCTTTAGATTTTTTTTTTTGTCTAGTAACCAAACTCAAATTGTAAACTAAATATTGGATAAAAAATCTTGTTAACTTAAGTCTAATAAATTTTATACAATCAAACGATATTATATTTATTTTATATTATATGAAATAGATTTTTATACTGCATCAAATATATATGCCAAACGTTTTTTAGTTTTAGTTCACAGTTTTGGATTTTTTTGCCCAATACTATAGATAATTATACAAATTAAACAAAGGATAAAATATTTTTTCAATCGAATGATATCACTCTAGAGAGAGAGAGAGAGAGAGAGAGAGAGAGAGAGAGAATGAATGAATGGAATGATATTAACAAAATTAATAATTCAGTGATTGATGTTTTCTGTCATTTGGATGGATGTGAATTGCGAGCACAGTATGTCTGTTCCTAAATTGCTTCGTTATCTAGATAATTTCACTAATTGTTACGAAAATGATCGTAACCTCTTGATTATGGTTTTATTTGATTGCTATCATTTTAACATTTTCGGGCTTGCTAATTGAATCATCGTTTGTATTATTGTATAATTTTTATTTATGTTGTTTGCTTAAATCATTTAATTTAATAATGTTATAGACCAGTTATTATTCACTATGTGTCTCTTATATATCGATAACATAGAATTAAGAAACACAAATTATGTATTTATTGAAAATTAAAACACAGATAACTTTTTTATAATTTTTCCCTGAAAATGTCTCAAATACTTATTAACGAGTGCTTCGTAAGGCGACAGAATCGATTGATAGCAGTTAGCACGTTCCGAATTGATCTTGGGAAATCCTCTCCAACCACACGTAGACTTTACATTATCATCCAATAATTTAAAAACATGCATAGTCTCCGTCATTCTTTTCCTCTCTGTTTTTTTTTTTTTTTTTTAAGGGAAAGAAATTCCATCTATATAGTGTCACTCTTCTCTAATTCACCGGACAAAGGAAAAGGGTATTTGAAGAAGAAAAATATCAACAATATGTTTAATTGACTTCATAAAGCGTGAATAAGATATTTCTCTCTTACATATCTATTTTTTTCATTTGATTGACGAAACATTTTTATATTTACCTATAAAACCTTAATTCAACGGTCTAAATATATATGGATATTCTTAAATATATTTATAATCTATTACTAATGTCATTCTAAGTGCAATAAAATAAAGCAATTACTATTACTTCTATATCTCTTATTCGGCAAGAATTCCGATTTTATTTTTATTTTATTTCATCCTATACAATCGAATCTACTTTCTACAAAAATTTGCAAAGGCATCAAGTCCTTCCGAAAGCTTGGTCCTTAGGCCACGTTAAATGGGCCAATTCTTCTAATAGCCCAAAGAATGTTGAAAAATATTATTTAGACGCAAAAATGTTGGTCCCATTTCACTTTTTCTAATTAAGACGCATGAAAATGCCCATTCCTTAGGAAGTCCAAACAGGCTGTACATGAGTTAAACTAGTCGAACTCGGCTCGATTCGACTTAAGATAAAACTTGTTTGTTTTAGGTATGTTGGCTCGTTTAAACTTATAAATAAGTTTAATGAATTTTATATATATTATAAATATTATATTTTATTTAAGTCGAATCGCGCCGAGTTCGACTAGTTTCACTCATGTACAGCCCGT